>PVLA01001640.1:0-38047 GCA_004027455.1 Hydrochoerus hydrochaeris | reverse complement strand
AGCAGACACCCTTGGCCCTGTGCGCTCACCCAACGATAGCGCCCTCTGGGGGTGATCTTAGCACCTGACACCGAGGTCTCTTAGTGCAGACTGTGTGACCCGGGACTGGAGCTCAGGAGGAGAGGTGGAGATGGCACCATGAGCTGAATACAACGGATGGGAGGGGAAATTCACCAGTTTATAGATAAAATTTCCCAATGGCACTGAAGAATGCTTCTGCGGGTTGTATGGGGTTGGTGAGACTGGAGGAAGGAAGCCTTCGCTGGGGGGTGGCAAAGGGACTACAGTAGGTGTACTACGACATCCCCAGTTCCCAGCCCTCAGGCTCCTGAGGTCTTAACCAGAACAAAGAAGGCTGCCAGCTGTACCCCTCCCCCTCTGGGAGTTGATCTGGGTGGTGCACTCTTCTGTGAAGTCAAAGAACGACTGACTGTGTGCTTCTTGGTTGTAAACTGCCTCATAATGGCCTTCAGGCAAAGTTACCAAAAAGCTCTGGCACTGGGAGTGGGCGTGGGCGTGGTAACACAAGCTGTAATCCCAGCACTCTGGGGGCTGAGATAGGAGGATCCCTGCAAACTCTAGGCCAGCCTGGGCTACATAGTGAGTTTAAGGCCAGCCCAAACTTTCCAGCTAGGTCCTGTCCCCAAAAAACCAAAAGGAAGTTATGGTGCCCAGACAGAAAGTGACTTACCCAGTTTGACTCTGCTAAGGAAATGGCAAAGGCAAAAACTAAATTACCTTATTTCCCTAAAAATAAGGCCAGTTCTAATATTATTTTTTGTTTCAAAAGAGGCAATAGGGCTTATTATCAGGTGATGTCTTATTGTTTCAAGAACAACAATCTACATTTATTCAAATATGGTCATGTCACCTTCCTCTGGAATATCATCATAACTCTCCAAAGTCTGAATTTCTTGCAACTCCATTTCCTGTAGAACCACTGGCCTGGATCTCTCATGTCCAGCAACAGAGCTCTCCTTAAATGACCACTTCTTGTCCATGTAGCCTGCACAGAGTGCACTGGTAACACAGCCATCAGTGATTTCATCCCAGGAGTCCTTCACCCAAATCACCCCCTCTTGCAGGTTGGGCTTCACACAGTTTCCATTAAATTAACTGAAGAGACAAGAGTGGCAACAAAAATGATGACAGTTAAGAATGATGGTCTACACAAAAGTGATGAAAAATTGCAGGCATCAAAATTTAGAAAACAAGGCTGGGGATATAGCTCAGCAGCACAATGCCTACCTAGCAAGCATGAGGTTGTGAGTTCAATCCCTGGTACCAGGAAAAAAGAAAAATCAGAAAAACATTTCTTTCACATGAATGCAGTTAAGTACATCCCTCACAACACACAATGTACTGAATTATGAAGATTCATCTTAGACACAACCACATGCATTTAAAATCAAGTGAACACATTATTTGTGCGTTGTGTGTGTGCTCCAATTGGTCATTTGGCAGTAAGCCTCAAGCTCATCTGTTTACACAGGCATTTACCACTCATCCAAAGGGGCTCACTTGGGTATTTACAAATGCTTCATCATAATTCATATTATCATCTAAGTGTTAATGTCAATATTATTATTTATACTTAATTATATATTTTGTAATTTAGTATGTTCATCATGTATTGCAATGCATGTACTAAATCAGTGGTGGCAAACCTATGGCACATTTTGTTTGCTTTCCTTTAAAACAAAAGATGCCAATGCATGAATTTTTTTGGTTTGTGTGTTTGTTTACCCAAAACCTCAGCACTGTATTCAGGTTTAATTGCTGTGTTGGCACTCTGCAATGAATAAGTGAGTTCTGGGTTGCAGTTTGGAAATCACCTCTAATTTTGACATCATGGTTCTAAATGCACCCATCTGGCTGATGATCTTAACTGGGGCTTATTTTGGGGATAGGCCTTATATTTTGAGGATCCTCAAAAATTATGCTAGGGTTTATTTTCCAGTTAGGTCTTATTTGGGGGGAAATACAGCAGGTTTTCTGGCTGCTCCCCATTCCATTTTCCTAAGAAAGAAAAACGCAAGAAGAGCCTGCCTAGATAGAGGTAACAGCTAAGATAGTGGAGCAGTCCCAGACTCTAGCCCAGTGCTGTTGTTGTCAGCCTGTGGGTGTCACCTGGGCCTCTCAATGTAGCCTATCTGGATCACAGATCAAGGAAAATACCAGGTCAGGCAGGGAGCTAGCATTGTGTCCCTACTGCTCCATGGAACCTGGTATGTTTACCATCAACCCCAAACTCTAGTTGGGGTCACCCTCTAATGGTAGGAGCCTTAAGGACCACAACAATCCAGTTGGGGAGAGGAAAACAGGGGGTCCAAGTTTTTCCAATCCAAAACCATAACCCTCTGTATTCCCTGGAGAAGTCTGTGCAGAGTGGATGCCTGAAGTCATAAAAGGAGGCAGACCCTTCCCTGGACGAAGACTGGGCAGTGATGAGGAGATCTGCAGTTTGGAAGTGGGTGAACTGTAAGAGGGCCTCCTCCTTACCTCACCAGCTCCCACTGCTCCCCCCAATAATTCCTGGTACCAGCACCGTGACGGCACTGGTGGGGCCCTGGGGCTGACACCTCAGCCTGGGCATAAGCCTCAGCACAGAGTGCACCACACTGCTGCAGCTTAGCCTTGTCCCTGCTCCTTTCCTCCTCCAGTGGACTCCTGCTACTTCCTATGCAGCCTCTGCTTCCACCTGTGTTCCTCCACTTCCAGCTGTGTTCCTGCTCAGCTTGCATGCCAGCCCCTTTGAGTAGCTGCCACTTCCGTTCCCTTACTGGGTAGCACCAATCTTGGAAAATAACCTTTATTCATTCTTCTTTCCCAAGCGCTTTCCAATCCATTAGCCTTAGTGCAATCTTCTGTCCTGAGTGCACCATCATTAGATGGTCAGGGAAGCACAGTCCCCAAACTTTCTTTGGGGACCTCTCTCCACCCCAACACTAATCTTGGTAAGATCCTTCCTAGGGGGGCCCAAGTATCCAGATGGGTTGAGCCTGGGCAAGAATGACAACTTCCACTTTGGCCCACAGAGTTCCAAGCTGGACTCCAATTTCTCAAGGGGAAATGCCACCATGCCACCCAGCATAAGGGACACTCATATAGGAGGCTGGGGATCTGGCTGGCTACAGGAGCAAGGACTTCAGGTCCTACAGTGGAGTGACTCCTAACAGAGGACTGATTACAACCACCTGCCCTGGCAGCTACTGATACACTTCTGACAACCTGCCCACCATGGTCCCAAAACTGGGATCTTTCTACTAGCATTGATCACTACAATCTGAGCCTTTTCTGGGCTCAGTAAGATCCTGATTTGGGGAGGAGGCCATCCCAGAAATGGTTAACAGTTAACTGGGAGTGGGAGGGGGCACTTAAAAATGTTTGAATTGGAGCTTATTATTGAGTGAATTTTAACAAGTCACACGATCACTGTGAGCCTATTTCATCTGTTTTTAAAACAAGGATACGAAAGTTCATTTCAGAAGGCTTTAAGCAAATCAAGTTTATGTAGATGAAGTCAGTTGTGGGGTGCAGAACAAATGTTTGGCCTTTCCCCAAGCCTTTTCCCTGGCCCTTTCCAATAATGAAGCCCCAGGGATATTACTGACCCCATTTCTTGCTTATGAGCAGCTACATAACTGAGGGCTTTTAGGGAACTAGCTGCTTGTCAATAAGCCAAGCTTATTTCATATTCACCTTCTCTTAACTGTTCTAATTGTCTAGATTAGGTCCTATGCAAACAATTGGAATGTAAAAATAGAATGTGGCCTTTGAGGCTAACAGGCCTAGCTTTTTATCAGATGTGTGATGTCAAGGAAAGTTGTTTACTCCCTAACCTTCAATTTCTTTGTTTGCAAAATTGAAGAAATAGTGATGCCTAGCTCATTAGGTTAAATGAAAATACACCACTTTGCAGGGTAAGGCACTTACCACTTGGTGGTGGTACCTACACCACAGGCCCGCCTGCAGCATACATAACACTAGAAAACACAATGGTTCGTGAAACAGTTCTCTCTTCTATAAGATGCGGAGGTAGGCAGTAGCCTCATAACACACTTTTGGATCAGTTCTTACATGTCAGGCACTGTGCTAAGTTCTTTACCCATCTCTTTTAAATCCTCATAACCCCAGAAAGTAAGTACAATTGGTCCTCCACATCTGTGAGTTCTGAGTTCTGCATTGATGGAACCAATGGTAGACCAAAAATAAGCACTTTAGCAATACTGAACGTGTATAGATTTTCTTATTATAATCCCTAAACAATACAAAAATACAGCAAACTTTTGTGTTTTTTTTTTTTTTTTGAGACAGGTCTTGCTATACAGTTCAGGCTTGCCTTGAACTTACCATGTAGCCTAGGTTGGCCTCAAATTTGTGGTGATCCCCCTGCCACAGCCTCCCAAGTGCAGGGTGTGCATCACCATGCCCAGGAGCACAAATATTTGGATAACATTTACACAACAATTGTAAGTACTCTAAAGTCTACGAAAGGGTGTGTGTAGATTATAATGTTATGCCATTTT
Source organism: Hydrochoerus hydrochaeris (assembly GCA_004027455.1). Lineage (NCBI taxonomy): Eukaryota > Metazoa > Chordata > Mammalia > Rodentia > Hydrochaeridae > Hydrochoerus > Hydrochoerus hydrochaeris. Next base: position 33,518 of record PVLA01001640.1, on the reverse strand, counting down.
ATATAAAGAATTTGAGAATCTTCAAAATTTGGTATCCTTAGGGATCCTAAAAGCAGTCTCTCATGGATATTGAAGGTTGACTATATAACTACCCTCATTTTGCAAATGAGAAAATTCATTTTACAAATGAGGGTGAAATTAAGTAGTTTACCCAAGGGCTCACAGCTAGTAACAGGGATGCCGGGACTTAACCCTACACCTCCATCGCAATCCTCCGAAGTCATCTAGCTTTGGATCCTGTCACTTTTACTGACTTACCAAGGTAGCAGCAGGACAGTGTTCAGCTCCCTCTATCCTTTCTGCCTTAATGCTGTTTTCATCACCCTTTATTACTTTCCTATAGAAAGTGTCAAGCAATAGTAGCTTTTAAACCCCCAGGAATCTTCCTGTATTTGAATCCACCTCTATGTCCCCAGATCCTGGGTCTTCAGATGTCCTGCCCCCGAGGTTCTGTGCCCCTGGGTACCAGCTGCCCTCTGGGATCTGTAAGTCAGAGGAAGGAGTCCAATATGCTGAGCTTCTGGGACAGACTGAGCCAAGCAACCCCCTAAGCCCAGGCTTCCTAATTAATCTTCACCCTCCCAGATGTCTCTTGGATCCCATTTGGTCAGGGATGCCTAGAGCCAGGGGTCAGAGGAATCCTCTGAGCCAGACATCTCTTCTTCCTTTCTCCTTGGTTAATAAACTATTTTGAGCACGAATTATACAAAACTCATCTCTTTTCTCTCTGAATGGCCAGAGGCAGGTGGTAGGTGATCAAGGGAAGCTGACTTCAGTTTCCTAGAAAGTCAAGAGATATGTCAAGTGGATGGTGGGCTGGAAGCAACTTTCTGATCTAGGTACGATCCTTTATGCTCTGGAAATAAACACATTTCCCGCATTCCCACAGTCATCTGGAAATCTCTGAACATATTTTGTGTACTGCCTATCAATTTTTCTCAAAAAGCCAGCACAGTAAGTCCCCAACTTTTGAGTTGTGAATTTTCACAGGTATACTGTATGAGACTCACTTTGTCGGACTTATGAACACATCCTACTTAATGAATGTTCTCCTGGGATGGAACTTGTTCATAAGTTGGGGACTTACCAAAATGGTTATAAAGTGCTATTAATTCTTAATACTTAATACTGTGGGATGAGAAGGTATGCTCCTAAAGTGCTAGGCCATTACAATCAGAACTTATAGCTTCCTAATAATAAATCTCTTTAGTTTATTAATGTCACTACCTTAACCCAAATCCTGGTGCTGCCAGCTCCTACAAATAATATTGGGTAAGTTCCTCAAAGTTTATAAAATAGATATGACCCAGCCCAAGCACAATAGTGCACACCTGTAATCCCAGCATTCTGAGGCTGAGGGGGGAGGATCACAAGTTTGAGTTTAGCCCAGGCAACTTAGTAAGATTCTGTCTCAAGATAAAAAATAAAAAGCCAGGCATGGCAGTGCATACCTATAATTCCAGCACTTGGGAGGCTATGCTAAGAGGATTGCTATGAATTCATGGCCAGCCTGGCTACATAGTTGAGTTCAAAGTCACCCTGAATTAAATAATGAGATCCTGTACAAAGGAAAAAAAATTTTTAAAGGCTGGATACGTAGCTCAGTGTGAAGGCCCCTCGGTTCAATCCCCAGTACCACAGAACAATAACAGAAACATGATGGTATTCACTATTTCAGACTTTGTTGCAAAAACTAACATGACATACAGTAAGTGCCCTTAGCCCACTCTGGACACAGCACTAATGGACTCTAGAAACTACTTCTTGTTACTTTAAAAATTGTGAAAATCTTAAGGGTATTGAGCCTGGTCACTATATTGCTGAAAAACAAAACAAAACAAAAGCCTTCATTCCTCTGATTTTGGACAGTTTTTAAGTTAAATTAACACTTGAAGGACAGAAGATCTGTCACTATAGAAGATACAAAGAAAAAACACATATGCCCTTAAAGCTGTGTGTCCAACCAACCATACATAAGTTGCATGAAACCTCACAAGATCATAAAATTTTAGCATCATTATATGATTTTTAATGATATTCTTCATTATTCAGTTACATGGACTGCAAAGATGACAACCAAACAGGGGAGTGCAGTGGGGTGTGAAATCTGCCTCCTGTGTCTGCCACACAGTCTAGTCTAATCCCACAAATATCAAATGTCATACTTTTGGGATGTGGTGAGTGAAACAGTGATTATCAATAAGGATATTTCAACCTACTTCTGTTAAGACAGGTGTTTATTGTTATTAAGCAGACATGTTTTCTTAAACTTGGGCTTGTGATATTTCATTTTAATGTTATAATAAAAATATAAAAATAAAGGAAGTTTTTCTATTTATATACATTTTAGATGGCCCAAGACAAATCATCTTCACTTGTATAACCCGAGACCAAACACCCATGCCTTATGGGAAATTCTAAAAAGGTGTTCCAGTCACATCGAGGGAGAGTAGCCACAAAATGAGTGTCCTGAGGTGTTTAAAACAGTCACAGGCCTTGCACAGGCGTGGTTGTGCACACCTGTAATCTCAACACTTGGGAGGCTGAGGCAGAAAGATCTGTAAGTTCAAGGCCAGCCTGAATTGCATAGTCAGACCCTGTCTCAAAACAAACAAATTAGTCACAGGCTCCTAGTTTGTAGCGTCTAGGGGGAAACTCACTGGCCCATCTGGTCCTTACCTCCTGGACTCTGCAGCCAGAAATATTATGTCCCAGTAGCAAGTGCTTCCTTCTGGCTTGATCATAGTATCCTGCATTACTGAGCTGCCGCACTCTAGCATCTTCCTACCTTCTTCTGTGCTGGTGTGTTCACTCTTAGACCTTTATCCTGTCTGGCTCAATCCCTACTCTGCAGGATTCAGAGCCAGAATGCTAGAAAAGCTCCTGAGGAAAACCGCAAAACTCATCTACATAACTCTAATACTGAAAGCTGAAAACTGACAGCTCTCTTGGGCAAGATCCAGAAAAGCCAAAGAGGAACAGTGATAACATCAACACAGAAGTGAGTCTAAACATCATGTACATGTTCAGAAATCACAGGCAAGTGGGAAAAAAACTCTCAAATAGTCATGAGGTTAACTGGAGGCACAGAGGTAGCGGAGCACAGGAGTTCCCCATACTAAGTACCTATTTTAACCAAATGTAGAATAATTCTGAGGTTCAGGAAAGGATATGACATAATAATTCTTTACAGCCCCCTTGCTGGCTGTGCTGATCTTTCTTAGTCCCAACCCATAGCATTACAAAGTAAGTACAGGCAAAACTGTGGAAAATACTATATTTATGTGTATAGGAAGGACAACTGCAAGGCCCTCACAGAGGAAATTCTACCCAAAGAAAAAACTTAGCAGCAAATGTGTATCTCCCCCAGCACAGCCCAGACTGGAAAGTTGAGCTTCTTCTTTCTGGACATCCATTAGACCCTTCCCATCAGAGAATTCCAAGTAAGACGGGAAAAAGGAACTCCTTCTAGAACTGAGGTCCAGTTAGAGCCTGAGAACAGGCAGTGCCTCTGTTTTGAGGGTCAGACTGGAAGTCATGCCAGGATTCTTCTCTGGGATCTATAGCCTGTTACGTTGAGAGGTGGCAGCATGATGGGGCCCCACCAGAGGGACTGGATAGATACTAGTCATGGATTCTTGGGTGCACATGTGTACGTGTGTAACAGGGCACAGGATGTCTGTTTTTCTTGTGCTTGAAGTCTCTACTTGCTGTTCTCTTGCTGACAGCACCCTGGTACTTTGTACCTACATTCTTTCTGTGGCTTAGGATCTAGAATCCAAGTTTTTCTCCATATTGAAACACTGTAGTTTGTGGCAAAAGTAACAGCTGTCCCAGGGGAGTAAAACAGATGACTAGAAGAGTGGTTTGCTCCAATTGGACATCCTTGATTTTTTTCCCCAATCAGACATCCTTGATTCTTTTTTTCAAAAACCATTGGCTGGTGACAGAAATGATGGCTCAAGAGTGACATCATTCCAAATCTGTTACTAACCTCAAAGAAGTCCCTTTCCTGACCTTCTAATATCAAGGTTTCAGAGACCGAGGCCATTCTTGTAGCTGTGATCCTGACTGCTACCTCCTTGACAGGGCCTTGCTATCTCTCCATCAACAGAGATTCTGTATCTCCAGGGTTCCTCTCAGACTTGGGCCAAACCTCATCTGGAGGATCTGAGCAGCCTAAGTGCCAGCAGAGTGTCCAGACGGCTCAATTCTAGACATTAGATTTAGGGGCTGAGTTGAGGGGGATCTCCTTGAGCTCCGTCCGCATACACAGGTACTCCCCGATGACAGCCATGAGTGCAATGCACACAGCTTGGACCAGCCACCAGGTCAACGCCGAGGGAAAACGGGAGCTGTAGAACCAGCAGCCCAGGAGGTGAAAGAAATGGACAGTAACAGTGAAATCCAGACACTGCTTCCCTCGCCGGATGAAATACAGCAAGCCCAGGGCACTGTAGGGAGAGGATAGCAGTGAGTTGTCACTGGGTTGTCCTGGCCTTAAGATTAGATTACTTGGGTGGTAGGGACAATTAAGATGACAGCAGAGTACTCAGAAGTGAGTAAGATAAGTATGAAGCAAGGATTACAAAATCAGATGCCCAGAGAAACCTGGCAAGTAATGTTAAGAGTGAATTTGCGCAAAAGAAGACAAAAGTACAAGCTTGATGATAAATATTAAGTGTGATAGAAGGGGATACGAGGGATTGGTGGGATACCCTGAAGGCATACAGGTTCTAGTTAAAATGGAGACAAGTTACTAGCATTTAGGCAAATCCTATCATAGTAGAAGGTTAGTCTAAAATTCATCAATCTTCTCATTTTTCAAGAGAAGTTGAAAATTTGGACTTTTATAAAATATACTGACTTTCAATTATCTGGGAAAAAATGTTTAAAAACCATGCATGATATATAACTTGCTTTGGCAGCACATATACTTAAAAAAAAAAAAAAGGAACAACATACAGATGATTAGCATGGCCACTGTGCAAGGATGACATGCAAATTTGTGAAGCATTTCATATACTAACAACAAAAAAAAATGTATGCAGTCAGGCATGGTGGCACACATCTATAATCCCAGCACTGGGGAGGCTGAGGCAGGAGGATTGTTATGAGTTCAAGGTCAGCCTGGGCTACATAACGAGCATAAAAAGACCCTGTCTCAAAACAAAACAAAACGCATGCATGAACTAACATCTGTATAAGGTAAACAGAACATATCTGAAACATAAATGTATGTCAAAATCAGCCCAATTTTCAACCTTCATTTAAACTCAAGAATACTAATAATGCTCAAGGGAATGTTCTAACTACTTCCTGTGAACTGATATTTAATCCTTACAACTATGATGTAGGTGACCTTACTAGCTCCACTTTATTGATGAGAAAACTGGGGCTTAGATAAATTTATCCAAAGTCAACAGAATAATGGTAAAATTGAAAGCCAAATGAGTGTTTCTCGGCCTGAGATTTTGATTACTATGCTAAAGTGTTTCTCAAAAGAGAGGAAGTGGTTATGAGTAACTTTAGACACTGCCTAGTCCAACACGTTGTATATAGATAATGAGCCTGAGGCCCAGAGAGGAAGGAAGTAATTCAACTAATGGCAGAGGGATCAAGACTAGAGGCCAGTTTTCCTGACTTCCAGCCTGATCTTTTCCTCACCTCATGCCACATCAGGGAAGTGATCTGAGATGGAAGCTGTCATGCAGGGAGCACATACATAGTAAGAGAAGAGCTTTGCAGCTAAGTCAAAACAGCAATGAAAGTAGTCCCATGATAGAACCAGTCCCCTTGGTCACCTACTTTAGTCTACCACTAATCAGGACCAGGGACAAGCATCAGCTCTCCTGTGTCTGAATTTACAAAGTCCCATTTCTAAGGCCCCAAAAGCTAGATAGCAAAATCAGTAGTACTCACCAGGTGAGGGCATTGAGGATGAAGGACATCATGGAAAGCCGGCCTGGAGGGGTAGAAAAGCCCAGGATCTGAGGGGGAATCACAAATGGGAATATGCTGGAGATATGATCTGGTAGAGTAAGGATCCCAGGCTGCAGGACCCCAGCAGTCCTCCTCCTATGGTACAAGCATCCTTCACAGAATACAGAAGACAATGGCCCTTCATGTGTATGGCTTCCTAATTCCAACAAGTGGCTTTCTTTATCTCCCTATCTGTTCTCTCTCTCCAAGATACTTTCATGAACATCCATTGTAGTATTTCATTTAATCCTCATGATAGGTGGAAGGGTAGTATCATTCTCATTTTGAGAAGGATGACATAAAACCTCAAGTTAAGCTGCCCAAATAATACAGTAAGTCAATAGCAAGAGTAAGGTCTAGAAGGCTGCTCAATAAGCAAGGGCTCCACTGACCAGACACGTGCTTTTGTAAACAAAGTTTTATGGCACATATCCCACGACTAGTCACTTACTTATTGTATATGGCTGCTTTTGCATTACAATGGCAGAGCTGAGTAGCTGTGATCTAAAATCTTTACCACCCCCAACCTTCTGAAAAGTACTGTTGAACTCTAGCCTAGATCTCAGGTTGTGTTATGTCAGATAGTTTTTCCAACGTAGTCTAGAATTTCCACATGCTCTTCCTAAGAGAAAGGAAGCCCCTATAAGGTTACTATTAAGCACTGGGGCATGGGAAATCTTCACTACTTTGATGATATTACAGAATACCAATTATCTCCACCACACTTCCAATTTACAGAGAAAAGCCTTTGACATCCGTAATTTCATAATTTCCTTAAAAAATCTAGAACAGCTTTTACTGACACTACTACCACCTCTTGTTGGATAACAACTTGCCCAGGGGCCATGCAAAGAATAAGCATCAGGAGTAAGGACACCATCCCAGATGTCCTGGCTCCACCACCTGTGTTCATTAACCGCAGGTGCCTCTCAGGTGTAAGAACTTCTTAGGCCTGTTGTAATTCATACAGTACTTTTTTATTCCTAGGTCCCTCTGAGCCTCATAACATTTTACTGAAGGTGATAAAGGGAATTCTGTTCACTTTCCAGAAGAGGGAAAAGGCTCAGAAAGGTGAAACAACTTGTTCACGTTCCCACAATTACAGTAGTGTGTTTAAGCCTGGACTGGATCCTCAACACAGGACCTCTGGCACCACAGTTTACTTCTCTACTTCCAGTCCCATGATTTTGTATATAGAAAAACAGTAAGAGAAGGAACAACACTTGTCCCAGGTTACACATCAAGAAGAATCGAACTTAAATGGAAGCCTGTCTGATCTCAAAGCCCAGATAGTTTCCACTGCACCCCCAAGAATGCCCCTTTATCCACACCTATGCCCAGAATGGACCACGGGTACCTGGGCTCAAAGAGGTGAAGTCGCTTTCCCAGATTCACAGAAAACAGCAAGCTTGTTTAAAACAACATGCAGACCCTTCCCTTTGCACTCATCTTCCTGTTACCAGTCCCTATTTTATGGATGGGGCCGCTGAGGCTTAGAAGAGTGAAATACTTTTCCAGGTCCACACAGCGTGAACGTGGCCCAGCTCGTTCTAGAGCCCAGCAGTGTCAGACAACAGCCTACACCGTGAACCAAGACCCCACCCCACCAGGCGGGTGACCCTACCTCGGCGTCGAACATCTGGTCCAGCGAGGGGCTGCTTCGCACCAGGGCATCCACCAACGCCAGCCACAGACCCAACGAGCCATAATAGACGGTCTGCATGAGGACAATCTGCGACAGGATCAGCAACGGGTCCCACACGTAGCTACGGAACTGGCCCGCCATGCCGGCCCGCGGGGTCCGGCCGCCGCCCGAGCCTCACCGTCGCCGCGCCATGGTCTCTCGGTCGCCCAGCCACCTGCGGGGACAGCGTACAAGCTGGGCCCCAGCCGGCCTGGCCAGTCTTCGCCTTGACAACGCCACTCCGCCCGGGGGGGAGGGACTGCGACCGAGGGTTGAGCCCATTCCAGGAGTTGGGGGGGGGGGGACGGAGCGGACAAACCATTCCCAGAATGAGGGGAAACCTGGTCCATTACTACTGCTCGACCCCCACCGTACACAACTCCTCTGGGGTTCACTCACCGGTGACTGACTCGGGGATGCAGCGTCCGAGCCTAGCCCGGCCTCACCTGCTAGCTTTCAAAACACTGTTAACAGACTGGACCAGGGAGGAGAGGCCCGACCAGCCTAGAGAGGCAAACTCTGGCGACCCAAAGGGCCGAGTTGCTACGTGGGAAGGAAGCGTTTCCGGGGATGGCGGCGTAGGGCTGGGCTGATAATGCGCAGGCGCAGTGGGTGCACCCGGTCCTTTACCTCCAAGGCATAGGCAGCCGGGAAACGAGTTCGCACATGCGCAAAATGAAGGATGAAGGCGAACGGAAGCGAGGCACAAAATCCGTAGCGCGTGCGTGCCCTCTAGAGGGAAATTGGGGGCGGGGCAAGGCGGTGATTAGCGAGGTCAGGCAGGCAGTCTGCAGTGGCTCGTTGGCGAGGGTAATAGCTCTAAATATTAACCAGATGATGACCGTTGACTATCTTTAACTTAAATTACCTGTTTTTTTTTTCCTAGTGAAAGTTTTGAAAAGCTTTTCTATGTAATATTTTGCCTCTGTACCTATTCTACAGATGATTAAGGGCCATCAAAGGGAAGTCATGTATTGATCCAGAGACCGCGGACAGTCAGTATTAGAATCCAGGTGTTTCCAAACACTACAACGTTGATTTCTCAGCAGCTGGATCCTGGGAAGGTGAGAACACATGAGATAGACCCTGTCCACGGACACAGTGTAACCATGTTAGATGGGAGAGCAGTAGGTGGTTTATAATATGGATATCCGACTGGGCGGAGTGGCTCACACCTGTGATTCCAGCACTCGGGAGGCTGAGGTAGGAGGGTCGCCGTGAGTTTGAGGCCAGTTGGCTACACTGTAATCTCAAAGGTCAGCCTGAACCTCAAAACAAGACCTGTCTTTAAAAACACAAAAAATGGGTATCCAATGGAAAAAGAGCACAAGTTCTAAAATCACACCAGAGGTCAAATTGTGACTTTGTCTGACACCATGATTGTTATCTCTGCCTTCTCTAAGTCCCAATAGTGAACTGTCAGTAAATATTTGCTAAGCGAGTCAAGAACAGAAAAAGGACAACAGCAAATTAATGACTTATACCTATTCCAGAAGGTGAAAACTCCTCAGCTTCATTGATGGTAGGTTCCCCTTCCGGAAGTAATTGATTTTAGGGGGGAAAAAAAGCCCTGGATTTTAAGAGTCTGCTGTACAACTTCTTAGCTGTGTGACTAGCAAGCCACTTCCTTCTTTAAATCTGTTTTCCTGATAATGAAATGAGGATTTGAACAAGATAAATGTTATCCAACATTTAATCTACCTTCCACTAATTATTTTCTCATTTCAAAAAGTTATCAAAGACTCATAAATTCTGCCAAGCAGAATTTCTGAACAACATGTAATAGCCATGTTATCGTCTTGAGCTGATACAATTCCAGACAAAGGAAACTTGACCCTTTATCAAGAGTAAGTATGTGGTTTCCATTATCATTTGGAAACACTATAAACAATTTACTTGTAGTCCAGCTTGGGAGTTAAGGCCCAATGATTTCCTGTGTGCTTTCAGTTCAACTGATCTCTAACCCAACCCCTATTCTTTTAGGTACTTCAATTCAGTTCAACAAATATATATTTAAATGCCTCTGGTCTATTGATTATTCACATGATCTAGTGTTTGTGAGAAAGTATTTTCTGCTTATTAAGTGCCTATATGATCTTATTTAATAACTACAATCCAAGGAGATAGGTATTATCCCCCTTTAGGTGAGGAAACTGATATTAAGAGAAGGGCATGATTCTACCCAAGTCTGCAAGTTTATAGAAAGCTGAACTGGGATTCAAACCAAGGACATCTGACTCCAAACATCAATTCCTATTACCAAAGAAAAGGAAGGAAAGAAGGAAGGAAGAAAGGAAGGAAGGAAGGAAAGGAAACAATGAAGTAGTCAGGTAATGGTGTAGTAGTGACAAAAGAAGCAGCAGTAAATTCGCTCTGCTTAAGTAGCCCTGGGGTGAAGGGTTAGGGAGTGAGGTGAAAGGAGAGGTTTAGGAAAAGGGCAGGTTTAGGAAAAGGCAGGTGTGAATAAGTTTTAACTATAGCTTTCAGGCGCAAGAATGTGTGGCTGTTCCTGGCTCTTTACCTTAGCCGTCCTCCACAGGAAAGGTGCTCCAAACCCATTCTCTTGAAATAGAAAATACATGTAGCCCAGAGCTAGCTGCACTAGGGTCAGCTGAAGAGCTGGTGTCTGACCTCATTGCTGGAGCATAGAACTTGTCTGGGGAAACCCCACAGGGAGACAAGATCTTGTTTCCTTTTCCCTTTGGAAGTTCAGCTCTTGCATTCCTATCTAGCAAGGCCCCAGAAGTGGGTATCATCCTGTTTCTTAATTTGAGCACAAGAAGGAAATCAAGAGCTGGGGAAAACCACAGCAGCTCCCTGGATTAGCCTCTTTGGCCTATTTATGAAGTTTGACCACAGGAAGCCTTATTCAGAACATAAAGCCTAACCTAGAGCCTCATTAATTTCCTTTGTGACTTGGGCAAGTCCTTTACGGGCTCTTTGTATCCTAAACTGGAAAATAAAAGATGGGCATTGGATTCCAACTTACGCAGCCCATGGCCCTATGCCATCTGAATCACCCAGTGAGCCTATTATATATTCAGGTTCTCAGGGATTTTTGCAAACTTAAGTCTAAATCTTCAAAAGAAGAGTACAGATATTTGTTTGTATATGTATGTATCTATATTAATATATCCATACCTATATAGATACATAAATATATCTGCAGCGCTTCTCACATGCTCAGCAACTGCTCTATAGCTTAGCTATATCCCAGCCAAAATAATCTGCATATTTAAAGAGCTTCCCAAATGAATCAACCACATTTGGTAACTACAGAACAAGATGATCTAGAGTTGACCCCAAAACAACTCCTTCATCTTACACAAACATTTTCCCTGTTAACTTGGTGTGTCCGTGGCTCTCACTGGGATTCAGAGGGTTTTTTTTTCTGTCTGTAGTATGAGGGGGTTAGACTAGAAGAGCTGGTCTCCAGGGGCCTTGCCCACACTGCCAAGTTCGTAAACTCATGAATGAAACTTTAAACTTTAGGTCAGAGGCAGAATGACAAACATCCACTAATTGGGACAAACTGTCCTGCTGGGAAAGGGGACAGACAGAGTGCCTCTGATCACTTGGCCACTTATGTCACTCCCACATTGGAGTGACTCCTGGGATCACTTTCTGATCCACCTTCATAAGGGGTCCCTTGGAAATGTTCTCACATGACTTTATGGGCTTCAGAGCCCTGCTTAGAGTCAAATCCTGCCTCTATTGTCTTGCTGGGTAGATGACTTTGGGGAGGGTAATAAATGTCTCTCAGTCTCAGTTGGTTCTCTGTCATATGAAGTGTGGAGCTCAGCATAGCACCTGTGTCGCAGGCTGTCCTGATGATTGTGTGCTTAGCCCACTGCCTGATAAGCCATCTGTGCTATGTGAATATTTGCAGTATTAATTATTGTTATTGTTGCTTCCATTGGAATGCGGGAGCACAAATGTAGTACCTGAGCTCAAATTTATAGCAAGAATTTTGTGTGTGTGTGTGTGTGTGTGTGTGTGTGTGTGTGTGGTACTGAGAGTTGAATGAGGGTCTTACCGCAGGCTGCTTCTTATTGATTGATTGTGAGTTCGTCTTTCTTTCTTTCTTTTTTGGTACCCGGGATCGAACTCATGACCTCACACTTGCCAGGCAGGCACTTAAGCCACCAAGCTAAATCCCCAGCCCTCTTCTTTCTTTTTTGAGATAGGGTCTTGCTATGTTGTGCAGGCTGGCTTTGAACTCCACTATGAAGCCCAAGCAGCTGGGATTATAGGCATGAGCCACCATCCCCAGCTATGACAAGGATCTTATTAGGTATCAGAATGAGTATGTTTCATGGCACATAGTAGGACCTCAGTAAGAATCGTACTTCTCTTCATAATCACTCCCACACTTCCAAGAGTCCCCAGCCTCCTCCCTCCCTTTCTTCTTCTCTTAAACTGTTTTACTGCTCGGATTACATATTTCCTTTTGGGGAATATTTTACTGAAACATTTCGACAGACACATGCATCAGGAACAGATTATGCAACTGTGTGTTCACACTTTTTGGAAATTCCCTGTGGGAGGCTAGCATTTGGCTTTCTGTTCTCCACGTCAGTGACCTTTCTGGACTCTGGCCAGTGATTTCTTCTCTTAGAATGGAAACTAGAGAAGAAAAGCTAATTGGCTGCCTGTTTACTCCTCTAGACTGACACCACTGTGCTGTCCACACTGCTCAAAGAGCTATGTGTATATCTGTGTTTGAGGAGGAACAGTTGCTGAGCACCTACTGTGTCCTAGACTCTTATGTTTTATTTTTTGTTTGTTTGTTTATTGGTGTCAGAAATTGAACTTGGTACTTTCTGCTTGCCAGGCAAGCACTGTGCTACTAAGCCATATCCCCAAGCCCCTAGATAAATTATGTTATCTTGCTTAAACCTTATTTAATTTCTAAAACAAGTCTGGGAGTTGTAGATAATACTAATATTCATACTTAGATCAGGAACAGACACTATTTACCCAACTCCACACTGCCAGTGAGTGGGTGAACTCCAAGCCACCTCAGTTAGACTCTACAGATACCTCTTCACAACAAAATGCAGTGGACTTTACAGTTTACATACAGCTTTCACTTACATGACCTCACCTTATTGTCCCAGCAGCCCCAGGGAGCTAAGCAGAAACATTTTCCCCATTTTATAGATAAGATAACTGAGGCTCCAAGGAAGAAGTGACTTACAAACAGTAACCAGCTGGAGTGTGGTGGGTCTTGTCAGCGGGAATAATAAAAATGAAGAAAAACAAGGGTCAGATGTGATGGGGCACACCTGTATTCTCAGAAATCTGGGTAATTGAGGCAGAAGGCTTGGAAGTTCCAGCCCAAGCCTGTGGCATTTAGCAAACTGGTGAGATCCCATCTCAGAATTTTAAAAAGGGCCAGGAATGTAGCTCAGTGTGAAGCCCCCTATTCAATCCTCAGTACAGGAAAAGTGAAATAAAATAAAATACAAAACAAGGGCCTAGGAGTAGCTCTGAGGTGGAATGCTTGCCTAACATGTACAATGTCTGAGTTTGACCCCCAGCCCTGTTCCCCTCCCCAAACTTAGATACACCTGGAACATATGTCCATATTCTTCAGGATCAGGAACTGACCAAGGAACTGATTTTCTGTGTTCTATACCTAATCATCAGTGGTTTTCTGCAAACTATCTCTCTAAAGAAGCTGGTGATAGCAGGACCTCTGAGTAGATCATGCTGTTTTTCCTAAATAAAACTCTTTTCCAGGTATTGGTCTAAGACACCTTGGAGAGCAAGAAGAAAAGTGAAATTTTTCTTAAACTATGGCTTCATTCTTCCAATTCTCTTAGCTTTTTTCTTTTTCTGCCACTACCTCTGAGATACATCTCCAGCTCTTTTGTGCTTATTTCAAGGAAGAATCTTTTTTAAAAAAATTAATTTAAAGAGAAAAAGAGATAAAACAAAATTTCAAAACAGGATAATAGAAGAGTAACAGTGGTTAATACACTGAATATTGGTATCTTTAAATTAGTAACTCAGAGGACAAGATATGTGTTTAGTTATCAAAACAGTATTATCACAAACCTTTCTTTTCAATTAACTAAGAGAAATTAGTAGTATAAACATGTTAACTATCTTGTGTGTGTGTGTATATATAATATATATATATGTATATATATATAATTTTTTTGCTTTTCCCTTTATTCTTTTCTTCTTTCCCCCATCCAAGTTTCTCTTTCCTTTTGAACAGTTTCTTTGCATTTCACAATATCTATTGTACATTTTAGACCTTATTTACTTTTTCAACTTCTCACACCAGAGAGACAATAGGATGTTTACATGTAAGTCTGATTTATTTCACTTATGAGTATTGACTCAATTTGCATCCATTTACCTATAAAAGTCTCCAGTTTATTCTTCTTTATGGCTGAGCACTACTCCATTACATAAAAAGAGCACATCCTTTTTTATCTATTCCTCGGTTGATGGACATTTGGGTTGTTTCCAAGATAGAGCTATTACAAATCGTGCTGCTATAAACTTGGGTGCACATACATCGCTATGGTGTGATGTTTTAATTCTTCTGGGAAGATACCCAGAAAGGGTTAAGGCAGAATCTTGCTAGGCTGCTCTCAGACTTTTGATCCTCCTCCTCTTCCTCCTGAGGGGCTGCAGTTAAGCCTCTGCTTGATTCCTGATTCCATCATTTGCTAAATTGCTGTGTCTGATTAGAAATTACTCTTTACTCTGACTTTGAAAGACTTGGTTTGTTTTAAGAAGGAAAGTTGTTTTCTTCACCTTTCCGTTCACCATGCATTCACTATATTCATTCACATTTATTTTGTGCCAGGAACTGCTCCAGGTGTATGTACACAAATGAGCAAATGAATGAAGGGAAATAACACTGACCTCATGAAGGAAACAGAAACAAACAAGTCAATAGACAATGTGAATATGACATTTAATCTCCAGACATGAGCCACCTAGGTGTGGTAGCACATGCCTGTAATCCAGCTACTTGGAGGCTGAGACAAGAAGATAACAAGACAGTGTTTCTTTTTTTTTTTCTCTTCTCTTTCCTTCTTTTCTATCTTTTGTTTTTAATTTTGAGACATTTTCTTCTGTAGTTCAGGTTTGCCTTAAACTCACTAGGTAGCCCAGGTTGGCCTCAAGTTTATGGTGGTCTTTCTGCCTTGGCCCCCCAAGGGGTGAGATTACACTAAAATTTTATTTTATTTTTATTTATTTATTTTTAGATAAAAAATAATTTTAAAGGGCTGGGGACCCAGCTAAGTAGTACAGTGACCCTGGGTTCAATCCTTAGTACCACAAACAAAGCCCCACAAAATGCCAGATGTGGTGTGGAGTATGCTGGCAATCCTAGTGGTCAGCAGGCTGAGGATCACTGCAAGTTTGGAGCCAGCCTCAGCTACAGAGTGAGTTCAAGGCCAGTCTGAACCACATAGCAAGGCCCTGTACCATAAAACCAAAGAAAGAGAGACAGAAAGAGAGAGAGAGAGAAAATAGAGGGGAGGAGAGGAAGTACTTCAAAAATGGCACTTAGCATTCAGCAATGACCTCTGAAGAGGTGGAATTTCAGCAGGGACATGATTAAAGCAAAGCATAGAGCCACTGAGAAGAACATTCTAGATAGAGAACGTCTGTGCAAAGTGATGCAGGAATGAGATGGGCACATGCATGCGGTAACAAGGAGGCCAGTGTGGCGGACCTGAGTGGGCAAAGGTAAGAGTAGCTAAGGCCACCAACCCAGCTTCCAGCTCATTATCAGCTTAGAGCACTAGGAGAGGAACCTGGAGAGGGAGTTGTATGTGAGGGGTGTAGGAGAGGAGCAGTCACTGGCTCGTTCACTCACCTCTGCTAACAGATATCTACTGAGTGCTTACAGCTTGGCTCTGGGTGTACAAAATGATGGGAAAACAAAAATGCTCCTTCCCCTCAGGAAGCTTGCGGTCTAGCAGAAGAAATGTACAATAAGCCAGAAAACAAAGCAGCAATTGTGTCCAAGTGAATTATAGTGAATACTGTGGAGGGAGCTGGGCAGGAACACAGCTTGGCCCTATGGGGAGGTGTCTGAGAAAGTAGCATTTCAATGAAGCCTGAAAGATGAGCAGAGAAAACCAGGAGAGGGACGTGGTAGGCAAAGGAAAAAACGTGTTTGTGACAGCCCTGGGGTCATTACGCAATGCGTTTCATTTATTGTAGGAACAAACAGAGTGCCGAGACTCAGGAGATGAATCACCTTGGATGCACACAGGTCCAACGACAGAGCCAGGCACTGCCCTGTTACCTTTCTGCTGGAGACAGGCAGATCTTGTTGGGTCTGGTTTCTGTGGCATCCAAAACAAAGCCGCACACGCTACCCACCTAGACCAGATATTGGACCAAGGAAGAGCACCTCAAGGGAGAGGAGAGCTTCAAGGAAAAAGAAGCTCTGGTGAACAAGAGGTTCAGTGTCCTACAGTCCCCACTGCACTGCAGCCCCGGGCGCTGTGCCACGTGAAACACATGGCGCAGTGCAGAACGCTCAGAAAGCGCACACGTGATGGTCTCCATCCAGGGCTCTCTAGCCAGGCTTGGTGGCACATGCCTGTAATCCAGCTACGTTGGAGGCTCAGTCTGCAGGACCTCAAGTTCCACGCCAGTGTGAGCAGTTTAGTGAGACCCTATCGTTGCACCTCTCTGTAAAATGGTTGCAATAGCACCGCCCTGGTTACTGCCAGGACTTTTTGGATATAAGATGCAATAATACAGACAAATTCTCTTTGAGAAACTACATAGCACTCTTCTTCCTCTTCTCCTCCCCCTCTATTTTATTCTTCTTTGTCCTCCTCCTCCTCTTCCTCTTCTTCTTATTCCCCTTCTTTCCTCCATTTCCCTCTGTCTTTCTCTGTTGCTCTACCTGTCTCTGTCTCTGTGTCTGTCTGTCTCTCTCTCTCTGTAAAAGAATTGTACTCCGAGGGCCTGTACCACTGAACTATATTCCCAGCCTTGTTTTATTTAGAGACAGGATCTCGCTAAATGCAGGCTGGCCTGAAACTTACAATCCTTCTGCCTCAGCCTCCCGAGTAACTGAGATTACCAACCTGTGCCACCATGCCTGGCAACACAACACACTGTCAGAATGATCAGAATTGTTATCATCTGTGCCTTTCTCTAGCTGCCACTCATAGTAGGGTGGAGGAGGATTGTGAGCTTGGTGTGCAGGAGGCTCTCAGGGGTCACATTTTCCAGCCCCATCTCCAACGTGCTCTTTCTTTTTCCTCTGAAGTCAGGATAATTAAGTGTGTGTGTGTGTGTGTGTGTGTGTGTGTGTGTTGGGATAGCATGGGAAGGCAAAAAAGAATAAAAGAAACCTGGGTTTTAATCTTGTACTAGCCAACTTTTGCTGCCTCACACGCAGTCCCCAAATCTCAGTGGCAAACAGCAACAGCATGTACTTGTCCACTGTGGGTTTGTGGGACTGGCCTTACTTTATCTCACTATCATCTCTTAGACTGTTTTCTCATCTGTAGAATAGAGATGATATAGGGCCAGGGTGAGGAGGATGTGTAATACTCTCTCCTAACTAAACATACCTCTTGCTCAGGGTATACTGGAAACTAGATGTTCACCCTAAAGGCTAACTAGGTACTCAGAAAGTAGTCCAGCGTACTGGGCCTCAGGGCACAGTATGCCCATCGGCCAAGTCAATCAGATTTGCTGACCCTCAAATTCAGACTAAACAAGAGACCCAATAACCTATTAAAGAGGGAGACACACATGTAGGGGAAAAGGGACACTCTCAAAGACTGTGCAGGCTTAAAAATCTAGAGATCAAACTAGAAATGGTGGTGAAATGTCTGTAATCCCAGCACTCAGGAGGCTGAGGCAGGAAGATCACTGTGAGTTCAAATCTAGGCTAAATTACATAAATAATTTACCAGGCACACCTGTCTTAGCCCCCTCTACACTCACATACAGTCTGGAGATAAGTCTGCACCAATCTGTGGAGTCCTCCCACTACTTATGGTTTCCTTTCAGTTTTAGCCTGCAGCCCTCCTGATCCTTCTAATAACTTGTAGATCCCATTTTCTTAAGGAATTCTAAGAGGAATAGTTCCTTGTGATTACAAGAGCTGAGTTAAGGTAGAGAAGATTCATGTACACTTTTCATCTCAGAGTCTGGCATATAGTAGATCCTTAGCCTACCATGGACCTGGGAGTTACTGTCCAATAATCAGGGAACTGCTTCAGAGCCTGTCACATGGTTGTTGGAAAAATGACTACATGAATGGATTTCTATGTCTGAGCCTCTAATGAAAGGAACTCATGTGGCACCCACTCAATTCTCCTTGCAGCAAATTCTTTTCAGTGCCGCAACTAGTTTATTTGTCCACATTTCTATAAACATTCTAAGTGGTCAGTGCTAGTGCAGCTACATTTAGCATGAAAGCGTCACAGGAAGCTAACTCATTTTGTGTATAACAAGAATCAAGTTTCCAAAATTTCAGTTGTGTCACCATAAAAAACAAACAAACAAACAAACAACCCCAAACCAAAGCAAACCTTGCTAGTAAAGTGCATTTCTTTGGTGATTTCAGAACAAACAGCTGTTGGCTTTGCAAACAGGAAGCATGCTGATTTGCCAATATATGATTACTGGAAGTAAGCCTGTCCCTGGACATAAGAATTAAGTAAGATCATCCCTTCTTAGAATGTAAGGTTTTATATTTTTTATTACAATAGAAACGGCACCAGTGAATTTTCATGAAACAGTTTTGCTACCTTCCCCTTCATTTTCTATAGCCATAATTTTTTCTGCAGTACCATACAGCAAACTTTAACTGATCAATGTGAACAAGGTGCTGGTATGTATGTCTGGGTGAGACAGTGTCCCTACCTTCTAGAGTCTCACATCTGGAGGGGAAACAGATGATAAAAAAATAAAAGAATAAGCATGTAAG
Organism: Hydrochoerus hydrochaeris; assembly: GCA_004027455.1. Taxonomy (NCBI): domain Eukaryota; kingdom Metazoa; phylum Chordata; class Mammalia; order Rodentia; family Hydrochaeridae; genus Hydrochoerus; species Hydrochoerus hydrochaeris. The sequence continues at coordinate 14,910 of PVLA01001640.1, read as the reverse complement.
GTCAGTAAGGAAAATGTGATGAGAAAAAATTAAGCAAAGCAAATAGAAAGAGTAACGAAGGATTATTTTTAGAATTCTTCAGAATACCTAGGGTAGATGCTGACTCACTGTGTAGATATTGGTTTGCCTGCCCTACAATAGGGGTATTGTTGTAGCGAATGGTCTGGGAAGACCCCTCTGAGCATAGTGTTCCCGTTTCTGTGGTTATACGAGGCAGTGGCTGGACATTCCATGGCCTCTAAAAAGTCCAGGACGTCATTATCTAGAAATGGAGAAGGATTTGTATGGAGCAAGGAAGACCAGGGAGGGTTAGCACCATTCTGGAAGGGAGAGACTCACGATCCAGTCCCTCAGCTGTGCTGAAAATGATATATTTACACATTTACTATGTGTGATGAGCTCTTGTGGAGAGGAATAACTCTTACAAGGAAGACTTCTTTGATCATAAAAATAGAAAACATATATGTGCTAGGTATGGTTCTACTAAGCATTATACTGTCAATATTCTTATCAAGTTAAGAATTACAATGACCCTCACATTACAAATGAGGAAACTGAGGCACAGAGTATTTTGTAAGCCTTTAATCCCAGCACTCAAGAGGCTGAGGCAGGAAGATGGTGAGTCTGACTACATAGAGAGACCCTATCTCAAAAACAAATGAACATCCAAACCAAACAAAACCAAAAACACTTATAAAGCTAAAGATAAACTATATTTCATGCTTTTGGAGAGATTCTTAGAACATAGAGAAGGGGAAATTAATTCCTTAATTCCAGGGGACTGGGACAGTTTTATAGACAAGCTTTCATTTAATTGTAAACATAGCCATTTTTCTATTAGTATACTCTCTAAATTATTTTTTAAAAAAATTTTTGAGATAGAGTCTTGCTATGTAGTATAGGCTGGCTTTGAACTCACTAGGTAGCCCAGGCTGGCCTCAAACTTGGGACAGTCTTCTTGTCTCAGCCTCTTGAATGCTGGAATTGTAGGCATGTGCCACCCTGCCTGGTTTAAATTATTTTAAAACTGTGTATTTTTTAGTAAATATGTATTTATTTATGGGCTTTATTAGTTTGTATTTGCAGTACAAAATGATTGCATTCACTGTATGGGCAAATTGGTACCTGTATATAACACACTTCAATTCCTTCTTTCTCCCTCTCCACCCCATTTTATTTTTCCAGCATCAGATTCATTTATTTATTTTATAAAACCTTATAAAGTTAATTTTCATACATACAGATTGAAAATCAGACGAATAATTCAAAGAACATATAAAACACGTAAGACAAAAGACACAAAGAACACATAAAACACATAAGACAATTCTAAGTCAAGGTATACTTCTAGATACACTGTACACTTTTTTCTCTTTATTTTTCTTATTATCTGTCTTTTATTTTGGGCACTTAATATTTTTCATTAAATGTTTAAATAGTTGTGAAGCTTGTAATTTCCAGTAAATAGTAGATTCATACTGGCAAAAGTAAAATGGTTACATCATTTTTTAAACATATGCAGTTGAATTAAATGCCCTAGCAATTTGATACTGCAACCATCCATTTAAAAAATACATGAATAGATTCTTCTCTAACAGTTATTTACATCATTTCTTCTCCTACTTGAACTCAAATCTGCACTCCATGAAATTTTATTATAATTTTTATGATTCAGAGGATTACACATGTTAATTAAGTCTATTTCTTTACTTCAAATATCAGTGAAAAATGAATATAAACAGATATAACAATATATGTACTGCCAAAGTACAAAGTTTTATTAAGGCAGAACTGACATCAGATAAACTACACACATTTAACTCACTTGATTTATGAAACTAGTCCTACAAAATTTGATAAATAATTATTAAGCAGAAAAAGAAAATTTTTTTGGAAATGCATGTCTTAATGATTTGGATAGAATGATTTTTCCTTTCCAATTAGTTCACTTAAATGTAAAGGAATATTGCTTGTGTTAGAAGGGCATATGTTTAGCAATAATTTTATTCCCAGTTTTCATTTTTTATAAATGTCAAGCTAGAGCTGCTAGCATCTGCTTGCACTGGTTCACCAGAATTAGTTTTCAGAAATGTTTTGAACTGGGTGTAAACATACCTATTACCAAAAATTAAATTACATAAACTTAGAATTTAATAAGTTGTATTTAAAACAAAGAAGGGCTCTGGGTATATAACTCAGTGGAGAAGTGCTTGCCTAGCATGTGCCTGACCCTGGCTCAATCATAGCACTCAACAAATAACAAAGAAAATAAGTACCCCAAACTTATTATATCTTGTTTATCTCAATATATTTTATTGTCTATGCTCTGCATTGTTGAATCCTGCTGTGTACCTGTATGGTAGAAATACAGCTCATCTCTTCCCAATTCCCTGTTAGGTCAGTGACTCTCAAGTCTCTTTGCCATAAAGAATATATATATATATATATATATTTTTTTTTTTTTTGTCTTTTTGAGACAGATTTTCACTGTGCAGTTCAGGACTGCCTTGAACTCACTTTGTAGCCCAGGCTGGCCTCAATCTTGCAGTGATCCTCCTACCTCAACCTCATGAGTTACTGGGATTACAGGTGTATACCACCATACCCAGCCCATTTTTTAAAAAAATAATAAGACGAGAAGTCAGGCAGGGTGGTGGTGCAGGCCTGTAATCCCAGCTGCTCAGGAGACTGAGGCAAGAGGATCAAAAGTTTGAGCCCAGTCTGGCACCTTGTCTGGAAATTTAAAAAAGGATTGGAGACCAGTATAAATCCCTGGATTCAATCCCCAGGAATGGGTAGGTAGGTTGGGCCATTGAAGAGAAATCATTTTTAATTCTCTAGGAAGCAAAGTGGTATCTGAACCCATACCAACAGAAGTCCAAATACCCTAGATTTGGAATTTCATTGTTATTATTTTTGTTATTGTGTGGTAGTGTGAATTGGACCCAGGGAAATACTCTGCCATTGAGCTACATTCACAGCTCTTTTTATTTGTATATTTATTTTGAGACAAGTCTCCCTAAACTGCCCAGTCTGCCCTTGAAATTGCAATCCTTCTATTTTAGCCTGTGATTAGTTGGAGACTGCAGATGTGTGTCACTATGCTCTGTACCCTAGTTCTAAAGCCAAATTATACTCTTAGAACATACAGGTGTTAGGGAGAGATAAGGCTAGGACACTTTTATACTTTGACCATCACAGGACGCTCCCATGTAATCCTCTAATATTTTCAACAGTAGCTGTATTTGAGGTTTGGGGATTTTACCACTCCCCCCAGCACACTGTTAGGAACCTGAGCAGTAAGGGGACAACTTCTTCCCTCTCTCCCTGCTTCCCTTCTTTCTTTCCTTCTCTCTTTTTGGCATTGAGGATTGAATCCAGAGCCTTCATACCAAGCTACATCCCTAGCCTTTTCTTAGTTTTAAAGACAGACTCTCTAAGTCACTAAATTGGCAGGCTGAACTGGAACTTGTGACCCTCCAGACTCAGCCTCCTAGAATTCTGGGAATACAGAAATATGCCACCAAACCCACTTGAAACAACTTTCTGGTGGAAGCTGACGACTATGAATTAAATTTGCAGACCAGTTTTCCAAGACTAGGCTTTTCAAAAAGTTCCTGTTCTGAAAAAGGAATTGCTTAACACATGAGGCACCTGGAGACCAATGTTTGCTGCTAATTGTCTATTTTTCCTTGGCCCACCGGTTGTTTTGTTTTGTTTGTACTGGAAATCAAACTCAGGGCCTCACACTTGCCAGGCAGGTGCAGTGCCACTGAGCTATGTCCCTGGCCTTGGTCCACTGTTAAGAATGACTTTTTAAATATTTTTAAGTGGTTGAGGGAAAGTCAAAAGAATATATTTCATGAATTGGGCATATGACGCTTGCCTATAATCCCAGCACTCCAGAGGCTGAAGCAGGAGGATTGCCATGAGTTCAAGACCAATCTGGGTTACATAGTAGGTTCAAGACCATCCTGAATTATAGACAGGCTCATTTCTTTAAATCTTCACATGGGGGCTTCTGAGCTGTAAGACGCGAGAGAGTGAATCAGGAATTTCAAGGCCAGCAAAACTTAAACTACACAGTCCTTTACAAAGTTTGCTGATCCTGGTTTTAAAACTACCCATGTTCAAGTTCCATTTGGAAAGTTTTCCGAACTCTTTTCAGGAGGGGTAAAGCCGGTTTGGAGGCTGATTTTAAAGGAACATTTGGCAAAGTCTGTCGTTCTTGGGTATCAGTTTCGCCAACGGTAAAATGAGGTTAGACACATTAATTCCCCGAGGACTGCCTAGGTGTGGGTCCAATAAATCAAGCGGGTTGGAGGTCCCAGAGGATGCGATTAGGGTCGGCCTGGCGCTAGCGCGGGCTGCGGCGCACAGGGCCAGCGCCCCGGGTTTTCCAGCTCCGCGGGAGGGCGCAGGGCCCGGCAAGTCCGGCTTTCCGGGGGAATTCCGGGCGGGGTGCGGGTGGCCGCGGCGGGGGCGGGGCGCGGCGGGGCGGGGCCGCCGCCTATAAGTAGGGCCGCGCTCTGGTCGGGGCCACTCGCAGTCCGCGCGCTCGAGCTTCGCTAAGCCATGGCGCCCGCCCGCCCGCTCGCGCTCCTGTTGCTGCTCCTCGTCTGCACCCCGGCCGCTACCGCAGAGTCGGTGGGTGTTTTGGGGGACTCTGGGGGAGGGGCGAGGGGCCCGGTGCCGCTTTTGTTCCTGAGAGCTGAGATGGGGTTGTGTGCGCGCCCTGGCATAGCCGCGCCCCGCTCCCTCCTGAACGGCGAGCCGGAGAAACTTGGTTGGAAACTTTGCCTCTGGGTCGCGGGGAGGTTCCCAGGGTGGCTCCTGCGCGCGCCGCGCGCCCCGCGCCCCGGCCTGTTGATCTTCCCGCCTCTCCTGGCCTCAGTCCCGCCGCGGGCTCCCGGCTCCGACGTGACTAAGCCGGTGTCAACTCTCATCCTCCCACACCCTCGCCCTTTCGCTGTGATCCCGGGCCGGCTCCGAGCGTGGAATCCCCTACCTCACCCTTTAGGCGTGCAAGGCTGGCAGCTCCAGAGGTGGCTCGGGGATGAGGGGGGCAGATCGTGCTCAGGAGGGGGAGGGGCAGGGGTGTGCAGAGACTCTTTCTCTTGCTCCGAAGAGAACTAAGCCCTGACCTCCATTCTGGCCCCGGCCCTACCTTTGACTTTATGTATCTGGGTGGGTGTAAGGCCCTTGCTCTTCAGAGTCTCACCTTTCCCATCTCCATAAATTCTCTGGAGAAGTGGGACCGGAGGTGACTACTACTTCTTTAGAGCCCCAAGAAAGTTGGGACTTTGATCTTTATGAGCAGAAAGAGGGATGGCTTAAGCTTAGCACTTGGCCCAGAGTGGAGCCTTCACTTTCTGTTGAGTTGCACCTTGGGGAAATTGAGGCAACCCCCTTGCATGAAGTGAAGGGGAATGGAGAAGAGAGTCTGCAGAAACTTCCTTTTTGCTGTCCGCGGATGTTCAGCATAGTTTACACAGCCCTAGGCCACCAGGAGCTCCATCTCAGCAGCAGGAAAAGAGGTGATCTCATCTGCAAAGGTGAGGGTGTGGGGACTGCTGGGAGAGGTGATCTGCCCCCAAAGAGCCTGGGCTTTGTGTTTTTTGCTCCCAGTTTTTAGGGGGAGTGAGTTCCAGGAGTTTAATCATTAATGTTACAGTAATTCCATTGAAAGCCCAGGGTCTCCTTTTCCTCTATACTTGTTTAGGAGAGAGTTGATTCTGCCTGCAGTCCCTTGTTGAGAAATGAGTAGACCCTAAGCAGTGGCTCCCAACACAGTTTTAGGCCTGCAGTAATGACTGCAAACATTTACTGCTTTTGGTGTGTCTGGTTCTATTCTAGTATTTCTATCAACAGCAACAACCCGCCTGTTCACTGTTCATAAGCTGGTCCTAAGGCTAGAGAGGTTAAGTAAATTGCCAACGGTCACACAGCTGACTAATAAGGTCTGAGTCAGATACCAATTGGACAGCTAGGCTTTCAATTCCTGCGTTTATCTTAACTTCTGGCCCAAGAGGCTACTCTTATGTCTAGTCCTTGAGTCACTGAAGATTCATCTAGAGGTTTGGGGGCTGGAAAACCTCAAGGACTTCTAAACTGGAAGAAATAGTAGAAGTCCACAGTGAAGTGATGATGTCCCCAAACCAAGGATGTCTTTATGCAAAGTTAGTGGCTGAACCAAAACTAGAACCCATACATCCTGCCTCCTTGGCACAGTGCTCCAAATGAGTTGGGAGGCATCAGAAGGAACACTGGTGAGGTGTACAGGAGAGACAGGAAAGGACCCAAGAGGTGGCTGGAGTAACCACATGGACCATCACATGCTGATCTAGGCTCTGTCTGCTGAATCTGCAGGTGCTTTGAGAGGAGGAACAGACTGGGGTGTCCCTGGGAAAGTCAGAAGGATGTGGCTTGTGGGGGTGGGGGGGTTGTGCCAGTTCTTCAGCTCATCAGCTAGGGGAAAAGTCAGCCCAAGCAGCTGCTTCCTGAGAGAGGTGTTGGTCTTTCACCCTGACCTTAGACCTTCCTTCTTGCTTCTAGTTGAGGCACAGGGCTTCCCCTTTTCATTCCCCCTAACTCCCAGGTTATGGCTGGAAAAATTGGACCAAGTCATGTTTGGTTTAGACTAGAGAGATTTTCTCTACCTTTCAGGTAGAGAAAACGACCCGGGGGAAGGAATTTGCTAACAGCAGTTAAGATTCATTGATTACATTTTCTTTTTCTCTTTCCTTTCTTTCTGTCTCTGTCTCTGTCTCTCCTTTTAACAGTGTAGTCCAGATTGGTCTGGAACTTTTAATCCTTCTGCCTCAGAACCCCATTTTTTGGATTATAGGCACATACCACCATTCCTGGTTTGAATATTTTCCATAAGCCTGATATGATCCATTTTATCTTCACAAAAAACTAGCATGTAGAGATTATATTATATCCACTTTCCAGATGAGGGAACCGAGAGAGATAAAATGGTACCACCTTGGGCTACCAGAGAGCATCAAGGTCATCAAAATAACTGACTAGTAGTCCTCTCATTGCTACTAGGGCCTGTCCCCAAGTTTTAAGTTTAATTCAAAGTCCTGCCCTACCCTTTAATGGCACTCTCCTCTTCTTAGTGCCTTAGGTTTTGGGAAAGGAACCCAGGCTGAGTACCTAGCTGCCCTCTCCTCTGTTTGACTGGGGTTTGCCACCCTAAACCAGTTCTTCCTGTCCAGCTGGGAGCATTCTCCTGATTTGCCTTCCTGCCACTCCCTCCCGGCCAATTAAAGACACCCTTGTTTGGGGAGTGGGGGTGGGCAAAAAGTGTTGCTGCCCAGGGGCTGTGCCCCTGAGTTGGCTCCAGGCCCAGGCAGTTTTTGGGGAAGTGTTCCCCTACCCACCAGATGTACTTCGTCTTAAAGACATTACTGATCTGCCTGAGAATTCTCTTCTTGATTACCCAGAATTTGGGGTGGAAGTCCAGAGGGTTCTAGGACTGTTGAGTGGCCAGTGAGAACTCTTGGGACTTCTTGGGAGCCCAGTGAGTTATCAAACACCCAGGAAAATATTTGAGCCATGGTTTGGAGGACTTCATGAGGTTAGAGGAAGGTCCATTGCCCTCTCTGGGCTGACATCTGCCATGTGTAAAATGAAGGATTTGAGCTGATTGGCTTGGAGAACCTTTCCCACTGCTGATACTTGATTAATAATTAAGGACTAACTATTCAAAAGGAGCTGTGGAAACTATAAAGACATCTAAGGTAGTCAGTCCCTCCAGGGAATTAATAGACTCCACCCCTCCACCCCCAAACCCTCAAGATAGGAACTCTGCTTTGCTTGTTTTAGTGAAATACCTGTCCTGTAGTACTCAGGAAATGTTTGTATGAATGAATAAATTCATATGTAACTTCACTGTGAAAGGTGCTTTGAAGTTATGATGAATGTCTCCCGGTAATACTGTGAGATGGGTATTTTTTTTTTAATTTCCTTTTTATAGGAAACTGACACTTTGAGGAATGTCTCATGGCTTGCCAAGGTCAGAACCAGGTCAGAGTGATAGTGCAAGATAATCTGGTTTGATTGTCCTTAGAGAACATTCCAGATGAGATTTACTGCTCTGATGGTAGATATCTTGGATTCTGCTATATTGCTAGTAAATGACCTTGAACAAACATGCCCTGTGTCTGGGTCTTAGTGTTTCCAATTCTAAAATAGGAGGTAAAACCTTTGACTTCTAAGAGTCTTTCCTGTCCGGAGAGCACATTGAGAATGGAAGGGGAGCTTTCTTGGCCTCTGTGGTAGAAAGTCTAAACAAGTTCCCAGCTCAGAAGTGAAGTGGGATAGATAGCTCCTTCCATCCCCAGTGCCTAGAAACAGGGGGCTTTTCCAAGGACTCCTAGTGCCCAGGAGACCTGAATAAGGAGCTGGAGAAGCCAGGCTGGGCTCCCAGCCCCAGCTCCCTGTTAGGAGGAGCTGTCCTTTAAGCTTCTTCGATTGGATGGGTGGGCAGGAGTCACTGCAGGCTGGTGTAACCTGCCTGAGTCACCCACTTCCTTTCAGCATTAGCTAATAGGATAACTCTGTGGTGGGGGTGTTGGAATGAATGTGAGACTTTTACCTTGTCCTTTGAAAATCAACATCTTCGTGTCCTGCATCCCGGGAAACATATGAGAAATACCTGTTCTAGGCTCCTTGGCAAGGCAGCCTCTTGCTCCTGTGTGGATTTTGATGTTGAAGAGTTCAGCCATTCCTCAGAATTAGTGTTTGGACCTCTGCAAAGGAAGTATTACATTTTTTTCCCTCTTTAAAGCAAAACTGAAGCTTCGACTGGTGTAAATTCATTGAGCTGAGCTGGTAGAGTTCAATGCTGATTTGACTTAGGATTCATTCTGCGCAATGTTTCTGAGGCTTCCTTTTCCTGGTGTTGCCTGGAGGACTGAAACACTGGTTTTATGTTGGTCAGGTAGATCTAATTCCATCTCTTGCTGAGGATATAACTATGGATGTGTTATTCAGCCTTTTTGAGCTCAGCTTCTACGCCTGTTAAGAAGATCTGAAACCAGCCTGGGGATGTAGCTCTGCACTACATGCTTGCCTAGTATGCATGAGATCCTAGGTTCCATTTCCACCACTGGGTGATGGAGGCTGTGATGCCTTTGTGGAGAGGTTTAAAGATGACAAAGCTGAAAAGAAAGGCGCATAGCATAGCGTAGCGTAGCGTAGCATAGCATAGCATAGTGTAGCGTAACGTAGCGCAGCATAGCATAGCATAGCATAGCATAGCATAGCATAGCATAGCATAGCATAGCATAGCATAGCATAGCATAGCTCATCAAGAGCTATCACTGACACGAACAGCCTGCTGCAGCATGAGTGCCATAGGTTCGCCAGCACTGGTATTGTGCCGAGTGAAGTGTAGGCATCCCTTGGTGCCCTTTCCTTTCCTTACCCAGAATTCTAGACAGCTTTCTTTTCTCCTTCATATCTAACTCCACAGGGTAGAAAGGGAAGAGTCCAGGGCGGGGCTGAGGGAACCCAAATCTCCTATTTGTTTATTTTAGAAGTGGACTGTTTGTTAATTATCTGATGGGTTTATATTTAAACAAGAACCAGTTCTTGGCAGCCCCACCTCTCCTGCCAAGATCTTGGGATCCCCACACTGAGCAACTTGCAGCCTTCAGGAAGGGGGGTAGGAGATTTGCCAAGGTTACTGAGAGCCACTTGGGATGCTCCTCAGAACTTGATCCCCCTCCTGTGTTAAGAGGGGCAGAGTTTCTGTTAGCAGGCTGAGTGATTGCAAATAGTACTCTGGGTTTTGGGGTGGGTGGAGCAATCCTGGATAGGAAATGTACAATGCTCTAAAAAAAGCAGTTTTTTAAAAACCATTTTTATTACATGGTGCCACAAAGCGGGGAGAGCACATATCAATGGTCAGAGGTCCAATTTAACCCTAGGAGAATATGAAGCCTGCCTTCCTGTGCTGGTTTGTCATTAACTCACTGGTGACCTTTGGGCATATTCTTGGCTTTGTCAACTACAGGCTGGGTAACTGGAAAAGTGGGTACATTTTATAGCTAGAAAACCTGAGTCTCTGTCCCAGCCCAGCCCCTCAAACCAGGGAGGCACAGTTAGTTAATGAGTCACTTTGTTGATGTGAGAGCCCCAGTGTCCTCTATAAAACACCTGTGTCACTCAAGGGCTATAATCGGGTGTTTGGCAAACTTGTAAAGTGCTGGCTTGAGTTTATGAGTTGAGGCTAGACAAGGGTTCCCAACTTGGCCAGAGGTTGGCTTTGGGGAGATGGTGTCTTTGCCCACATTGAACATGTAAATAGTTGTTACAGTTCTTGGGGCTTAGATCTTTTATTTTCAGAGGGTGCCAGGACTCCCCTAAAAGATCACCCTGATCTTTCCAGTTTGGTTACTATTCCCTTTCTTTATGTTCCACCCACCTCTGGCATCTCCTGTTTCTCACCATGCACCCTGGGCCAGACCCTCCTATTCAGTGCCTCTACCCTTTACCCTGCAGCTTCCCCTCCCTTGTCCTTCACACACAGGGAGTGGAGTTGGCTGCCCCAGTTTTCTCTGGCAGAGGAGAGGCTGCTAGTCAGGTGACACCTGGGGTAATGGAAAGGGGAGGCCGGGAGAGGCTGGTGTGTGTGGAAACAGTGACTGGGTGAAGCCAGGTGGCAGCAGCCCAGCCTGTGGGGACTGCTTACACCAAACTTCTAGGCAGCAAATGGCTGTGCTGGACATTCAGAGTGGGGACACTCTGTCTTGGGGAAGCCCGGCCAGGAGCTGCTGAGGGATGTACTGACATGGTCAGGAGCAGTCGCTTTCCTGTGTGGTGGGGGAGGTTCGGAAGGGGCCAGCACCCAGGTGGATCTAATCTGCTGAGACAAGGCTGCTCAGTAGGGTCAAGACTGCTCAGAACACAGGAGGCTTGTTTGCAGCCTGAGAGCCTCCGGCTGGCTGTCGATCCAGCAGGGATTTCGGATCTGCTGCCTAGATTACAAGTCCCTGCTTCAATGCACCTCTGTCTCTGAGGCCCTGAGGGAGCCAGCCCCTCCCAGTTGTCTCCACTGGTAATCGGAGCAATGCCCAGTTTGGTTACCAGGCCTCAGGACAGAGGGAGGCTTGTGTCTTTGAGTTGTGTCTTTTATAGATGGGGAAACTGAGGCCTGCAGAGGGAGTCACCCAAGACCACCTAGAGAGTTAGTGACAAGGGTACTGGGTTAGCTTCTGGTAGGAGTTTGTCCAGAGGTCCCAAAATCACCTCTCCCCCTCATTTGTAGCTGGCACCCCAGGATCTTGGAGTTCTTGCTGTGGGAATGGCCTGCCCTGGGGCTTGGTGAAAAGCTGCCTGCTGGCAGTGCCAGGCCTGGCTGTCTTCATAGCGATTGTGTTCGGAGTAACCCGACCTTGGAGTGGGCAGAGCTGACATTTGAACCTGAATTCCACCCCCAGCCCCAGCCTTGGTATCCTGGCTTAACCCTTCAGGTACCAGAGCACCACTGTGCATCTATGTGTAGTTTCTTTTTTACCTTCTAGATATTTATTGTCCCTAGGCAAGTCAAGAAGTACTCTGTGGATCCAAGTTTCTGGTAGAATTTCAGATGTCTGGGCAGTGCCATCTGCTCCTTCTGGAAAAATAACAAGTTTTCTTTGTCCATTTGCTTAGGTCAGCTGCTGAAAGCTGTGTAACTTTGGGTAGATCTCTCCCCCAGTCCGGGTCTTTTTCTGTTGTATCCTCTGAAGGGATCTGTTGGTTTTTGAAAGTCTCTGGTCTTAGAAGCAAAATAATAACATATGGGTTATGTCCCTCTGTAGTCTGCAAAGTGCTTCCTCATCTCCTGACTAGCTTCTCTCCAGCACTGGAACTGCTTCTATAACTGCTTCTGTGTAGCTAATACAGCTTTCTTTCTTGACCCTCTGAGCAGTAATCCCTGTAACCAGGAGAAAGGCAGGTAGGGGTTAACAAGAGTCACTACTCCCTGAGCACCTGCTCTGTACAGGCCACCTGTCCAATCCCTTGTACACATAGATGTACTTCCCTCAATGCCCATCGCTTTGCAAGGTGTTAACAGCCCTGCTTACAAAAGAGGAAACTGCAAATTTAAGAGCCAGAATACCTCTTAGGCTCATGTAGTTAGGAAAGGATGAGACTATGATGTGCTGGGGGATCTTGCCCATTCTGGCGGGCCCTTCAGAAAGGGACTGGGGGTAGAGGTGTGTACTCTGCACCCTTCCATGGATCTTCTGCCAGCATCTAGTGAGTACAGCAATTGGAGCCCAAGAGCACTCATCCCCACCCCCCAAGCCTGGCTTGCCTAGTTGTTACCCTTCTTGTTCTTGCTTCCCGAAAGAAGGCTCAAGCCTGGCCCCAACCTTGCCTTCCCTGGGGAGGAGGCAGGTGGAGGGAAAGCTCTCGTTCCCGCACAGTTAACCAAGCCTTGACCCTGAACTCTTCCCTGGTACTCCAGCCAAGTTTCTGGTTCTTTGTTTAAGCAATATCACTTTCACCTCTGTTTACTGCTACATGGGGGAAGAGATGGCTTGGAGCTCTGGCTTGGGCAGCGTGTTGTGGGCTGTTGGGTGCAGAGGTGAAGAGTAGTGAGAAGTCTGGTTGTGGTTAGGACAGTCTTGCGAAAGTCTTAGGTTTGAATCTATATGACTTTGGATGAATCACTCAATGCAGTTTTTTCATTGTAAAATGGTTATGTACCTTACAATGTTGGGCCAATGAAATGAGCTCGTATTTAGAGAAAGCTCAGCAGGCTGCCTGGCATGTAGTAGATACTCCTATTTGTCACCCTAGCTTCCATGCTTTTTCTGGGATAACAGAAGCTATAGGACTTTGAGATAGGGTTGCTGAGCTTTTTCTAATTTTATGCTGTAGCCTGAGGCCTAGCATTATACAGGAGTGATGGTTGCTGTTCATGGTTTTCTTTTCTCTTTCCTTCTTTTTTTTTTTTGTGTTTTGAGACAGTTTCACCATTCACTTTAGGCTGGCCTTGAATTCACTTTGTAGCCCATACTGTCCTCCAACTTGCAGCAGTCTTCCTGCTCCAGCCTCTGTGCTGGGATTATAGGTGTGCACCACCATGCCCGGCCTTGCCCATGGATTTGCTGAGAACCCTTAGCCAAGACTCTTAGCTCCATGCAAGGAGCACAGGGACACAGCTTCTCAGTCTGGCTCTGCTGCCAGCTGCTTGGGTGACCTTGACAATGTCCTTTGCCATGTACTCTGAGAGGTTATAAAATGAGCCAGTTGGGCTCACTGGCTTCGGGGACCTTCTGTTAGCAGGTGTTTGTCCCCGTAAAGCAAAGCACATCTACACAATCTTCTTTCTCCTGTCTAGTTTGGGAAAGAATCTACTGCTTCTAATCTACCCCAGGTATCAATTCAGGTGCCCACCAGCCACAGGATAGGCAGGGTTTCCGGGGCCCAGGCCCAGTGCCTTATTCAGCTGGTGATTTCTGTTGCGTGACTGTGAAAGGGACAAAGGTGCAGGGAGATTGAAGGGCCCCGAGAGGGTGCCTGCACGTGTACACACATGTGAACACACACGTGCCTGGGCAGGGATGGGGTGAACTGAGGAGAACAGACCACATCCTTAGCCAGGAGCAGGGTGAGGTCCCTCACTGGTCAGGGCTGGGCCTGGCTGCTGGGTGGCCCAGCTTTTCAAAGCCACCCCATACTGAATGGACCTTGTCTGAAAAGAAGGCAGGGGGTAGGGAGGGCTGTTAGTGCTTTCTCAATCCCTGCTAAAAAGGGAAAAGGAAAAAAAAAAAGGCAGTTGCCCACAATCCCATGGGACTTGGCCCTGTCTTGCTGGCCTCCTTCTAAATGATCCCTGGTCACTTAAGGGTTTCCTTATCAGAGGTCATGGGCAGAGAAAGGGCCAGAAAGGGGCAGAGAGGCGCCTCTGGAGCTCATAGAGGATTCAGTTCCCCGTGTCCTGCCTGCGGCACTGCTTCACGTGCCCCTGGACTTGCTGTGGGAGGGAAGTCGCCTGCCACTCATCCTTCTTCCCTTTTGGAGCTCTGGGACAAAGATCTGATCTTGGGCCACCCTGACTCCCTGTGTGACCCTAGACTAACTTTTCATCTCCGGGACCTGGTGTGGTCAGGGATGATCAGGGGCCCACAGAGAGGGCTGAATGGCAATCATTTTGGCTTCCTCTGCAGTTTTGACACTGTCCTGCCTCCCAGATCTTCTGACCCCTCCTTCTCTCTTAGTCTTCATTTCTCTAATAGAAAAGAGAGGTGATTGCTGACACTGATTGGTGTGCTTATCCCACAGGCTGTTTGGAAACACTCCCATAGCACGTTCACTTACTAAAAAGCAGGTTGGCCTCCTAAGTGACATTCCATGGCTCCTGGAGATGAGAGTAGGAAAGGTTGTTGGGCCCTGACACCTATATTGGAATCCCAGCTTCTGTTAGCCCTGAGCCGGCAGGCTGGGTGGAACCTCAGGCTCTGCCCCAGGACTTTGAACTCTGACACTTACAGCCAGTCTGGCTTTCAAGCCAGGTAAACAAGTTAGGAAAGTACCTTTTCTCTCTCACTTGGCTACATGGGATGCACCCATTCTAACAAGGCTCCTTTCTAGGCTGAGATAGGTTGGCAATCTAATGCACACATATGTTCACAAATGTGTTCATGTGTAGGGGACTAAAATCCAAGTGGCACATGTCTGGGTTCTGGCCCAGCACGGTCACTTTCTGCCTATGTGGCCTATAGACAAGTGACTACTTCTGAGCCCTCATTCCCACCTTGGCATAAAGTCTCTTAAGAGGACCTATTGTCATGCCAAGTGCTCAGTTAAAGCGTGACACTGAGTAAGGTACAGGGGCCTTTCTGTTTGAGATTCTGAGCTCCAGGGGAGTTTGTGGCAGGAGATGGGGGTAGGAGCACAGGG
>PVLA01001639.1:23331-336964 GCA_004027455.1 Hydrochoerus hydrochaeris | reverse complement strand
CTGAATCCGCTTTATTTTTTAGAAGCTGGAATATATATTTGCTAACCTTTGGCAGCCACCCCCAGCCCCAAGCAGGAAGCACCCCAGGCTTAGGGCCAGGCAGGGACAATCCTAAACAATAGGTTTTAATTAACTCTTTTTACATCTCAATCTTGTTACTTAGTTAGCTTGGGAAATGTAAGCCGATGCACCTGGATGCCTGCAGGAGGAAGAGATGTGTGAGGCTATTGTGCCACTCCCTACATTGTTTCCCTTATCACTTATGGGAGTATGGCAGTTCCTGTGAGGACAGCGCCTGTCTTAGGTCAAGGACTCTTCATATGAACCCAACCAGGCCTTACCCGTCATGGGCCTGCAGGACAGCAATTGGTCCTGTGCCTGTCTTAGGCGGCTGGTGGAGTAACATATGTGTCCTAGTTGCCCGTCTTTGGCTGCCTGTAGGACAGAGCCTGTCTTGGGTCAAGGACTCTTCATATGAACCCAACCAGGCCTTACCCATCATGGGCCTGCAGGACAGCAATAGGTCCTGTGCCTGTCTTAGTTGGCCGGTGGTGTAACATATGTGTCCTAGTTGCCCGTCTTTGGCTGCCTGTCCAGTGTCTCAGGGCAGTTGTCTCACAGGAACCCCGCAAATCCTCCTCCATGAGCTCTCCCACCCAAAGATCCCGCATAAACTCTCTCACACTACTCACAGAAGGCAAAACCCCACAACCAGACCTCACAAAGGGGTTATCTAGAGGGCCTCCAGCAACCCCCCTGGAGTCTCCACCCTCGACTCCATATTGAGCATTACATAAAAACATACACATGTGAACTACACAAATTACAATTATCAGTACAAAACATTCCAAGATCCCCGTGCCCAATTCCCACATGCGGTGTCCTTTTCCTGGAGAAGCGATTGTCACAAGGCATGGATGGACTAGGACGCGGCATGGACAGAAAAGGGCGCCACAATCCTCCTACCTCAGTCTCCCAGAGTGCTGGGTTACTGGTATGCACCACCACAGCTGGCAGATTTGGCAATATTTTATTAGACCAAAATCACAAGCAACAAAATAAAAATAGGTAAACTGGATTTTGTCAAAATTTAAAACTTTGTGATTCAAAGAACATCATCAAGGAAGTGAAAGGAAACTCACTGAAGTCGGGCATGGTGATGCATGCCTATAATCCCAGCACTTGGGAGGCTGAGGCAGAAGGATCATTGGAAGTCTGAGACCAGCCTGGGATACAAAGTGAACTGAAGGCCAGCCTGAACTGCATAGAGAGACCCTGTCTCAAAAAGACAAAGTAAGAAAGCAAGCAAGCAAGCAAGCAAGCAAGCAAGCAAGAAAGAAAGAAAGAAAGAAAGAAAGAAAGAAAGAAGGAGGGAAGGGAGAGAGAGAAAAAAGAAAGTCACTAAATGTGCGAAATATGTTTGAATTATGCATTTCTTCAGATCTGATTACCTTTCGTTTGTTTTTCTTGCCTAATTGCCCTGATCAGATTCTCCAGTACAGTGTCAAATCAAAGTGGCACAAATGGAAATCCTTGTGGTGTTTCTAATCTTAGAGGAAAGCATTTGGTCTCACCTAGCAGAGATGTTCTTGGCAGGAAAGGAAGAGAAAGCAGGGAATCAACAATGATCAGCCATTCAGAGCTCTGCCTGCCCCCAGTGTCAACCAGCGGGGGAAAGAATGGGCTTAAATTCTTGCCCCCACAACAGTCATCACATCTCTGATCATTAATTTCCAACTTCCACAGCTTAACCTCCCTCCCCACTGCCACTACCTTTCTGCCCAAAGGTCTGGGTGTGCTGTCTCTGGACTCCTCTTTCTCTCCCAAGTCTTCATCATAGAAACTTCAGCAATTTTCCTGCCTCCTGCCTTCCTTCTCCCATTTCTAACTCACCCTTTCCCTTTTTTAACTTTTAAACTAGTTATCATCCATAGTAACGCCTCAGAACTTGCCCATGTTTTACGAATCACACTAGTTAGAACAGAGCAAGACTGGTCTGCAGTAACAAAGCAACCTTGAAACCTCCATAGTACAACAGTAAAACCTGATGCTTCACTCACACATTCACTCCAGTTTCCATCTCGGAACCACCTGAAATGCACCATCACTACAGTCACCACGGTCACCGTGACAGGACAGTGAGAGCTGGCACACGGGCAGGAGCTCAGGAAGGGCCCAGCAGTGTGAGTGGCTTTTTCCACATTCTTCCAGCCAGCCCTTCTCCCCTCCCTGAGCCCCAGCCACCTCCCCTGCAACACGGGGATAGTTGCAGAACCCAGTTCAGGGAGATTTCGTGGGGACTGAATCAATCCTGTCACAGAGCCTGGCACATAGGACTCAAAAAACATAAGCAATTGTCACTATTTATGCTACCCCCTTCCTTGATTAACATCTCAACAAATCGTTTAAACCCTGTTTCATCACTGCAAGAAAAAGGACACGATGGTATCGCACGCAGCATTGAAAGTGTGCACAATACCTGGCACATAATAGGTGCTCAAGAAAAGCTGCTGCCCAGTGTTAGCTTCAGTTTTTTTCCCAGAAGGAATCATTGATTTCAGTGTACAACAACCAAGATACAGGTCAGCCCAGTCAGGGCTCAATTGACACAGAACCTCTGGGTCTGACGTACATACAGAGGAATTTATTGTAGAAATTTGACCTCAAGCTGCAGAAGTGGACTAAATGGTGCGGGTGGTCCCTGCATCTGGTGCTGGAAAATGAAGCCAGCAGGACAGGCACACAGGAAAAGAAAGTGGATGTGAAGCAAAGAAAGAACAAAGACAACCGAGAAACCTGCCTCAGGCTCTCTCCACCTGCAGCTCCAAGTCTAAAGACGCAGCAGCGCAGGGAAGGCCCTGCCCCCTGGTGGGCACCTGGGGGAAGGCACCTGGGGGAGGGCAGTGGAGCAGGTACGGCGGGTGGCAGGGGTGCTGCTTGCCGTCCGTACGCTCTTCCCACTTACACGTGACCCTAAGTGCACCGAGGCCATGGCCAGCCACAACTCCACCACCTTCATAAGCGCTGGCAGCAGTGCATCAGTGGAACTCACTGCATGACATCCGCCTCACGGGGACTTAGCCTTCCACGCTGGAAAATGGGAGATTTTTCAGCAGAATCCTGTGTCCAGTAAGAACATTCTCCAGGAAGGCACCATTTGACTTATGCTGGAGCTAAACTTAGCTTCCTTCATTTCCCCCCTTGAATTATTACCTATTGCTACACAGCACTGCATCCCAAAACTCCATGGCTCAAAACAACAACCAAGGACTATCTCACACTTTCTGTAGGTTAGCAATATAAAAACAACTCTGCTGGATTTTCTGGTTCTGGTGCAGCTTCAGTCAAGCTATATCCAGGTCTGCCTCCTACAAAGACCTGACTGGGCTTGGAAGACTCACCAGGGCTTATTGTAAACCCAAATAATGAGTTTAGTCATCTAAGTATTGTAGTCTTTTTTTTTTTTTTTTTTTTTTAGTTTTCCTCACAATCCAAAAAACTTTATTTGTAATCCCATTGAGACGTCATTGGAATCTCAGCAAGTTAATTTTAATCTACCACCACCAATGCAACCCAAGCGAGAGTAAAAACACCAAGACATATTCCAAGTTAAGGGCAGCCAAGGGGTCCTTAGTCCGATCCTTGTGAGGACATGAGGACAAAGGCCCTGATCCTAGGCCTCTCCCAGAATCTATTATCTTCTGAAGAAGGTGGGTGGCTCAGGGATGAGTGACAGTGAGGATGGTGGGAATTACACGTGAGTAACTTGAGCAGGTTGGCCAGGTGCAAGAATGGCATCTCTGTAAATTGTAGAGATAGAGATATGCAGAAGGATCAATTTACATAATCCAATTAAGTGTTACAATGCTTTTAGAGCCAATTGAAGAAAAAAGGAAATACCCTAGCCCGCTTTTTACATATCAGTATAAGGAAATGAGTCTCCAAATAATCAAACTCACAGTATTTGTTTTGGATTCAAAGGGAGTCACTGAGATTGTCTCCCACAAGGGCTCACCCCAGGCTCTTGAGGGGGTCGCCTCTCACTCCTGGCCACAAAGACCCCTCCACCAGGCTGTGTCCTCACAACATGGAGTCAACCTACCCCCAAGCAAATGAAAAGAGAGAGGCTAAAGCGCCATTTTACAACTGCACCTAATCTCAGGAGTCAAGCCACCAAGGCTTTCAGCCCATTCTATTCAGGTAAGTCACCAAATCCTCCCCACACTAAACAGGGGAGAGTTAGACTATTCTTAAAGGAAGAGCAGCAAATAATTTGTGCACACCGTTGAAAGACGCTCTGCATCTCTTCATCCCAGATCTGCCCCTGAGCGTGCCCTTCCATGGCCAGAAGCCCAGAGCGGGAGAAGTCTCCCCTAAACCCACAGGTAAGTTCTTCAACTCCCTTGAAGGTGCAAAGGCTGCAGGATGGTATGATGCCTCTGTATTGTTGTTTTTGTGATTTGTCTTTCCCACTTGAGTTAAGCCAGACAAAAGCAGGAACACTGCACTCCAGTAGGCCCAGAGGGGAGCTGCCTCCCGGAGCACAGCTTCTGCACGCTGCGTGTCACTGTCTCCCACTGCGCTGACATTCAGATGACTTCAGATGGTGCCAGACACAGCAAGAAAGAACTGGAAATTGAGACAGGCGATGTCTTTCCTCCCTTTATAGTGCTTTATTCTTTCTTCTGATTGAAGCAAAAATAACACCTCAGTCGAGAGCTTGCCTGTCCTGAATACATGGTGTATCAGTCAGTGTTTTACTAGAGAAACAGATCTAACACAAGATACACAAATGCATAAGAATTTACAAGACTGGTTTAGTATGGTCACTGAGAGTCAGATAAGGAAGCCTGCAGAGGGGGTCTGCACTCGGCAGACTGAAGGATTGAGTGGAAGGTCTGGCGCTCACTGCAGTGTCCCGTGTGAGTCTGTCGGATGGTCAGTGGGTCTGCAAAGGAAGAGTCTATGAGAGAAGCCGAAGTCTGCACTGAAAGCCAGGAGATGAGGTCCAAGGAGGGAGCAAAAACTGGAGCTCCTCCGAAGAACAGTAGCAGATTTATCCTTTCTCATTCCCCTTTACATCGTCTAGGGAATGAGCCACCCAACTGGGTCTCCTACATCATAGGGTGTAGAATTGTTGAACCAATTTAGTCAAGCTTCTAAACTTCTCAAACTGACACAGTCAATCAACCATTATATGTGGGACGCCGCTGCTGCAGTCAGGAGACAGAGAGCGAAAAAGAAGACTCCAATTTTTCTCCTCACCATGTTATCCAGGAAAATGTAAGCTCATTTTTCTGACTCATATCTATTTTGTGGTTACCTTCGTCAATTCTGTTATTTTAACCTAAAATAATTAAATCTTGAAATAAAATTCCTTGAATTAAAAATAGACACTTGGGAGCCAAATATTAAGTAAGTCAATGGGGGTTGGTATGTCATGGAGATGATATGTAAATGACTGAAACCCAGGGAGCTTGGGGCCCCACCCGCCTGGCTTGGAAACCATCTAAACCTCAAACCTGTGTACACACTTTGCCCTGTGTCCACTAGAGGGCGCTGCGGTGCACTTTCGTCCCCGCTGCCAACCCAGGGTTAAGCACTAGCAACTCCATAGCAATGAAGGTGGACCCAAGTGCCTCCCTGACCGGCAGGGAACTCATGTCTTCTCCACAGAGATGCGATGCTGAAACCCAAAGTCACAGAGCTGGTGAGCACTGGATCCAGAACTCAGATCCCAGCAGTCAGGCCCCGGAGTTCAGTTGTTTGAAACCCATTCGACTGAAAACTCATGAGCTCCAACCAAATCTGCTACTTTTGTCATTTTTCTGTTTTTCTGCTTTGAGTGCTAACTGTAAATGTAGTCTCCATGTTCCCCAGCCAGCACATCAAGTTGTCTTATATTATTAACTGCTTCTACATACACACTCACATATGTACATTAGTATATAATCTGTATGCATATACAAAATAATGTATAAATATAAAAATAGTTAAGTTTGCATTTTGAGTAAACAGCAAATAATTTTAGTGTAAGTATATCCCAAATACTGTGTAGAATATAGTTACACAAAATTTTTTCATTTCATCATTTATCAAAAATTCCAGTACAACTGGGCTTCCTATAGTTTGTCCAGCAAGTCTACTCTAAAGGTATTTGCATTTGAAGTTCCATTACCCCACAGAAGAGAACATTTATTAAGCATCTACTATGTGCCTTTTTTTTTTTGTACCGGAGATCGAACTCATGACCTCGTGCTTGCAAGGCAAGTGCTCGTGCCAGTGAGCTAAATCCCCGGCCCTTACTACGTGCTTTTTTTCTCTTTTGTGGTGCTAGGATCTCACACCTGCCAGGCAAGTGCTCCGCCACTGAGCTAAACCCCTGGCTCCCATGAGGCGGTCCTGAGCGGGGCCCCAAGCACGAAGCACTCTGTAGCTGCTCCAGGCGGCAGTTCAAACAGCACCATTACTTCAGCCGTGTGGCAGACTCCATGGTACCAAAAGTACGTGTGGCTGATAAGGTTACCATGTGGCGCTCCTGGCAGGACCCAGCGAGGCAGTCACAGAGCAGACTGGTAAAATTCCAAGACACAGCCACGCCGTCTCCAGGAGTGAAGTGCACACTGATAGGACAGCGGCTCCTGCCGCGCTAATGGGCCCAGGTAGGGGTGTTCAACACAGAGCACCATGTGGCCGTGAGACCAGAACTGCCCATCGTGACTGACCACTGTCATCCACCAAGTCACCAGGTCAGCAGGACCCACACAAAGCTCTCATCAGGTGGAAGCAGGCGATCTATCTAGCTTGAGCTCAAGAAGTTTTGTAAATATGGAGGGGAAGAGAAATTGAAAGGAGAGAGAAGGAAAGAGAAAAAAAGAAGCAGCAAGATTTATCATGTACAGGTACCAATTTCTTATGATAAATGTTATCACTGTGTATTTCTAAAATAAACCAATACAAAACAATCCATGAAGTTAAAAAAAAAAGTCCAGGGGCAGAAATAAGCTGCATGAATAGGTGGCCCCGAGTCCATATCAACTGCAAGTGTTGCATGAGCAGCTCAGCTTGGCACCATGTTGGTATAAGACAGAAAAAGAACGTTGCTTCACAATAACCCCGTATTAGTCTCCTTATGTAACTATAATGAATAGCCAGCACAATTGACTTTTAAGAGAAAAGGGTTATTTTTGCACATGGTTAGATGTGTTGACCTATGACAGGTGTTGGCTCTATTGCTTTGGCCGTGGTGGCACATCACAGCAGGGAGCACTTGGCAGAGAGGAAAAGACTGGGATCTCACAAGCCCCTTCTAGGCCACATGCCTGTGACCTGATGACCTTCCATTAGGTCTCACCTTTCAAAGGTCTCACCACTTTCCAGCAGTGGCAGCTGGGGACAAAGCCTTTGTCAAAACACATAGACCGGTTGGAACTTTGGAGAACAGGCCACCTACTCACCGCCCTGGTGAGCAGCTGGGGACCTGGCAAGCCACTGGCACACCAGGGCGAGAACTATCAGCAATTCCTGAGCTCTGCATCATGTTGGAACTTTGGGCACTGGGAGAACAGGCTGCCTACTCACCGCCCTGGTGAGCAGCTGGGGACCTGCTGGTGCAAGACATTGATCCATCCTCCCCACCCCCGTTAGCAAGTCGGGACCTGCAGTCTGAGTATCTTTTTGGAGGATGAATGTATACAACGTGGCAAGTAAGGGGGATTTCCTCCTACCATCTCTTTGAAGACAAATATTTTTATCACTGTTTTGCTCAGTTTTGATTAATGGTACTGTTTTATTCAATATTCTGTTTTTAAAAGTTCAATATTTCCTTCCATTTTCCTCTACCTGATTGAAAGAACAGCTAATGTGAACAAAATGGGCTGTACTATTGAGCCCATTGCTCATGTCCTGGTGACCTGCTCTGAGGTTCAGTGGTAGTTTTATTGCACTGCGGTCGCATGGGTTTGTTCTGTGTTGTTCTGCTGTATTTTGCTACCTTCAAAAAAAAGTAGATAAGAAAGTAACAAAATACCTCCAAAAATCTCCCAACTCCACCAAAGCTGATCCATGGATCATGGATGAGGAGAAACTCAAAAACAAGGCAACAGAATTATATAAGGTGATAAAAAGTATATAACAACAACAAAACAAGTCAGTGAGGTACTGAGCAACCTGAAACAGGATATAACTAAGCAGATAATGAACTTAAAAAGTAAAAAGAAAAAAAGAAAGTGCTCTAGAGGATATGGCTGCATGTATGTTTAAATGTGTAGGATTGATAACCATGTTGCTAAGTTGTTACTGGATCATTGAACTTCTTTGCCTTCTCACTGTTTGAATGTCCACTTTGTATGCTTTAATTTTGTAACTTTAACAACTAGGTCTAAGAAGACAATATGTAATTTATCAACTAGTGATTTCTTACTGGTTTTTTTTTTCTGAAATTCTATATTGTTTCTACCCCTTTTTCTGTTTTACTTTTTTTCTCTTTAAATAAAATTTTTAAAAAAGAAAAAAAATGATATTTAAAAAAAAAAACACATGGACCTTGGGAGACACTCATGTACTACAGCAAACCCCATCCAGGTAGGAGCCCACAAGGCAACCCTTCCAGGGGCGCCTGGTTAACCACGTTGTAAAAGGGCAATGATGAAGACAAGACAGTAGACTCCTGGGCTAAGCAAGTGGTCTCGTTGTTTAGTGAGGAACCAGGAAGAAACAAGACTGAAAGTCTGGAAACACCAAGGCTCATCTCGAAACAGCTACATGTATTCATGTACGACTTGCAGGAAAGTGGATGGAACTGGGGGGTCAATGTATTAAGCCAACTAAGTCAGACTCAGGAAGACAAGTATCACATGTTTCCCATAATGTGTGAAACCTGAAAGAAAAAAAAAAGAGGTGACATGAAAGGAGAAGAAAGGCCACGATTACACATGAGGAAGGGGGTAAAAGGATGTTATAGGGGTTGATGTGATCAACCCCTATAACGTCATGTAATGTGTCAAAAAATTATAAGATGTTGACTGGAGCTGCAGTTTGCTCTGAAAGCTCAGACAGGTGGCTCTGCTTCCCCACTCATGTATTAGTTGCACCCCGATGGGGTACAGTCTCAAGGAAATAAGCAGCTGAGGGGAAGGAGGGGCGTGTTTGAAACTCGGGCTCAGATCCCTCAGACACGAAATCTTGGGATCACCAGAAATGCCGAGGACAAGGACACTGTAGAATGGGGGGAGAGGGAGGCCGTGGGCACCAGGGGAGCCTCACAATCCACTCAGTAACCAGACTGTAACTAGCCAGCCTTGTGAATTCCCCATGACGGTGACTGTCTTTATCCCCTGGAGTAGTGTAACAAACTGCCACACTGAAAGGTTTAAGCAACAGAAATTTTTTTGCTCACAGTGCACAAGACAGGAAATCCAAGAAAAGATGCAGGCAGGGCTGCTGACCTCTGTGGCCTCACTCCTTGGCGTGCGGCTGGCGCCCTCTGGCTGGCGCCCTGCCTCCCTCTGCTTCCCCAAGGACGCCCGTCGCTTCGGGTTACAGCTCCTCTTCACAGCCTCATTTTACCAATCACCTCTTCCTCAGTCCAATCTCCAAATTTATTTATTTTCTGAGTTACTGGGGATTTGCCAATAAATTATAGGATATGCATCTAAATTTGCATTTCAAATAAGTAAGTTGTTGGTATGAATATGCTCCATATATTACATGAGATATACGTCAAGTAATTTTTTTCTGTCCTTTGGGATTGAGCTCAGTATCTTCTTACTGAACTACATCCACATTCCTTTGTATTTTTATTTTAAGACAAAGTCTTGCTAAATTCCTAAATTGTCCAGGTTGGGCTTGAACTTGTGAGCCTCCTTCCTCAGCCTACTAGAGTGGAAAAAAAAATTTTAACATATGAATTTTGAAGGGACAAAATTCATCCCATAACAATGATGACAGAATTGTGGAGTGGCTGTGACTGGCTGGAGCAGAGCCAGCGCACAGGGCTGGACTCTCAGACGCAGCAGTGCCCTGTCCCCTCCCCCTTTGTTGGGCACTAACCCCACTTCTGTCAGTGTAGACAGCTTACAGTCTCTCTCTTCTCTAGAGAAATGGCCCCACTCACTTTTCCTGCAGACCACTCCCCCGATAAGTCTTCCGTTCCAAGGACCCCACTTCCAGGTTTCTGGAATGTGACCTACCAGGTAGAAGCTCACATGGAAGAAACTTGAAGGCCAGGCATTGGAGATGCTCTCATGATTGTCAAGAGAAACAGTCGCCAGAGGTGGCATTGGTCAGCATCTGAAATTAAACTGAGTACAGTCCCACATCCCAGAACTCACCCCGATGCAGCCAAGAAAAGAAAGCCTCTTTCAGATCAAAACTGGAAAGATCTGGAAGATGGCACCAGGCACTGAGGAGGAAGTGACTTCATGTGGGTGAGGTGCTTGTTCCCAGAGACAAGGGGGCACATGACAGTCAGACACATCAGTATCATACAGCTATGTGGTGATACAGGAAAATCTCCATGAGAAATGAGCGAGCTGGGAGAAAACGATGTGGAGCTAGAGCCTTTGGTGATTACTGATGAGTCCCTTTCAGGAAGGCCAGGCGAGAAAGCTGATGCTGCCAAGGAGCAGAGCAGGCTGGGGCCAGGGCTGGGGTGCTCCTTAGTCTATGCTTCATCTTACTCTCGCTGCACCAGGAGGGTCTTACTCTGTCTGGGTGTCACTTTCTCCTGACATTTCATGGTAAAAAGAGTCACACAAATGGAAAGTTTAGAATTATTGTATAGTAAGCACCCACCCACCAAACACCTAATACAAAAAGACCAAACACCTAGTTTCCAACAGTAATAGTTCACTGTGCACGCTTTATCACACATCTCCCTACCAACCCATCCCTCCTTCCACCCTTCCATCCCACCAGCTAGACCTCTTAGTTCTCATGCATTTCAAGTGAATTGCAGATGGCAGTTTATGTTATCTCTAGATAATTCATGATACATTTAATTAGTTTAATATTTATCTGTTTTTCTGGCTTGTCCACATGCAGAAGATCAAATCTAGATCCGTAATTCTCCCTATGATTAAAACAGATTAAGGATCTAAATGTTAAATCAGAAACACTTAATCTGCTGGAAGATAAGTTAGGTAAAACTCTTGAAAACATAGGCATTGACAAGGACTTTATGAACAGAATCTCAATTGAATAGGAAATAACATCAAAAATCAAATGGAATTATATTAAATTTTAAAATTTCTGCACAGCAAAGGAAATAGTCAACAGACTGAAGAAACCACCTACAGAATGGGGAAAAAATTCAGACAGAAGACTAATATTTAGAATATATTGAGAACTCAAATAACTTAGAACCCTCACCCAAAATAAAGACTCAGTCCAAAAATGGGCAACTGAAGTGAGCAGACACTTCTTAGAAGAAGCACAAATAGCCAATAAATACATGGAAATGTTCAACATTGCCATTAGAGAAATTCAAATTTTTAAAAATTGAGATACTACTCTACTCCAGAAAAAAAAATGGCATTCACCAAGAAATTAAATAATAACTAATGCTTATAAGGCTGAGGGGAAAATGAAACCCTTCTAGATTGCTGGTGGAAATGTAAACTAGTACAACCACTATAGAAAAGTGTGGCAATTCCTCAAAAAGTTGGAAATAGATATATGAACCAGCTGTTCATTATAGGCATCTTTCTGAAAGAGTTAAAGATACCACATTACAGTGACACATGCATATTCACATTTATATGTGTGCATGTGTCTGGTTTTTAACTTTAAGTAAAATGTATACACAAAGAAATGTACAAATTTTTATATGCCATTTCTATACTTTTTTTTAATTTTTAAAAAGAGCAGAGGTGCCTTGCTTCATTCTCAGCCAGCACTTCTTGAGCTCCTACTGTGTGGCAAATCATTGGATCTGCCCGCAGGACCGGGGTAGACACTCTCGTGTGATTCACTCACAGTGTGACAATGTGCCAGGAGTTAAGGTTGTTCATTGTGAGCTCACTATCCAGGGCACAAGCGAGGCAGACAAGAAGCAAACAAACAAATGAGCTGGCTATCCTTGGCTATGAGCTGGACTTTCTCCTGCAGGCTACAGGAACTTGTGCCATGCCTTTTTAAGGTGGCTCTGGGCCATCCCCAGAGAGGTTCAAATTCAAAAGCCCAACACCACCACATATTGGTGAGGGAGGGAGCAACCAACACTCATACACAGCAGGTGGAAGTATAAAGTGATTCAACCAATTTGGGGAAAGTTCTGGTCGTTTCCTATAAAATGAATCATACTGTCCATCTGTCTTATGGCCTAACAAATCCAGTAAAAATGAAAGCATGTGGTCACAAAAAGACCTGTACAAAAATGTTCATAGAAAGTGTATTCATGGGGCTGGGGATTTAGCTTCAGCAGCATAAGCGCCTGCCTTGCAAGTTCGCAGTCATAAGTTCGATGCCTGGTACCAAAAAAAAAAAAAAAAGAAAGAAAAGAAAAGAGAAAAGAAAAGTGTATTCATAAGAGCCCTAAACTGGAAACAACTCAAGTGTCCATCCAGGGGAGGGAAAAGAATGAAGACATTGTGGAATGGTCACATAAAGGGATACTGTGCCTCCGTGAAAGGACCGGACTTGAAATAAACACCACAACACGGATGACTAGCAAAGCTTTATGCTGAGTGAAAGAAGCCAGAAGAGTATGTACCGAGAAGAGCACAGACCGGATGCGCCGTTTGAATGAAGCCCTGGAACAGGCCATCTGTAGCAGAAAAAAACACCTGACCAAAGGCCTCAGCAGGGACAGACCGGGAAGATGCTCCAGGGTAGTGGGGAAATTCTGAATCTTGGCAGGGTTTGGGTCATGCAGGAGACGACAAATACTGTAGACACTAAAGATCTGTATTTTACCTATGGCAGCATTTTCTTCATAGTTCTAGCTGGACATTCTGCTGCTCCCGGCGGATGTCGTCTAAGAGGCAGCCAGGCCCATAGCAGCCTGCAGCCTATGTGGTTACCAGGATCTCTCTAACATTTCTAGAGAGGTCTCTAAAGTGACGACAATCGCATCCAAAGTGATCTCCTACTATGTTCTGTATTTTTCTGTCTCTGGTTGGTCTCTGTGATAATCAGAGTAAAGACAGAAGGTACCACTTCTGTCTGCCCTATTTGTTCTTTCTTTGTTTCTTTCTTTCTTTCTTTTAGTACATGTTTGCGGTACATAATGACTACATTTATTGCAGGGAGTTTTACATGTACATATACATCTTAATTCTTTTTCTCTCCTCCACCCCACCTTGCTCTTTCCAGCTCGGTCCCCTTTTCATAAAAGCTCTATTTTCATCACTTTTTTTCTTCAATTTTTTTTCCACCCCTGTTCCCTCCCTTCCTTACTTCATTCTCCCTCTGTTTCTTGTTCCCCCATTTATCTGAAAAAGATTTCCCTACTTCCTGTTTCTCTATCTTCTATTTTATTGTTTATATTATTTTAGTTTCTTGTGTGAAAGAAACCATGTAATATTTCAGTTTGTGCATATGATTTATTTCACTTAATATCATGGTCTCAGCGTGCATCCATTTAACTACAGTTGCCTCAAGTTTAGCCTTTTTATCGTAAAGTTGTACTCCACCGTATATAAATGTCACATTGTCTTTATTCATTCATCTGTTAATGTGCAGATAGGCCATTTCCAGAATTTAGCTATTATGAACCAAGTGGATATAAACATGAGTAGACATGTGTCACTGTAATGTGCTGTCCTTTAACTGCTTGGGGAAGGTACCTAGAATAGAGAATCGCTGGGCCATATGGAATTTGTACTTTTAGTTTTCTGAAGATTCTTCAGGCTGATTTTCATAGTGGTTGTACAGTTCTAGTTTATATTTCCATTAACAATGTAGGTCAGTTCCTTTTCTCCACATTTTCACCAGCATTTGTTATTTCATTTCTTGATGAAAGCCATTCTTCCTGGAGTAAGTAATGTCTCAATGCTGTTTCGATTTGCATTTCTCCAATGGCCTGCCATGCTGAACATTTTTTAATGTACTTATTGACCATTTGTACTTCTTCTCAGAAGTATCTATTCATTTTGGGTGCCAATTTTTGTACTGGATCTTTGATTTTTGAGGAGGTTTAAGTTTTTTGAGTTCTTCCTGTATTCTGGATATTAGCCTTCTAAGAAGAGCTGGTGACATTTTTTTCACATTGTTAGGTTGTCTCTTCACTCTGTTGGTTGTTTCCTTTGGTGTGCAGAATCTTTTTAATTTGATCCCATTTTTTTACTCTTGGTATGATTTCTTGTGCCACTGGAGCTGTGTTCAGCAAGTCCTTGCCCACACCTGTTTTCAAGAATTTCACCTACTTTATCTTCCAGCAGATTAAGTGTTTCTGTTGTAACACTGAGATCTTTAATCCATTTTGATTTTAGTTTGGTACGTGGTGACATACATGGGTCCAGACTCTGCCCCTGTCTGTTCTGAATGATCAGTTTTACTGGAATCTTTAGACTCTCCTGGTCACTGGTTGCTTTGGGGACGTCATCACCAACTTTTCTTGGAGACAGTCCCAGGTTGTTCATCTTAGATGGAGGAAAGATACGTCTCTTTGTCAGTGCACAACAGGTGCATAACTTTGATTTCCTTGGAGTTGAGCTCAGGCAGCGTGGTGGGATTTGCCCATATCAGATAGACCCGGATGTTAGACAATCAAAAAAAGTTTCACCTTAGCCTCCTCTGAGCCAAGAGCCTGACTGTAAACAAATATTGAATTCCAGGCAATGAGACGTGTTCTGAAATATGGAGGGGAAGACCACAAACATCTGCAGCTTCCTTTGAAATACACTAAGCAATGAACTAGGCAGGTGGGTAGATAGGTCATAAAACACATCAATAAAATGTTCACACAGAACCCAGTTGGTGCACACAGTGGTGTATGGAAAAATAACTTTCCTCTATGTTTGCAAATTTTTATTAAAAACTTACTGAGGGAGGCCAGTGACTCTGGTTGCCGCCAGGAGGAACAGATTTGAGGGGTCAAGTGGGAGTCAGGGAGGCCAGTGAAGAAGAAATGAAGAGGCCTGAGGAGACACCTGGGCAGCAGGGGTGGGGAGGAGAAGCCGCCAGAGACGCCATTTGTGGGGAGACTCTGGAGCCAGACATTGCTGAGGGATGACCAAAAATCAGGCCACTGAGTGGGGAAACTAGGGCTGGCCTCTCTCCGGAACAGCAGAGCTAGAGGAGTGGAGGGCCCAGGTGGAACGGGGGTGGGGGGCTCCTGGAGGGAAAAGAAGGGAAGGAGCTGCCAAGAGCCCCCGCCCATCAGCATGACCTGCATTACTACGTGGGGGCTGAGTACCTCTTACCTCTTTCTCCCTCCTGGATGACCCAGTGAGTCACCACAGGTGACTCAGTGTTAAAACAGGAACAAAACCACTTGAGGGTAACTGTAAGGGCAGTCCCCCACGGTTCCCCTGGGCCCCCTGCTGACCCCTGGACAGTCAAGGTAAGCAAAGGGCAAGGCATTTCCGGTAAAGGAAGGGCAAGGATCCCAGAACATGTGTGAAAAGGTTGGAGAACTCACTGTACCTCGTTCCAGCCTCCGCTGGTAGACAAGGCTGCCCCTATGGTAAGAGACTCTCCCTTTGGCTCTCACACTCAGAAAGCACTCAGAAGATTGCTTAATTCACCGTGGGTAACCCCATGCAGAGTTTTCAGGAACACGGTAACCCTACTACACAATCTGCTTCCTTCTCCCTCTCAGCCCTTTTGACGATAGCACAGGGAAAGGCTCAGCCTGGTCCCGATGGGTCTCAACACCTCTGCACTTGCTAATCTCCCCCCTTAGAGTAAGAGCAAGGGCTGGGGATGTAGCTCAGCATTGCAAAAATAAATACATAAATAAACAACCAAAATCGAAGAAAGAGCAGGCAATGTTTGCTAGCCAGACTCAATGACACATTTCTGTTTGCCATCACTGAGACTTCGGAGAAAGTCTTCAACCTCTCTGACGGGGCACAGGCAAACCTCACTGGAGCCCAGATCCTGGCATCCGTGTGAGGTTAAAGAGACTGATGCAGCAAAAGGGAGCTAAGGGCACCTGGAATACAGCAAGTACCTGCTAAGCTTGAGTGTCACCATTATATCTTCACTATGGTCCTGTCGTTGTTTTCTATTTACAGAAATGGATGCTTTTTTTCTTTTCACTTTGAGAAATGAGACACCATTTCCTAGCAGAAGCAGAAAAGGAAAGTTAAGTTTTCAGATGTGACTTCATGGGCCCCAGTGTATGCGGAGCGAGTAATAATCCCAAGAATTGGTAGATGTGGCAAAATGCAAAGTGACACAGGAGACAGATGAGGGCAACACAGAAAGAATAAGGGTTTGGAAGACACGGCCAAAAGACAAGTGTGCGAGCTTCTGAGTCAGGGACTTGAGTTCAAATCCTGACTTCTTGTCCTGGTAACTGTGTGACCTTAAGCAAGTCACTGGGTCTTGCTGGGCCTCCATTTCTTCATCTGTGCTCTGGAGGTCATCATCATAAACTTGTAGGCTGGGAGCTCAGCCTGGCAGTAGTGAGAACTCAGAAATGCAAGGATACATCCTTTTGGTACTTCAGGTGGCCCCTTCCATATATGACAAGCCCCCAAAACGTGTTCCAGGCCAAGTGTGTGAAACTCTAACAAACAGAGCAAGCCACGGTTGCGGGGAGAGGGGGGATGTATGCGTGCACGTGTGCATGTGCAGGTGTTGAGGGCTATCCGGTCCCTCCGGGGGGCTGAGACCTCATAAACCTTCATGCCTTCTTGGTGCTGATGATCCCTTCAGTGGTCCATGTGTGTTCTTTTTTGTTCAATGTCCTCATGACTGAGACAATGGAGACAATTAGCGCACCAATTTCCAGCTCACTCTGTCTCCCTGGAGTAGTGTGAGCCCTGCAGGGGCTGCTCTGTTTGCTCCCTGTCTGTCCAAGGCACCCAGAACTGTGTGACAGAAGGGTGCAAGGCACATGTGTTGACACGCACTGTCTGACTGCATCTCCATCCCACCAGTCCTGACTTTTTAAAGAAACTCAGCGAGTCCAGGGTAAAATATTAAGGAGGGACCCCAAGACCACACATGCCCTTGTCAAGGGCTCAGGCTGCAGAGGTGGGATCTCCCCTGCTCTCATGGCCTGGAGAGGATGGGGAGGGAGCAGCCCTGAGAATCTGTCTCAGTGGTGGCATCAGAGGGGAGGGGAGGCCACACCTCAGGGCACTCCCAAACTAAGGCTCCAGAATTGAGAGACCCAATTACCCCAGAGGCCTAGTCCATTAACACCCCATCTAATAGGGATCTTTATACCTCAGGGGCCCTCTCTTTTCCTATGCCCCCCACAGAGATGGTGGTCACCCAGTTCTAAGGTCAGGTGGCCATCCCTCCAGACAGTTCTCACAAACCCTGGACTTTATAAGCTGCTTAAAGTTTGTCCCTTTCCATTCAGGAACATGCAATAGCAGTAACGGCAAGAGCAACAGTGATGACAGAAATGCACACAGGAAGATCCCTGTGCCCATCTCAGGCCCTGCTCCAAGTCAGCCTCAAGCTGCTATCTTGTGGCTGAACTTACAGCTCCACCTTAGACCTCTGAGGTGGCACCAAGTGATGGGAAGGGAGCAGAAGAGAGAGGGAAAGAGAGACAGAAAGAGACAGAGAGGGAGAAACAAGACCATGACAGACAGAGGGGAGAGAAAGAGAGACAAAGAGATGAAAGGCAAGAAGCGGGGAAGTTGGAGAGACAGGATGTGCTGACCTCCCTCAGTCTCAGTGCTGATCACACTACATGTGTGCTTGCTGTGTGCTACCGTTGGATACACTTGCCTGTGGGGTCCCACACTCCGGGGTTGCTCCTGCTCTGATAACTATTCCTGTGTCACTCTCCCTGATGACCTGTCACTTTCCCAGCTTGCTGCAGTAGAAGCCTTGTCACTCCCATTGGTAGTGCACCTGCTACACATAGCTAACTTCCCACCAATCAGTGCTACCCCGTGGATGGAAATCACAGCACCGATCACTACCTGTGGCCACCTCTGAAACCATTTAGTGCACCTGTGCACACTGTGAGGGCAGGGACCCAGTCCTTGTCCCCCACACAGAGCTAGAACAGTGCCTGGCTCAGCAACTGTTTGTTTGCATTGAGTTTAAACTATCCCTGTCCCACAAAAGAGGGATTATGCCCGGAAGTTTCTAAAATTAATTTCTTTCTTTCTGTCCCTAGGGTTCCGGAATTTATGTGACAATGCCTTTGTGGCTGCTATCAGCAATGCCATGTCAGAATGGGGGGTGGGGGACCGAGGTCACATACAGGTGGGGGGTAGGGCCGGATCTGGGGGAGGAGTGAGGCTTCTTCCCCTCCCCTAACCGTGCCCAACCTCTATTGACTCATTTTCAAGCCATTAAGTGCAGGTGTTTGCTGATTCAAAAAAAACCGCATTCAGGGTAAAATTCTTTTACTTCTGAAAAACACCAAGAAGGTGGTAAAAGTCACCTGGAATAATCCCACCAAAATAAATAAATAAATAAATAAATAAATAAATAAATAAATAAGCATTGTTACTTTGTGTGGATTTTACTCCAGAAAGTTCTCTAGGTGAAAAAAGCACATTAAAACATAAAGAGAATGGTTTCCCTTTTGACTTGCTTCAGTCTCTCCACATGGGCAGCCAGCTCTGTTTAATAATCCCCTGCTGCTGAGCATTGAGCTTGGTCCCACTGCAGGGCGGGGAGGCTATAGGTGCTGCCACCATGCACAACCTTAGGCACAGCCCAGCCCCCGCACTATGACTGCTGAGCAGTAAGTACACCGGGGTCAGCAGGCCCAGCCCAGCCACCCCAACCCACAGCCCACCAGGTGGGGAGAGAGAGGCCAGAGTTAAGAACTGATTTCTACAAAGTCAACTCAGACAGTGGCGAACACCAAGTCACCTGGAGGTTTTCTCCAAACTTCATTATCTCTTCAATATTTTACAAGAGAATTCATAATCTTTACCAGGGACCCCAAAGGGACACAGCAAGGACCTGGTGACCATACTGCTTGGAGCAACTTTGCTAGTCAATCATGCCCTCTTCTGCTCAGGCCAAACTGGGGGAACTTCAACAGTCATTCCAGGCCACTGGAATGGGCACAAGAGTGATGTGTTTCTGCCATGCTGGTGCAGCCTCTTTGGACCAAAAAGAGCCTTTATACTCAGAGAATTTGAGCCTGTTGCTCTTGCTTTCCTTCTTTCTTTCGAGCCAGCAAGAGTTTGTGAATCCTCCTGATTTCCATCTTTCCAATCCTGCCATGACCTCAGAAGCCCTCTCTAGTGTTCTGCATGGTCAGTCTTCCCAGGAGAGAATGTTCATTCATCTCAACTGGGCAAGAAATTCAGAGCACAGCTCTAAAGCTGGGCAGAGCTTCGGCCACACCCTGGCCCCTGCTTTGGGGTTGAAGGAACTTGGGCAGGTCATCAACCTTCTTCCAGATCCTACCTCACCTGAGAAAAGGAGTCCTGACACCCTTATATTCTCCTCTTTGGGCCTTAGTGTGGTGATTACAGAAGAAGGTGGTCTTTTCTGCCTGCTTGCTGGGTCTGGGTACCCAGCTTTGACTTAACATGGAACTCTCTCCCTGCAAACCCCAGCTTCCATGGACAGCAGTTATTTTCCATTCTCTAGACAAAGAAATGCTCTAAGCTGAGCCTGGTTGGCTCCCTCATGGGCATATTCAAGCATCCCCTGGGGGGCAGAAAAGAGGATCCAGGATGAAGACACAACACAAGAAGGAGGCTGGACCTGGGAGAGATGAAGCTCAGACCAAAAAGCCACCAGCAGGCTGAGGAGACTGTAGTCCTGCAGGCAGCTGTGGGTTCCAAGTGTGGCCTTCAGGTGCCAGGGTTGTAAAGGCACATGAGCATCTCTGAGCCAGCTAATGGGACACACCAAGCACAGGAAGCAAGGGTTGCCACAGGCTCAGCCTGGCACCAGGCCCATGTGCCCCACAGAGAGGAATTGTCTGTGGGCAGCAGGCATGGCCAGTCAGAGAGCTGTGGTGGGGGCCTGTGCCTCTCTGGAGATGTGTCCAAGGCATGGGCAGGGTCTTTCTGGGAAGTCTGCTGGCTCTGAAGCACCCACATTTGCAGGCAAGGCAGGATGGCAAGAGATTTTTGCCTTCTTCTTCTTGGTAATTCCAGGAAGATGAGCCCTCCCAGGCCACAATGTGCAACTTCAGGATGCTGAGAGCTGAGAGTTCCACAGTGGCCATCCAAGCCCTACACACAATTCCATGTATCTGGCCTGAAGTCCAGCAACAAGGACGATTCCCTAGAGTCTGCCAAGAGCCCAAGTTTGCATCACCACTGATCCATCACTGTCCTGGGATCACAGGGGAAGGACAGTGTGGGATTATGAGTGTGTAGCCCGCACAAGATGACCAGTTCGAGTCACTGCTCCACCATCCCTGGCTGCATGACCTTAAAAAAGTGCATGCTCTTTCTAAGCCCACCCTAAGTAAAGCGTAATTCCCCTCTGGGTAACTGGGTGACTGTGAGGCGTAGGAAGTGAGGCCTTTGCACCAGCAGGGGTGACTGGTTCACCCTTGGTTCACGGCTGTGCCTCATATTTGTTTCATTTCACACATGCTCACTACATTCATGAAGGTACAGACAGGCAGAGCAGTGTCCACCGTGGAATGAAAGAATGAAAGCCCAAGCCCCACATCACATGGTCCTGCCCCTCAGTGCACACTCCTGGCAGCCCGGAAGGAGGCACTGCCACTGCCCCATTCCACAGACAAGTATACATGTATGGGGCATGGAGGTGCACACCTGTGATCCCCATACCTGGGAAGCTGAGGCAAGAGACTTGCAAGTTTGAGCCCAGCCTGGGCAAGACCCTCTCTCAAAATACAAAATAAAAAGAGGCTGGGGCTGCAGCTCAGTGAGATTCGATCTCTAGTATACAAAAAAAAAAAAGAAGAAGAAGTCATGGAGTCTCAGGAAGGCTGAACACCTTGCCCATGGACACAAAGAAGTGACAGAAAAGGATGCAAGCCTGTTCTCTTAAGGGAATTAAGAAATGGGGATGTATCTCCTTGGATGCATGTAGGCATAAGGGGTGAGCCAGCCTAGTCCTTTCTTTAACTCAAGTAAATTATCTGGACTAAGTTGTCACGGCCTCTCCACAAAGCTCATCCTTCTGTAAGCAATCCATGGTCATGTGATGAGAGCTAAGCATTTCTTCTGTGTGGGATCTGTGTTCTGCTGGGTGCACTGCATTTCTCCAGGTACTCCAGGAGAGGTGTTAGCAGAGTGCCCATTTCACAGACAGAAACGCTGAGGTTCAGACTATAGAACAAGCCCCAAGTCACACAGCACAGAAATGGTGGAGGCATGAATTGAACCTAGTCGCTCAGGTTCTGACACCCCATGTCTGCCAAGCTGAGAAGACATCTCCAGATGGGTTTTGAAGTCAGGGTTCTGCTTCATATCTTGGCTCTGCCACTTGCTGACCTCAGTAAAGTCAGGATAACTGGCTGGCCCTCCATGAGGACATACAATGCAAAGCCTGGGGTGGCACCTGCATGATGAAGGCACTCATTCATCATCTCTACCACAGTCTCGTCGTTGTCTCATGGGAATGATTGACAAGAGCAGGAAGCCATGCAAAGATCTCCCTGTGCCCAGGCTGGCTGCCCTACTACATGCCCCAGTCCCCACCTGCCCCTCCCACCAGCCCAGACCCTCCTTCTCCAAACCTCAGGAAACTGGAGCTCTGAGCTGCCTCCAGGAAGGGTTCTGATTCACCAAGAGCTGTAAATATTTATCTTGGAGACCTCAGTCCAGCCCAAGACTGTGACCCACCTGCACAGGTTGGCTGCCTAAATATAAGGCCAGGTCTCCAGACCTACTGCCCAGGCAGGGAGCAGCGGCCCAGGACTCCAGCTTGTCCAGGTAACAGTGTAGGGAGGGGCCAAAAGCTTCAGCTGCCAGGAAGACTGTGCTGGGAACACCTGGGGACAGGGCTTAGGTAACCTCCCTCTGCTGGGACCTCTGAGGGTCAGGGCCAGGGACACAGAGGTACCAACTCCTTCACTCTGAAGATCAAAGTGCGATAAAAGGCTGGGACAGGCTGAGTCTTACAGATCCCATCCCAGTGCCATAAACTCACTCTGCACACACTGACTGCTCTGTGTCCAACCTGTGCTGAGGGAACAGCAAGGACAGAGAGCAGCCTCAGACACACAGGCCCTCAGGGATCTCCCAGTGTGACCAATGTAGTGTGTGCCACACTCAAGAAAGGCCCAGGGACTGAGAGCCGTGTGTGCGCAGGCTGGGACTTGGGGAGGCAATGCCACGAGGCTCCTTGTTCCCCTAAGCTCCTCTGCCTAGGGCCGAGCAGTGTGTGGGGTAACAGAGAGCATACAGGCCAAGAGGTTGTGGGGATGCAGAGTGGAGGTGGGGGCTTCCTGGGCAATAGATGGGCTGGAAGCTGTCCCCTCTGCCCTCTGGCTTTGACCACTGAATGGTTCTTTCTGACTCCCAACAATCCTGTAGTGTAACAGATGCGCAAACTAAGGCTCAGAGAGAGTACGTCACTTGTTCAGGGTCACAGAGCCAGTAGTAGAGGCAGCCTCCTGTTCCTAAGCCCATGATATCTCCCCTCTGCCATCAGGCTGCAGAAACACCAGAAGAAGGTCCGGTAGCTCAACAGGGTCCTCCCGGCCCAAACCTCTGTACCTGAGTGGGCTCATACTCCTGGTTCTTTCCGGGCACCAGAGGTCCCTCAAGTCACCTGCAACAATTTGAGAAGCGGTGACTGGCAGGTGCACAGGGCACCAGCTGGAGAGCTCAGCAGCCACAGAGAAGCCACAAGGCCAGAACACCCAGCTCCTCTCCCCCAGGAGACTCCCACAGACCTTCTCCCTGTCTCTCCTCCTGGTTCCAAGAAGGAACCCACCCCTCCCCAAACCCTTACTAGTGCAAGACCAAAGCAACAAGCCTACCCTACAATGCTGAGTCCCACCCCATTCCTCCTCCTCTCACCTCCAACCATCCTACCCTGGCCCAGGACAGCATTTGTATAAATCCAGCCACTGTGGGCCAACCCTCTGGTCTCTCTGCCCAACTAGCTGGGCCCTCTGTGCTCACCCCAGGATCTGCCACTTGCCACTGCTGCTCACCAACTCCTGCCTGGAAAGATGGCTGACCCCTGGACCCTTGGCCTCCTCTTTGGTTTGCTGGCAGCCACCGTGGCCGAAGCCACCCTCAGTCCTCCTGCAGTCCTCAGCCTCGGCCCTGAAGTCATAAAGGAACGTAAGTTTGAGTCGCCCCAGGCATTATCACCTGGCAAGGGGCAGGTGAAATGTCCTCCAAAGAGAAGGGAGTTCCCTACCACTGGGGTACACAAGGCAT
Source organism: Hydrochoerus hydrochaeris (assembly GCA_004027455.1). Lineage (NCBI taxonomy): Eukaryota > Metazoa > Chordata > Mammalia > Rodentia > Hydrochaeridae > Hydrochoerus > Hydrochoerus hydrochaeris. Next base: position 313,535 of record PVLA01001639.1, on the reverse strand, counting down.
GGCTGGATCTCAGGACTTTTGGGGGACCAGAGAACTGAGTCATAAAAGTTTGGGGTATCTATGATCTTAAGAGTCTATAACACCAAGAGCCCTTCTACTTAAACTCCATGGTTTCAACAAACCAGACCTCAGGAGTCTGTAGAAGGGGTGTGTGGTCACCACACACAATGATATAACCCCTGCCCATGCCAAAACCCCAGGATCAAAGCACCTTGAGCATGGGGCCAGCCTGTTCCCAGTGTCAGAACAAAGACCCTGTCCAGGAGACCCACACACGACTTTGTCACTTTCCAGCTCTGTGACCCTGGGCAAGGCCCTGAGCCTCAGCTTCCTGTCTGGAAACAAATAAAAGGGCCTGCGTGGCCTAGTGGACACATCCAATGGGATAGGAGCTGGCCATAGTCCACTGAGCTCCGCAGGGCCTCCCCACCTGGGCTCTTCTCCACTGTGGCTAAATCGTCTTGGGCAGGGGGCTGTCCTATGCACTATAGCATGTGTAGCTACATATTCCAGCTAGCATGACAGTCAAAAATATCTCCACACATTGCCACATGTTTCCTAGGGGCTGACATCACCCCTAGTTGAGAAACTGCTCCAAAGCCTGGTCTCCCGAGGCAGGAGAGCTGTCAGATCTGCAGGACTGCCTGATGGACTCCAAGGGCCAGGCCTCTGTGTTCCAGGGACATAGGCAGAGCCAAAAGATGGGTCTCCAAGAAGAAATGAAGCAGAGAGCTCTGGGAGGCATCGGGGAGGCAGTGGCACCCCACACCCACACTGTGACTCCTAAGCAAGGGCACTGAGCCGGGAGCTTGCACCAGTCCAAGCCAATGACTACCATGAGGACTTCTGGGCAACGTATGAGTTAGGATCAGTCAAGACAAAAGCCACACTATCATCCCAGCAGTTCTGTTCAATGTAAATAACTATCAGGGGATTAAGAAATGGGACATTTCCTAAGAGGGCAAAGGAGAACCCCACAGGCTACCCCTGGATAAAGGGGGCACATGAGACAAAGCCCACTCAGAGGCAGAGATTCCAGGAATAAATGGAAAGGGTGGGGTTACAGGGTACTGAATGGAGGAAGGGAGGACAGAAGGTCTTTTGCTGAGCTGTCCAGCCCGGAGCTGGTTCACAGTTGGCAAGTCAAAGCGAAAGCAGCAAGGAGCCAGGGCCCTCCCCAGCAAGGCTACAGGGAGGGCTGCTGATGACTCACTGGGAAGCCATTGCTAGGACCCTGGCTGGAAGCCAGTCAGGGCCTACAGAGCTTACCTGCTGCTCTTGAGGGCGCTGCTAATGCACAGCCAACACCACTAGACGATGACACCACAGAGGCCTAGCAAAAGGAGCACACCAGGACTTCCTCCACGTCCTTCCAGAGCCTCTACTGCAGGGCTCACTAGCGAAAAAAGAGATATTTAGGGCCCAGCTCCATGACCACAGAGCAGCCAAACAGCCACAAGGCAGCAGCTTAGAAGTTTGAGACACAGTGGGGACACCGGCTGAGTTGCCCTGCCTGAGGGCTGAAGGAGCTGGGGCATTTACACACCAACGAATGAGCTCTGGCTGCGGGCAGGACCAGCCTGGGGCTTCTGACTCACAGGCCCTTGTCCCAGGCTCTTCCTTCCTCAGCCTCCAAGGCTGGGGACGTAGGCCCGTAGGATGTGGGTGCCAGCAAATTGTTAACAAATGTGCTTTGGCTGTGAAAGTGCCCCCAACAGAGCCTTGGGGTCCCCTGCCCCTTGGTTCTAGATGGCTTTGGCACTGGTTGTGGGGAACTCTCGTTTCACTCTTTGTGGAAAAGTGAGCCAAACGGGCCACAGTACTCAAGGCTGCATCTACACCACAGAGGCCGAGGGCGGGACAGGTTGTACCCTTGCCTGAAGTCAGGTTTGGGGACCTTGGAAGACCTGCCAAGCCATCCTTCTAGTGCCTCCTCTTAGCCCCTAATCCCTAGATCTGCTTGCAGAGCTGACCCAGAAGCTGGAAGACCACAATGCCACCGCCATCCTCCAGCAGCTGCCGCTACTCAGTGCTATGCAGGAGAACTCAGCCAGGAGGTCCCCACTGCTGAGCAGGCTGGTGAGCACCATCCTGAAGTCCATCATCTGGTGAGTGGGGCAGGGAAACACCAGGGCCAGTTTCCGCCCCACACCTCTGCCCCAACCCCCTTCACATGCTCAGTGGTCAGTCAACAAACATCAGTCCATGCCACCTCTGGCCCTGACCACCATGGCCATAGACTAAGTCTGTCCCTGTAAAAGCTCCCAGAGAAGTTAACAATGCCCATAAGACAGTGACACAGGAACCCTACGGGGGCAATCCCAGAGAAAGGTGACCTGGAATAAAACAGTGAAGGAACAAGGCATTACTTCTCCATGGAAGTGGCAGTTGAGGCAAAGATTCGAAGAAAATGTCATTCTAGGCAGAGGGACTAACCTGAGCAATGGCTTAGAAGGGTGAGGGTCCATCAGAATGGCTGGAGCTCAGACCCCCCTGGCAAGAAGAGGTAGGCAGGGTCAGGTCACAGAGGGCCTTCAGAGTCAGCCTGAGAGTCACCTCCTAAAAGCCAAGGAACCATGATAGTGAGGAGTCAGTGGACAGGTCCTGGGGTCCAGCTGCTGGAGAAAGAAATACAGGAAAGACACCATGGGAGTGGGCTTGGGGACAGCACTCGGTTGGACATGAGACCTGATTCTCAGCTCTTACAAATCCCATCCAGGCTGAGGGTCACCTCTGCTAGCATCCTCCAGATGCAGGTCCAACCCTCAACCTATTACCAAGAGATGACAGTCAAGATTCCCCTGCACATGGTGGCCGGACTCAACACGTGAGTATGCCCTCAATTGGGCACAATAGACCTAATGAATTTATCTACTCATCCCCCCAATCCCACAAAGATTCCTGGAAAACAGTCTCAAGCAAAGAGAAGAGAAAGTGCAAAGGCTCTGAGGCAGCAGCATACTTGCCTTGCTCTAAGAATGGCAAATAGAGGGAAAGAAGGAGGAAAGCGGTGGGGGATGAGGTCAGCAGTCAGCTGAGGCCAGCTTGTGTTGAGACCTGTGAGCCAGCTATAAACTTGGCTTTGACTGTGACACAGGTGGGAGTCCTGGAGCGTCTAAGCAGAGTGCAGGCATGAACAAGGCTTAACATTTGTAAAGGCTCTCTCCGGCTGTTGTGCAGAAAACAGCACAGGGGCAAGAGCCGTGACAGGGAGGTGTCCAGCAACGACGGCTGAGACCAGGGCTTCAGACAGGGAGGTGGAAAAAGTGCTGAGGTTCTGGGTGTGTTTGGGAACAGAGTTTCCTGGTGAGTCTGGGGGGAGGGAAGGTATCCAAGGTTGACTGCAAGGTTTGTGCCTGCACAAGTCCAGCAACCGGGCCAGAAAGTCGTGCAACGAGCAGGTTTGGGGATCATGCAGAATTCAGTGCTGCACATGCTGTACTTGAGCTGAGAGCTCTCACACATGGGAAGGAGCGAGATCAGGAGAACTGGAGTAAAGAGACTGGGGGGGTGGCGCAGGGTAACCAGCGGAGGAGGTGGAGACAGTGACACGGCAGCCTGTCTGCTGGTGCCTTCGCCACAGGCCCCTGGTCAAGACCATCGTGGAGTTCCACATGGAGTCTGAAGCCCAAGCCTTGGTCAGAGTGGAGAGGAGCAACAGCACCTTTGGCCGCCTCGTCCTCAGCAAGTGCTCCAGCAATGGCAGCAGCCTGCACATCCGCCTGCTGCACAGGTGAGTGGGGGCGGCCAGTGGCCTTGCCCACTTCACAGCGGGGCAACAGTGAGGCCAGAGAAGGGGGGACTTATCCCACCTCATTCTTGGTCTAGGCTCTTCCTTGGATGCCTCAGAACACCCCAGACAGGCTCAGATGGAGCTGGGGTAAAATCAAACTCTTCGCCATACTGAATATGCTGTATACACTGTAAAATCTCTTTTGCTTACTCTCAGTGTGTGGGGCAGATCACCTCTGTGTCTCACCTTCCCCCTCTGGAAAGTGCAGGTGACGACACCTTCCAGCCCTCAGAACAGTGAATCAAGCATCAGTCTGGCAGGGCCCAAACTCCTTAGCAGGAGGGTGGAGAGAATCGCCATCTCCGCTCATCTCAGCTCCAGCACAGACTTCCAAAGGCAGCACCCGGGCGCTGCTCCCTCAGAGCGCTGCCACCCGCTATGGGTGACCTGGGTCCCCTCACTACGCTCCTGCCCTGTCAGTTTTCATAGCCTTGGGCAAGCTCCTCCTTTCTTGTCTTTTCATGTGTTCTCCAACATTCCTAATGTCCTTCACTCCTCTCTGAAGGCTCTCCTTCATGGTCAACACCCTAGCGAAAAAAATCATGAACCTCCTGGTGCCAGCCCTGCCCAAACTGGTGAAAACCGAGGTAAGCAGACTGGGCATTCTGCCCTGTGCGGACTGCGCCCCCTGTGAAGCTAAAGTGGAACTGCAGGCTACTGCTGTGAGGATCTCGGTGGGTGGGACACTGCTGAAACTGAATAATTTCTTCACCAAAGCTAAGAGCAATGGATTGGACTACTGATCAGCCTGACTGTTGAGGTCAAGGTCATGAAACTGCCAGGTCCACCAGGAGGCCTGATGTGCCGATAAACTCTTAACGATTGTCTCTGGAGAGACTGAGGGGAGGGAGCCCTGATTCATAGATTTCGCTGAGCTCCCTGATGTAAAACCTCACTCCAGGGCCAACTTTAAACTACCAATGTGATGGCACTGGGCAGAGTGGGGAAAAGACAGGTAGGAGCACGCTATAGTACAGTATTTCCGCTAAGCCGTTACCACAGATACAACCTCAATAGCAACAGATCACAGGAGAATAGAGAAAAATATTTAGGAAGTAATGAACTTAAGTTTTTTAGTAAATGCATGTTCATTGTAAGTTTATACAGTTTAATTTTTAATAATGTATGAGTTTATCACCCAACTCAGAAGCTCCTGAAAATTTAATTACCGTTCCTTAGAAACTGGTCCAAACTGTTGTAGCATTCAGCTTTCCCACACTACACCCCAGATCCAGTTGGATTTATCTTTCCAAGTCAGTCAAAACAGGTGAATCTCATCTTATTTTGTAAACTGAATTCATCCACATTGACAGTTCCAATACGCATTCGCCACTGCAGGCCACCTCTCCTGTGATCAATATACCTGTCAAGTGGATAATTTTTTATACTAAGACTGTAAATTGAAAAGCTGATATAATAACTAAAATGATTTGGAGAGATTTCATCTACAATGTTTCTACATAACCCAGCAACTACTTTGTCACTTGCATTTCAACTTCTGATCATCATCTATGTGCACTTATATTTTTATGCAGCTACACTTGGTGATGGCCTTTAAATTTAAATTTAAATCGAATATGATTCTATGTTATTATATGATTGTATAATAGTCACTGTCCTTATATTAGCTGCATCATATTTAATCATTTGCTAAGTCACCCCAAGGAAACTTTCTTCTTAGTAATGTGATTTATTTATTGAGAACATTTTAAACCAACAGTAGCAATATTCAAGACAATATTTTATATAAACAATAGAATTTCATGAAGAGTATTTTTTGCTCCAAATTGTTTTTCATCCCTTACAGACCAGAAAAAGACAGTGCAACATTCTGCCTCCATTTCATGAAATTATACTCTACCATACAATGCAGAAGCACGTGTTTGCTTTCATATTGTCAGGATTAAGAGTTTCAACTTCTGCCTCTTCCATAGTAATACTTAAGGGGATCATATTTAGTCACAAAAAAATTGGGGGGCTTGGAGCTTGAACCTCGGGTCTTTGCCCTGAGCGATGTCCTCAGTCCTTTTTTTATTTTTTATTTTGAGAAAGAGCCTCACTAAGTCCCAAGACTCTGGGACCTTCCTACCTCAGCCTCCCAAACTGCTGGGAATACAGGTGTGTACATCACACCTGGCTCAAAGATCTATTATTTTAATAAGCTAAATATCTATATATTAAAGAGATCAAAGAAAAGTAAATAAATAATCAAAAACTGAGGCTGGGAGTGCAGTACAGTGGTAGAACACGTGCTACCAATAGGGAGGCCCTGGATTTGATCCTCCTCATAAAAAGAAAAAGAAAACTCAAATGAGATTTGTTTTTTAATGTATCTTTTTGAGACAGAGTCTCACTATGCAGTTTGGGCTGTCCTTGAACACACTTTTTATCCCAGGCTGGCTTCAAACGTACATCAAACTTCCTGCCTCACCCTCTCAAGTGCTAGGATTACAAGAGTACACCCCCACACCTGGTTCAAATGAGATTTTATAAGATTAATTTTATAAAATCATTGATCAATTCCATTGATGCAAGGTGCTTTTCTCTAGTACCTTGGAAGAGGGTGAGAAAAAAGAGAAAGAGGTAGGAGGCAAGGGGAAAGAATGAATATAAATGGTACTATCAGAGTCACGGCAATGCTTTGTTATTGTGAGAATTTTGAAATCCTTAACTGTTAGCAAAAGTACCTATCCAGAAAGGGTTTTTTAATGGAACATGAAAGTAGATAATTTGGTGGCACTGGGCTTTCCTAACATAAAATTTTCTTTCAAGGATTTTATTCTTTATTTAAAGGCAGGAATTTCTTAGCTGGTTGTGGCAGTGCACACTTTTAATTCCAGCACTCTGGGAAGATGAGCAGAAGGATCTCAAGCGTGAATCTAGCCTGTGCAACTTAGAAGCTCAGCAAAATCCTGCCTCAAAAAAGAATTAAAAGAGTTGGGGATGTAGGTCAGTGTGAAAGCCCAGGCTCAGACTGCAGTAATACACACACACACACACACACACACACGCACTTGTGCACATAAAGGCAGGAATGACTCAAGGTAGGTAGAGTCCGGCTATAAATTTTTTCCCAACCTCCAGGAAAATCATATTTTATCTGACAGCATATTTTAATAGATAAAATATATTTTTCTTTAGAAAACACATCAAGAATCTTGAATCGTAACACACTCTTAGCATAACATCTCTCTCTAAGGGGAAAAAGCCCAGTAAAGGAGCATTCCATTTACCACCCTGGTCTCCCACTGTGGGTCTCTGGACTGTAAACAGTGGTCATGTGCATAGTTTATTTGGCTCCAGGGAGATAAACAGCTGGCAAGAGTCCATTAGAAAATGAAGAAGCCCTTTCTCATGTAAATATGTGGATCTCCACCCCTGTGTGAATCTCAGAACTGTCAGAAGTCTTTAAAAATTTGCAATGTCTGATCATAACCCAGATTTGGAGGCAACTAATATGTAACTGATCTGGTGGGACCCTAGTATCTTGGGGTATCAAATGTGCAGCCAGGGTTGAGACACTGATAGGTGAAGGGTGTGGGCATGGTGGGACAAAACACAGGGGATGCCAGGAGCATCCTTCCTGTGAACAGGTCCCTTGGCAGTTCATGCTGGGGGGCTCTGAGCCAGTTTCTTCATCTTCTGTGGGTCTGGGTTAGTAACACAACAGAAAAACTATTGCAAAAGCCCTCACATAACCCTGGGGGCTGCAGTGGACTCGGGTCAGATGACTGGGGAATGGACACTCTAGAGTCCTCAACACCTAAAACAAGCACCTGCCTGGCCTGAGGCACAGCAGTGGGACTCTGACTAGGTGGGCGTGTGGGCACAGTGTGGCAGGGCTGACTCCTCGATGTACTGTTGCAGCTGTGTCCTGTTATCAAGGCTGCCTTTGATGACATGTATGCAGACCTCCTGCGGCTGATAAAGGGTAGGTGCTCAATTCCCATTCCACCTTTTCCTCCACTGCAGAATAAGCCTCTGGGCCTCCCTCCCCCCTCCCCAGAGCCTGAGCAGCAGCTTGGCCCCAGTAGCAGGTGGGCTGGCACCTGCCCAGACAAGCAAATGGAAATCTGCCACAACTGTGACCTCCTGAGCATCTTGTATGTTCAAGGTTCCATATGAGACCAGCAGGTGTCCAGATAAATCCAAGTTCAAATCCCAGCCCCGCCACTAACTTGCTCCATGGCTTTTGGAGAGTCATCCTGTTCCTTACCCTGTTTCCTTCCCTGCAAATGCAGCTTATCCATCCTGCCCTCAGCGTGGTTGGTGAAGATTAAGTTTATAGGAAAATCCTAGACATACGGCAGGATCTCTGCCTGCACAAAGAAGTGCTTATGCTTGCTGAGTGGGTGGGCGGAGGGATGGATGATGGGCGGTAGGGATGATGCTGTAGAGTAGCCACAGTATGCTAACAGGGAAGAGGGAACAAGGGAAGAGATGAGACCTGTGTGTCCAGGAAGAAGATCATTTTCCCCTCCCCAAGAGCAGCAGAGGTGGGAGGACACAGCCTGGCTCATTGGCTCCTCAGACAGTGCATGAAGCAGCAGTCATTGCCCGCACTGAGTCATGGGGGAAACTGAGGCTCTGAGGAATTAAGTCATCTGTCTTAGCTCATAGAGGAAATTACTAGTCGGGTGAGGCTTGAGAAACCAATTTTCCAAGTTTCAAGTGTGTGTAATTCAAACTTCGCTGTGATGAGCTGACAGAACTGGCCAGGACACAGAACTTAGGAACCTGGGGCTGGGGGTGTCCCTCATTGTAGAGTGCTCATTTAGTATACTGGAGACCCTGGCACGGCAAAATAGAAAGAAAAGAAAGGGATTCGGAGAAGCAAAGAGACAAGCCAGGGTCAGTGGGCTCGAACCCGCTCCCCGGACTCCAGGTCAAGATCAGAATCAGGTTCAAGGCTCCTGGCAGGGAAAGAAAGCACCGAAGGACCTCATCCAGCCTGCCTCTCCCGTCTCCACCGAACAGCCGGAGAGAAGCCACCGCCACCTGGCGGCCTAATGGGGAATCCTGCGGAGAACGCAGGAGATCAAGAGCTCGGATGGCTCCGCGCCTGCCTGGGGCCCAGAGCCTGCCTGCTTTTGGGTGTGGGTTGCCGTATGTTAGGGAGATGGAGAATTATAAATAGCAAGTCCGGTCATAGTTTGACCAAGATCATGTCACTTCACTGTTCTGACCCCAGGCCTCCTGCAAGATCGCTGTAGGGATGGGGTCTTGACTGCCAACCTTCTTGTTGATATTACCAGCGTTGTCATCTTCCCTCTGGCTCCCCCTCCTTCCCCTCCCTGGTGCAATACTGAGCTGCTGGAAGCAGCTGCAAACCACCCATCCACACTGCATTCCAGCCTCACAGAACTTTCTTCTTGCCTGGGCAGTGCCCATTCCCCTCAGTCCTGGAGGCCTGATATTTGACCCCCTGTCTCCCATCATTGAGGAAAATGTGGTCCAGCTCAACCTAGAGGTGAGTGTCACCACGGTCATCCCAGGGACTGCCCTGCTCTTCTCTGGTCACCAGGGGTCAGACCCAGTAAGGGAAGACACTGATCACATCAGGGGGCACAGGCTGTTTGGAAGGCATCCCAAGCTGAGTATGTCCCATGTAGGCCAATCTGAGGGAGGAAACCCTGCAAATGGGACCTGAGGGTCACACAGAGCATGTACTCAGACCCTGTCCTCCATCCCTAACCCTGCCTTGCTGGGAGCCCTGGGCCTTTCTCCTCAGGCTCACTCCTGCAAATCCTCAAAGTGCTAGAGACATTGCAACAGAACTCGGGACAGTAACACAGATTCAGGACCACAAAGACCTGAGTTTCTCTCCAGCTACATGACTATGTAACTGGGCCGGTTTCTTCACCTCTCTGAGCCTCGGTTTTCTTACTTGTAAATGTAAAGAATAATGGCCACTTAGGATAGAATAAAATGAAACCATGTAGGACCTGGAAGACAGAAAGTACTGGTAACTGTCAGCTCTGAAAAATGAGGGGCTGCATAGCCTTGCTGGGGCTGGACTCCGTGCGGTCCTGCTGAACTGGAATGGCATGAATTCCATGCTAGCTCTCAGGAATCCTTTCAGAAATAGCAGCATCAAACATATCCATTCATCTTGTTACTGTTTTAAAGTTTTCCTTCATCTAAAGGGGTTGAGGTATCTGATCAGTTGAAATATAAATGAAAAATAAGACACATATGTTGAAATTCTGATGCAGAGATGCATACTGGTACAGTCACTAGGGAGACTGAGGCAAGAGGATCACTCGAACCCAGAAGTTTAAGGCCAGCATGGGCAAATAGGGAAACTCTGTCTCTTTAAAAAAAAAAAAAACTTATCTATGCTGAAAAACTATTAAAATCAGAGATTATCTGAGATTCAGGTGGAGGAGGTACCTGCCATAGCTCATTGCCACAGTAAAACACTGAATACCAAAAAATCCACCCTCAAAATAACAACATTAATCCACAAATCACACCTACCTCTCTGCCCAGTTCCCGGGGGTTATATTTCCACACATGAGTTATGGGGGACACATTGGAACTACTGGCTCTGGCTAAGGAAGCTGTGGCCTTACAGCTGGAACCCCCTCCCTGCCCCATCTCCTCAGGCCAGGGTGCTGGACTCAAAGGGCCAGGTGACTGCATGGTTCCATAGCTCAGAGATGACGCTGACGGTGCCCAAGCTGGGCAACACCGCTTTCAGCTTTGTCATACGGCAGGACGTGGTGAATGCTGTGGTCGCCGCCTTGCTGCCTTCGGAAAATTTTGTGATCCTGCTGGATTATGCCGTGAGTCTCACTGAGACAGAGGAGGGGACTCTGCTGTCTCATCTTCTAAGCACAGAGGACAAAGACTACCTGGGTTCCCGGACTGCTGGGCAAGATTCCCTGTTGACCGCAGGGTAAATTCCTCCCATGATGCACCCTGGCTATGATATGGCCTCCAAAGCTGGAAACCTCCCTGTCACATTCAGCTCTCTGCTTCTGCCCTCTGATCCACTTGGTTCCACCATGTAATAGTCCTAGGGAGCCAAAGAGCATCTTAGACACTGAACAGTCCATGGATGGCAGCTACCTTGCTTCCTGCCACTGTGCAAGCCATGGTAGGCCAAGTGATCAGGGCCCTCCCTCCCCCTGAACTTGGGCACCACTGCAACTCAGAATCATTACTAATGCTGCTGGGCAGACTGGAGTGCACACATCCACCACTAGCAGCCATCTTCTCCGGGGCATCTGATGGGGAAACCAAGGTCCAAGGGAGAAAGCATTGCTCACAGTTATAAGAGGGTGGCAGGGCTTCAGGTCAGCAGACAGACAACAGATTCCAAGTCCTTGGGGATTAGAACTCAGGATCAAGTGCTGGGATGGTGAGAAAATGGGGAGTGGTTGCTATCAACCACATTCATGGCTGCAGCAAGAACGAGAGTCACTTCTGTCCATCCCCATGAGCAGGGAGCAGCTGCAGGTCCCCAGCCACTCCCTACACACAGCAGATGTCCACAGTGCCTGGCCTAGGGGCTGTTGCTCCATCAGTGACAGACATGTGGCCCAACCCTGGGCATCCAGCTTTCCTGGGGTTCTAGGAATCCTTCTTTCCAGCAGTGGGGTACAGACATGTGCCTTGCCTGTCCCATCTGGTTGATCGGCTCTGGCTTCCTCCCCTCAGCATCCAGACGTGGCTAATGAGCTGAAGTTGAGCCTTCAGAAAATCAGTAAACAGGTAGGTGGCTCCATCACCTCCTGCAGTTGGGTGGGTGATGGGTGCAGTCTGGAAAGAGGTCTTTGGGGCAGAGAGCACACGTGGCACTGTCCGCTTCCCTTCTACCACCAGGAACCATGGCAGCCCAGGCCCAGCCTCTCAGAGATTTCAGCCTAGCAGGGAAGTTTGAATCAGACAGTCACATAGATGACATTTCACTACAAGTGCAGTGACAAAGGACAGGTGCTGGAGCATCACTGGGCACCTGCTTTTGGTTTCCACAAAGGTGTTCCAGACAGAGATCAGGAGGCCACAGGCTGCCTACAGGGACAATAGGACCCCAGGTGTGTTCCAAGGATGGTGCATCTGGGACACAGAGAGTAGGCAAGAAGCCAGAGAAGAGGCAGGGGCCAGGCCCCAAATGGCAGCATGATGAAGCACTTGGGAGGTCACACAGGAGTCTAATGTCCTTGCAGATTGCAGACAGACTGGACAACACCCAAATAGTGAAGATGGTGACTCAGGATGTTCCCTACCTCCACCTGATGCCAGGCAGCACCAAGGCAGCGCAGCAAATCGTCATGGATATTTTCGCCACAGAGAAAGACCTCTACCCCCTCTTCACCCTGGGCATCGTAAGTTCAATTATCTGTGACTTTGGCAGCAGCATACCTGCCCTTCACTGTTGCTGTTCACCCCTCTTGGCACCTAACCAGCTGTGGGGAGGATCTGTGAATCAAGTCTAGAGCTTTGAGGGCCTAACTTTGACCCCATGACTTTACTGGTCAAAGTCAAATCATTGGGCAGAAGCTCAACTCACATGCACAAAAAGGGAACTGATTAGATCATATTGCTAAAAACTCTAGATGACATTAGCTTCAGGAATAACTGGATCTGGGTGCTTTAGTAACATCATCTTCATTCTACTTGCTCCTCTGTGGCTGCCTTTTCTCCCTCTGTGTCACCTCCACCCTCATACTGTCTGCTCACAGAAGTGCCCCAAGATGCCTTGAGCTTATAGTTATCAGATTCACAGTCCCAACAAGAAGTTCCTCTCTTTCCAAAAGTTCCACAAAAGTCCCAGGGATGACTCTCACTGGATGAGCTGGGGTCATATGCCCATCCCTGAACTGATCTGCGTAGTCAAAAAAACTGAATCTAGGATCTGGGGATATAGCTCAGCAACCTAAGCATCTGCCTGGCAAATGCAAGGTCCTGAGTTAGAGTCCTGATACAAAAAGAAAGAAAGAAAGAAAGAAAGAAAGAAAGAAAGAAAGAAAGAAAGAAAGAAAGAAAGAAAGAGAAGAAAAGAAAAACTGAATCTATAAATCTCAGCTGGAATGCACACAGGAGTGGGCCCCAGGAATTGGCTCCATGCAAACCACACTGACAGCCAGCGAGAGTGCTGAGGCCTCTTCTAATGTCTAAGCAGAAGTAAGTGATCTCAAGGAGTTTCCCTGGGTGTTCTCAGGAGCTCTGACAGCTCAGATGGCAGCTTCCTCTGGAAAAAGCTGCAGGTAAAGGGATGGGATGGGGCATCATAAAACAAGCCTCATGGAAGGGGTCTTGGGTAGGGCCCCCAGAAGTAGAGCCTGGGACAAGGTTCTCATAAAGGTGACACACTGGGGGACAGCTCTCAGGACAGACAGGGAGGGCTGAGCAGGCAGCAGCTGGGACTGGCTGGGGACTGTACTGTGTGAGTCCTGTAGAGACCAAGCCAGCTTTCTATACCCCTCATTGTTCAGTCACTAGCCACCAACAGCCCCCGGGGTGGTGAGAACAAAATCTCCCAGGGAGAGAGCTTCACCGAAACAAGGGGAAATCTGCAGAGAAAGGGCAGCTGGGCCCTTAGCAGCTGAGAGGCCCTTCCACCCTGCCTGGGCATACATGGGGTACCAGGTGCATTCACTGCAGCAGGCAAAGAAACCAAAATGAGGCAGGTGCGGAGCAGTGGGACTAACCAGGGGTCTGGCAGGACCTGTGCTGACAACCATCCTCACCACAGGGAGAGCTTTGGACAGCCATGTGGGCCATGCACCTCACAGTTGGGGGGGGGCCTTGTACAGAGACACAGGAGGCATGGTACAATGGGAGGTGCTTGGCTTGGTGCCCTGGTGCTTTGGTGCCCCTGTGTTGATGGATCCTCTGACCCTGGGCCCCTAGGCCATCCTCACTCCCTAGTGACCTCTCCATGGCCAATGGAGACACCTTGACCATCAAGTCCAAGCCTGCAGGATGAGGGCATCCTCTGGGTGCTGCTGACCTGGAGCTGAGCCTGGCACTCTGCCCTCAGGGTCACCCCCAGCAAGGGGTCGGATTGACACCTGTCTGGAGCCCATATTTGGGACCTGGTATAACTTCCATACTTTCCAGTAACACTCTCAATGGTTCGAACTTCCCAGGGCCTTGTGGTCCTATTCCTCAGCTTTCTCTCCTCCACAACAAGGTAATGACAGGGCCTGCCACGCAGGAGTCAGACCACTGAGCGCTGTCATGTAGAGTTCTCAGAGCAACAACTGTCACAGCCAGGGCTCCACACACTGGCTGCATTGTTGTCTTTGTCTTTCCCTGCAAACCTATGTAGCATGTGTTTTACAGGGTGGAATACAGGTACTGTCCCAATTATGACATGCAGAGAGGGCAAACCCTTCCCCAGGGCCACAGCCAGCAGCTGAGATTCAGACCAGGAGAGCTGGACCGGAGCCTCCTTGTATGGCCCTCTCCGGGAACCCAGGCTTTTCTTGTTGCAGGAAACGGAATCAGAAGTGCAGTTTTATAATGCAGGTGACCGTCTTATGCTCAACTTTAATGACATCAGGTAAACAGAATCGCTGTGAAGATTTTGCTGATGAAAATGAGGTCTGGCTGTAGGCATGGGTTTCTTTAAATACTCAGTGAGCGGGCAACAGGTAAGGGCTGCTCCAGGGTGAGCAGGCAGGTGGCTTTGCCTGGGCTTTCCTGCCACTGAGGACCGAACACCAGAGACAGGGAAGGAAACAACGGCCTGACACAGCCACTGGGCAGGCTCACTGCAGCAGCCCTGTGGCCTTGGGCAGCCTGTCCTGAACATCTCCAAGACAGACAGTGTCTTTCAGCCTCAGACACTGAGCCCCTTGGAGCCAGCACGGAAGTGCCTTCTGTGCCCTGCTGATTCTCCTGTCCCACACCCTCCCGCACCCCAGAGTGAGTTCAGGGGATGCAGACTGGACTGGGTAGACCAGGCTCCAGGGTGTGTTGGGATTTGCCCAGGCAGTGTTGGGGTTTTTAGTATAAGTTAGTTGCCAGCATATGAAACTCAGTCTATGGGGCCCACCTGGGCTGGCACTCCTGCCTGGCAGTAAATAGCAGAGATAGAATCAAGTGCCCCCTCAGGGTCCTGGGCTCCCTAGTCCACATTCCTGGGGGAGGTCTGTTCTTTGGACCACTATTTATGTCCCTGCTCAGCTAGAATATAAACTCCACGAGGCAAGGATTTTATTCAGTTCACCACTGTCTCACAAGAGCCTGTGCTGTGGTACACAGTAGGTGCTTAATAAATGGCTGTTGAATGGATGACTGGACCACCACAGGGCTCCTCCCATGTACATCTTCTGTTGCAGTTCTGACCGGATCCAACTTATGAACTCAGACATTGGCATATTCAACGTAAGTATTAACAGATTCTCCCTTGTGGGCACAAAGATGGGCTGGAATGGTCCATCCTAAAAAGAGATATTGCCCAAGGTTTGCTCCAGAAGAAATCCCACAGAAACCCTGGGGACAGCAGGCTGGCCAGACCTTCTGGTCAGACCTTCTGGCCACGCGTTCAGGCACCTGCTGTGTCCAGACACAGGGGAGACACACACAGTCATGTGTGCAGACCCACCCTTACTGTCTTTCAGCACAGTTTTGGGCCTGTGTTGGAAAACAAATCTTCTCCATTCACAGTCCCATTGTGGTCACAGAGGCTCACCACAGTGACCTTGGGGAGCCTCTTTCTTCTGGTCCCCAGTTTAGTCATCTGAGTCAGAGTGAACCTGAGATCTCAAACTGGCTGATCTATCTTTTCAGGCATGTGTTCATTGGTCTTTATGTTTTGTTTATTAATTCTTTTTAACCAATATGTTAAAGCAAGGAGGTTTCCATGTGAACTTCAGGACTCTCACTTCTCATGGGAAGTCAGAAGCTCAGGCAACTCCCAGTTCAGCAGCAAAAGAGCAGCCAGATTCTGAGGAGGGGGTGTCCTCCAGTGCACCCCAAGCCCCTCCTGCAGGGTCCCCAAGCAGCTGAGGTTGTGCCTCACCTGGGTCTGTCTGGTTCCTGGGATTCCTCATAGCTCTAATCGGCAAAGAGATGGAATTCCATCATTTCAGCTGCTGCCCTCACAAGGGGATGCGCTCTGCCCACCCATAAGGGCAGGAGGACCTGGGATTCAGCCAGGGTGACAACTCCCCTTCTTCCCACAGCCTGATCTTCTGAAAGATGCCATCACCATGATCCTCACTGCTGAGCTGCTGCCAAACCAGAACAGTGAGCCCCTCTGCCCCCAGGACTTTGCTTTACCTCTTCTGCCCACGTTGTATCCCTTCACTTGGTTTCTGCTCCCAGTCAGACTCTCAAACTCCACCATCTCCAGGGAACCTTCCTGGTCACTTACCTGGAGCGACTGTGCCATCTCCAACCTCCAGGCCCAGTTCCTTTACTAGCTGGTGCCAGGCCCTGCAGAGAGGGGTGAGGCAGAGCCCAGCCCCACAGAGCCCAGCCACTCAGGGTGCCACAGGCAGACCCAGCTCCATGTCCCCACTCTCTCGTGCTGGCTGCCTAGCCTGTGACAAGCTGCCCATCCTTCTGAGCCTTACGTTCTCCATCTGTGAAGTGGAAAATCAGAGCACCTATCCGAAAGGCCAGAAAGAGACCTGGTGCATAATGGGCAGAGGAGCTGGGTACAATCTGCACCCAACCTTCCCCAGCCATTGCTATAGCATGCGGGTACATTGTTAGGGCTGTGGAATAGGTAGCATTACTCTAAGCCTTGGTTTGAGGATGTGGAGAAAGTTGGTAACCTGTGCTAGCAACGCCTTTTAAATTTCTTTTTATTAGAGTGGGAAATCTCAAAGTATAGAAACCTCTGCTGTGGATGGTGGGAGCCAGTGATGGTTCTTGAGCAGAAGTGTGAGAGGATGTGAGGAGTACACTTTGGGACAGCCAGAGGCTGGTGTCAGAGGCAAAAGGTGGGGAGATAAAGCTGGGCAGGTGCTGGGGCAGAGAACAGGTGAGCTAGAGCAGAGTCCAAATCCGGCTTCCCACCAGGACCTCAGCCCACCACCTCTGACCACATTTGTTATTCCAGGCAAACTGAGAGCTGGGATCCCCATGCCAATTTTGAAGGCCTTGGGGTACGAAGCAGCTAACTGGTCTTCGGCCCAGGTGAGTGGTACATGGGCATAAACAGCCTGCCCTGGCTGGAAAGTGTGTCTCTTCACCAACCCCAGCTGGGCCCTGCTGGTGACATGTGGGGAGTGCGGGGATGTGGGCGAGTCCCTTCCTCCCTCAGGCCCCACCTCCTTATCTGCAGTTGGGACCATCGCGTTTCCCTTTCACTTGTTACTACTCATTCATTCACTCACCAAGTCTGTTTTGAAAGCCTACCAGGTGCCAGGCCTGCCTCTGTGCTTGAGGCTACAGATACAAATGAAATCAGCCCGCCACTTTCAGTATCCATGTTCTAGCAGGAGAGGCAGATACGTTAATTCATGAAAGCAGAGCTTTAGTCCAATTCAGTGAGGGCTGAGAGGGAAAATAAAGCACACTCAGAAGAGAGTGTGAAGGCAGAGGGAGAATTCTGTGTCAGATGGAGTGTCAGAGCCATCTCTCTGAAGAGGTGACATTTGAGTCAACCCCTGAGGAGGTGAGGGATTGAGCCTGTGGGTAGCTGGGAGAAGTGTCCTGTTGGGATGGACAGGGAAGTTTAACATTCCAGGAAAGACGAGGTAAGAGGCCTGGGATTTAAGGCAGCAATGGGGCGTGTAGGTCAGGGGTTACACAGCCCAACTATGTGGCAGAAGAGTCTCAGCTCCACAAAGATTGATCTCATGTCCATCTTGTTCATGCCTCTGTCTCAGTGCTGTCAGCAAGGCCTGGCACACAGTAGACATCCCACGAACACTTGGCCTCTGCTGGAGAAGAAGGGCTGGGGCAGAGTTTATCCCCAACAGTAATGATGGCCTATAGCCACTGTGCACCTGCATGATACTCAGTCTTCACTTGTACCCCAGACTGTGGGTCCTGGCGTAGCCTTCATTTTTGTTTTGTTTTATTTTGTTTTGTTTTGTTGTTGTTCTGAACCGTGGATCAAACTCACAACCTCACGCCTGCCAGGCAGGTGCTTGTGCCGCTGAGCTAAATCCCCAGCCCATAACCTCCACTTTATACATGGTGAAACTGAGAGCCAGTGACAGCAAGTCCCCTTCCAAAGTCATACACACAGCGGGTGCAGAGGTGGGATTTGTTCTCAGCAGCTTCCCTGATAATCCCCTGCCTATGGCAGCCAGCCAAGCCACAGCCAATTAGTAAGCACCCACTGTGTGCAGGCAGTCACAACAGCAGACAGACAGACAAAAGCAGAAACCTGTGTCTCCTTGGTGTTCGATTCTACTCAACACAGAGATGTTAAAAACAGAATTATTAACACTAAAGAAAAGCCACAGATGACTTGCCCACTGCCTTCCCATGACCTGGTGTCCAATGTGAAGCTCCGGAGGGCTTTTGGACCAAACCCTGGACTCTTACAAATCCTCATGTGCCCAGAGCTGTCAGAATCACTGAGTTCCTGAGCTGTTTAATCCCGGGGGGCGGGGGGGAAGCACAGGTTTAAGCTCATTAATTGCATCTATTTTTAAGTGTTGTGTTTTGCTCTGTTCCTTTGTTTTTGGCTGGTAGCACATGAGTTTCCTTTCAGTGGCTTATATCATGTGCTTTAAAACTCAGAGGGAGGAATGAATAACAGAACAGACATTAGCTGAAGCAGGTGTGAGAGAGAGGGAGTGACAACAGAATCAGGTGTTCATTGCATGATTCCTTCAGCTTTGCCAGATGCTTGAAAACGGTTACCATAAAATCTAAGAGATCTAATAGGACAAGTTCCTATTAGAAAAAACAAAAAGTTGTTAAAACTTTGGCTCCTGGGTGTCCTCAGATACAGTTAGGAATATGCATCTTATAAAACCTCCTGGAAGTCCAGGGGTTTAGCTCAGCTGCGTAAGTGCCTGCTTGGCAAATGCAAGGTCGTGAGTTCAATCCCCGGTACAAAAAAAAAAAAAAGCCTCCTGGAGAGTTTTGGTGGTGGGCTGGGCTTGGGGACAACAAAGTTACACAGTCCGCCACTGCACACAGATAGGTCACCCATGCCCAGGCCACTGCAGCGCATCACACAGACCTCTGCCCCTTCCAAGAATTCTGCATGAGTGAGTTCAATGTTATGACCTCCCTAGGCCAGTGGTCACCTTGTGCCTGAGGACGAAGCCAGCATATATCACAGCAAGGCAGAAAGTTTTAAAAATGACTTTTCTCCTTCAACCTCAGGAAACTCTCATAGTGACCCCAGACTCGAACTCCTAGACCCAGACTCTGCTCCCCAGGGACAGCTTGGATGATGGTCACCCAGCACCCACCTGATCACAGCTAGGAGTGTGGGAGCAAGCCCTGTGCGCTGCCGTGCCTCTCTGCAATCAATAAACACTTACCTGTGGCTCCTGCAGTCTGGAGTGTGGTTTTGTCCCCACCCAGCAGTCCCTGGTAGACTTGGGGACCAGTTATCTGAGCCATACCTGAGTCACTTTCAGACTTATCTCACAGATCTGGGCACTCTCTGAGCTGCATTTGGGCCACAGCAGGCCACTTAAAAATGACTCCATAGTCCTGGCCACCTCCCTCAGGTGTCAGGAGTAAGAATGCCAATTTTCTCACCTGATTACAGAGCCAACTTCCACACCATCTATGCAAGGTTAGCCCTTGGGGTAAGGGATATGCATTTTGTTGATGTTGGTGGTTCAAGCACTCTGACCCATGTGGTTCTGGGGCAAATGAACTAGGCTCCAAGTTCTGGCCTGGCCCCTCAGTGCCGCCTTGATATGGCTTCCCTGCTCTGGGCCTCAGTGTCCTTCTCTGTAAAATGGGGATAATCATAGTTCTCTCATGGTATGTACACAGTGTCACTTCTGGGTGATATCATCATTTGTTACCTGGCTTCTGGGGTATCAGGCCTTTATCATCAAAGGCCCTTGCTATACTGACAGTGCATGACTCCTATGGCTCCCCACTCAGCCACCCTGATGTCAAGAGGTTTGGAACAGACAATAGGCCTGTGTTTCCCAGCCCAATTCCACCCCAGAACCCAGAGTCCCTCAGTGACACAAGGGTCCTTACAGGAAGAGAGTAGGTAGGCATTTCAGGGAAAAGGTGTCACTCAACTTCACAATGCAACAGATGGAAGAACACACCCTGGGGATAGCAGGAAGGCACTTCCCCAGTCTTCAAGGCGATGGGCCAGGCCATGTAGGCCACGTAGGGGCCAGGACCAAACTCTGTACCCGGCTCTCACACCAGCATCAGCCAAAGCCCCCAACACAGCCCTGACTCCCATGAGTACTTTATGGCTGAAGAGTGGGTAGGAATCTGCTCCCCACACAACACATTCTATCACTTTTCTAAATCTTAGTAAATCTGGGTCTCTGCCCCCACTCAGAGGGAGGTGGGAGAGTTAATCCTCTTCTTGTTGGGCAGGGCTCTCCAGGCTAATGATAACCCCAGCCTCCTCACTCCCAGGGCAGGGACAGATCCCAGGCCTGGGCACCTTACATCGCTCAGCCACTTCCCTGTGACCTACGGCAAGTCTCTGCCCCCACCTCACATGGCAAACCAAGGAACTGAAGTTCTGGCAACTCCCCTCCACCCTAAGCAGGCCCTCCCCACTGCCCATTGCCACCTGCTTTCCCCGCCCTCATCACCCCTCCTCGGATCCCCACACACAGAGAAGAAGAGGGGCTGCTCCCCTGAGAAGGGAAGAAATCCCGCACCCATCCCAGTGACCCAGTTGAGGCAGTTCACCCCAGAGGCTTCTCTAACCCAGGCAGAAGGACAGAACCTGGTATAACTGAGTCCCAATCCACAGAAATGAGGGGAACCTGATAACTCTTAAACCATCTTCCAAAAGGTCCATGAACTTATGACACTGAGATATTGTTTTTCTTTTTTAAAACAGGGTCTCACTATGTAGCCCAGGCTGGACTTGAACTCATAGCAACCCTCCTGCCTCAGCCTCCTGAGTGCTGGCATTACAGGCATGCACCACCACACCCTGAAACTCTGAGAGTTTTGAATAAGAATATCTCTTATCACACTCATTCCTAGAATCCCAGCCACTCAAGAGGCTAAGGCAGGAGGATGTCAAATTCTAGATCAGCAGGGAAAATTTAGCAAGACCCTATCTGAAATTAAAAAAAAAAAAAGTTTAAAAGGGTTAGGGATGTAGTATAGTGCTCCCTACATTCAGTCCTGAGTACCAAAAATTATAGTAATATCTTGGCCAATACGTGCTACAGAATCCTTTTAACATAGCCTTTTGCTTCTGACCTTAAAGAGAGAACTCTGGAACCAGCAACACTAACCTTACATTTCCTGTGTACCTGCTGTCTTCTAGAACCTGACTTCACCGCACTGCCCCTGTTCCAGGTATCTATCTCCAGGTAAAGAACAACTGGGAATGGTGGTGCGTTGCCTATAAACCCAGCACTCAGAAAGCTGAGGCAGGAGGATTGCCATGAGATTCAGACCAGCCTGGACTACATAGCAAGACCCTGTCTCGAAAAAAAAAAAACACACAAATTCACGTGAAGAAGAGAGCTTAACCCCTGCCCTGACTATGTCCCTGAGTTATGTAAGAGAAGAGAATGAATCACGAGAAAACCCTATGAGAAATCAACAAGCCATCTAGGTAAGAGTCACAGCCCAGCCACAGGGTGACTGCAATGGACAGCAGTTACGAAGGGGTGGGTGCTGACACAGCCCGCTGTGTGTACTCACAGTGCGCCAGGACCACCCCGAGGACCTCTGCCCAGCAGAGCGGTCAAGCGTGCAGGCTGGATCCTGGAGCCACATGGCACAGAAACACCAAACACCCTCTTGTTGGAGGCCACTCCCTCCCTGGGCCTAATTTCAACCCCAGCATTGCTGTGGATGTGTTGTGAGACTGCGAGCAGGGTTCTTGACTGCTGAGTCTAAACTTCCTCATCTACTGGCTTCTCTCCCAGCCAGTCCAAGTTCGCCAGGCTTCACCCAGGGCTGAGCTTGGTCCTGCCCTCCTCTGACGCTCACTGTGGCTCCCCAGTGCCCTCAGGAGCACCTCCAAACCCCTCACCCTGACATTCAAAGCCCTGCTTTCCCCCAGTACCACCCCATGGCTCCCTCCTTTGCTCACCAGAAGGCTTTTCCTCTCTTCAGTATTGCAAACTTGACTCATCTGGGAAAGCAGAGTTCATGCACAGCTCCTCTGGAAATTCCTTTCCATTTCCCGGACAGACCCTCCTTCCTCTGAGCTCCCACAAGGCTTCTAAAGTCTCCGTTATGGCCTTGTAACAGTGCACGTATTGTTCTGTCTGTCTATCTGTCTGTCTGCTGCTCTCCCCAAGTTCTACCCATGGACTGCTTGTTGTCTGCCATGCTCCAGCCTCACTGTCCTTTCTATTTCACAAACTCGGCAGGCTTAGAGCAACCTCAAGGCCTTTGCGTGTGCTGCTGCCCCTGTCCATCTCACTCTCCCAGACTGGCTGGTCAGTAAATTGTTTCCTTCACTTTCTTCAGGTCTCAGTTCAGAGGCCTCCTGCTCAGCGAGGCCATCCCTGGTGAGCCTGTCTGAAACTGACCCTGGCCCCAGTCATGTACCCACTCTGCACCAAGCTTCTATTTTTTGTAGCACTTTCCAGCTGCTCAGTGCTGTTGTTGACGGCCTCCCTAGGAGAATGCAAATGCCAGAAGGGCTGGAACCGCATTCCTTATGTGCCCTGAGCTCAGCAGACTAAATGCCTCGTAAATACTTGTCAGCTGCCTGTACTCAAAGGAAAGGCCAGGCATGGGGGCACATGCCTGTAACCCCAGCACTCAGGAGACTGAGGCAGAAGCATCGCCATGAGTTTGAAGGAAACCCTGTCTCAAAAAAAAAAAAAAAAAAAAAGAAGAAGAAGAAAGAAGAAAAGACCTAGAGCTCAGGAGTTCAAGACCGCCTGGACAGCACGTTGAGATTCCAATCCTTAATAAAGAAAAAACACTAAAGCTGGCATGGTGGTGCATACCTGTCAGTGCTCTGGGAAGCTGAAGCAAGATCACAAATTCAAACCCAGCCTAGACAACTTAGCAACTTAGCAAAACCTTGTCTCAAAATAAAAAAAAAGGGCTGGGCATGCAGCCCAGCACAAAGGCCCTGGGTTCAATCCCCAGTACCATTGTGATGATGACGATGACAATAACAGCACTGTGGCTGAATGACTATCTAAACTGCTGGCTGGAAGCAGGGGGCGGCAGCATTTGTTGAAGGACTGAAAGATGGGTGAAGCCCTGCCCTGAGCAGGGGCCCATGTCCTCAGACATTTCAGACCTGCTATGGAGAATCAGATTCTAATGTGGCCAGAATGCCTGTGCCGGGGCCCTGGTGAAGGTGTGGCCATCCTGGGCAACCTGCCCTCGGTCAACGGAGATCTCTCCAAGGAATACAGTGGGCTGGACTATCACTAGGTAGGACTGGCAGCTGGTGCACTGGCCTGTGCCCTCAGGCTGCCTCTGCTCACCTCCCCCAGCCTGGTGTAGTTTGAGAGGCCCAAAGACACGGAACCTAAGACATTCCTAAAAGCCTCCAGAATTTTCCACACTAGAGGCCAGATTCTCCTCAGCATTAGAATTTGCTGTTCAGTGGGCACCAGATGAAGCACCAGCCTGTATCCAGGGTTCACAAAGCCCATTAGCCTTGGGGCTTCTCAAAGTTCATGGGGTGCTGGGCCTCAGGCCTCAGAAGGGAGCAGAGGCTCCTGGACGTTCCACAGAGCCCACTGCCCTGGAGGGGAGCAGAGAGATCATCACTATTTCACATTCCAGATTCCCACCTCTGAACTTTACCTTTCTATTGAATTCAGATGGGTTCAGTGTGCATAGAAATCTCCTCCAGGGTATTCTCCCCATTTGAGAGAGATCCACACTGGGCCCAGAAAAGAGAAGGCCTTGGCCAGGTCTGCAGGCTTGCACAGTAGAACTGGGTCTCAGTAGTCTACATTTGAGCTTCCCCATCTGTCCAACTCCCACTCCAGCCAATCCAGATATGAACAGAGCCACAGAAGCCTTGCCAGGCCAAGCCAACACCCACTATTCCTCTCTCAGGTTGTTCATAGATGATGCCAAATGTCACCCTGCACATCCTGAGTGACAGCCTCTTACTAGTCTTGATGCGTCCCAAACTCTACCTCCTACCCTACCTCCCACTCCAGAAGTAAGTACCCATCCTCACCATGCACTTGGAGGGAGGCAGCCCCATTTCTTATTGCCACACCACAGGAGACCACCAGGCTGGGCTAACAAAAGCCGTGTGTCACCAGTCACTGCAAGGATCACAAAAATCCTTTCCACTTGGGCATGTTTCAAAGCCACTTTACTGAGGAGAAAACTGAGGCACAGAACAGCAGAGGAACCTGCCCAGGATCACACAATGAGCCTGCAGCAAAGGGGACAAGCCCAGGCATTAACCCTATGCCCTAAGGAGGGGTGACTATGAGTTCACCCAGAGTCCAGACACCCTGGGTCAGGCAGCTGACAAAGGTGTGCATTCCCTGGGTCTCAGTTCCTTTATCTGTAAAATACATATGATTTGGGGAGCTGCACTGAGCTGTGGGGAGCAGTTCCCATGTTTGGGGCGCATCAGGACTAGTAAGAGGCTGTCACTCAGGATGTGCAGGGTGACATTTGGACAGTTCCAAACTGTGATTGTATACACCCGAGCTGTGCATGCTGCCATCGCCAGAGGCAGTGAAAGGGACCAATGTTTGTGTGAAACAGAAAGATTCATAAACCTCTTCAGGAATAAGTCCACTCCTGGTTTTCCTGTAAAATACAGCAGTTTTGATCCAGCTTCCCCACTCAAGAAAGATATGAGCCCAGAGACTTGGCCCAGAGAATTCTGTCTCCTCTCTGGGAAACTCATCATTGCCCTTGTGCAGAGAGCTCATGGACTTGCAGGAAACTGAAGAGCATGGGGCTCATCTCAGGGTCACCCTTAGTCCCAGGGGCCTGTTCCCCGATCAGGACACTGGCCTGGAGCAATCAGATCCTTCTGGTTTTCCACATTTTTATAAGCTCCCCTAATTCTTACTCTGAGCAGTTTAGGCAAAGGATACCAGCTTGTGGCTTTTGGCCCCAGCCTTGGGCTCTGGCTCAGAGTTTTCACAGAGCTGGTGTCCCTGCAGGGCTTCATGATTCAGAGTCATCAACAACATTCACACTGGGATATGGCTGCAACAGCCAGGGAACAAGACCCAGGCGGCCCTCAAGGACTACCACACCCCACTTGGACACCTGAGCATTAAGATCTTGCAGCCTTGAGTCCCTGCCCCTCCTGTGTTAACCCTCCTTTGACATTCAGCCTGGAGCTGCTTCTCTGTGGCCTAGTTGTCTACAGAGACCAGTGTCAGGGTTATCTGCAAGACCACCATCAGCACAGGACACCTGTCAGGTTATCTGCAAGACCACCATCAGCACAGGACATCTGTCAGCCTCTCCATCTGCACTAAAGCTCATGGCTAAGGACGCTTCTCTACCCAGGCACAAACCTCTGCTTGGCCACTTCTTAACAAGGGTACCTGGCCAAGCCCAGGGACATCTAAGAGCCTCTGTTGCCTCACCAGTAAGATGAGATTACTCATAGCACCCAGCCAGCACAGGGCAGCTGTGGGGGAAACAGAAGCTAAGTAAGCCATGACTCATGGAGCACAGGACCTGCCGCACAAAGTGGCCACTGTCTATTGTTCTGACATTTAGCCAACACAAAGCCTCCTCAAGACAGTCTGCCATGAGCTCTTCTGCCAACTACAACCTCTCCCTGCCCAAAAATTCCAAAGGCCTTTATCAGCGAGAGAAGGAAGGAGATAGAGTCAGGGAGAGAGACTCAGGGAAGAACAAAAAACAGCAGGGAAAGAACAAAGCAAGAAATGGGAGAACAGAATGGAAAGAGAAAAGGGACAGGTTGTGGGGGGAGGCAGCAGGCAGGGAAAGGAGCAGCCACTCTGAGCCTTCGTGTTCCCCAGGCCCAGAGGGGTCTTCCTCAGCCCCTCTTGGGACCCCTTTCTGGCTCCATCTCTACACAATGTGTCAGTCCTACCAGTTGTTCCCAACCCTAGGACGAGCTCCCCCCGAAGTCAATGGCCAGCATTCCGGACAAGGCATTGACTGCCCTCTCTCCTGTGGAACAGACCCTCCTGACTCCCTGGGGGAGAGTAGTGACCCCAGGATGGGTTGCTCCAGCTGTACTCCTTCCTGTGTCCCCTGGCCACAACTCTGCTCAACCTGCTGATGGAAGACCTACTATATATTATACTGCATGAGTCATCACTATTGGTCAGGCCGAGGACTTGTCTGCTGTTCTCTGCCACACACCAAGTTCTGTTCTAGACTCTAAAACATGTCAGGGAACAAGGCAGACCTACCCATTTACTCTGTAGCTGTAGCTGTATCTGTAACCTTGCAACGTTATTTTCTCTTCTCAGTCCCTTCCAGCCTTGGTTTCCAAGTCTGTAAAATGGGTTAAATCACAGGCCCACAGAGTAGGACAGTGAGAACAACATAGACAATGTAGCACAAAGTTATGGCTCCTTGGTGCTCCCTCCTGGAACCTAACACCAAGTAGAGAGAAGATAAAGGCTGGGGGTTTAGCTCATTGGCATAATTACCTGCTTGGCAAATGCGAGGTTGTGAGTTTGATCCCCGGCACCAAAAAAAAAAAAAAATACTATTAGAGGCCAGGGACTTAGCTCAGCAGCATAAGCACCTGCCTGGCAAGCACAAGGTCCTGAGTTCGATCCCTGGTACCCCCCCCAAAAAAAGAGGGAAGATAGATCCCCTCCCCCATGCCCTACCAGCCTTCCACTGGTGCAGGCTGAGACCCACTTCTTTTCCTCACTGTAGTCCCAACCATCATGGGCCCAGATGACTCCCAGTATTATGTCACCACCATGGAGTTCACAGAGGGTCCATCCTGATGAGAGTCCAGGTGAGCTGCCCTGAACAGACATTCATGGGTCTTGGGACAGTAGGCAAAAAAGCAGGAGATGGACTGCTCCAAAGAGGATGAGAGAGGAGAAAGGAAGAGGAAGAAGGAGCAAGTGAGGCCCCAAGAAGCAAGAAAGGGCGAGGTCAGCAGTGTCTGTCCACTCTTGCCCAGGGGTCCTCCCAGCCTCAGGAAGTGACAGCAGTGGGGAGGAGCATCCACATGGATCAGGAGGTGCAGCTCATAGGCATGGACAGTGGAACTTGGTCACACGAGGGGGAGCAGGGAAACTGGGCTCTGGGTTCAAAGCTCGGCTCTGCCTCTTACCAGTGTGAGACCTCGAGTGAATGACATCATCACTCTGGGCCTCAGTTTCCCTATCAATAACCTGAGAATTCCTCTCTTATAATGCTGTTGTGAAGCTCAGAGGAAACTGCATGTGATGCTGGCCTCACACCTGGCACATGCTGGACTTTAGCCATGGCCAGGTGTCAGCTAGGGCAGTCATTCACTCTGAATTTCTTCTTACATTTCTCTGAAGCTCGTGACCCCATGTAGCCCAGAGCAGAGACTCCCAAGTCTTTGACTACTTGACATCCCCAATCCCTCCCAAGATGCCCAGGGCAGCAGGGCAGACCTGGTCTTTGGGTTGGAAATCTACAATGACATCCTGTCCTGCCTCTGCACCAACAAGAGTACCCGCATGGACCCCCAGAATGCCACAATGAGTGCTTGAGAAAGAATAGTGGGTGTGGACAGATTATTGCTTTGTTTTTCATACAAAAAAAATCTATGCCCAGGGAACAAAAGCACTTTTTTGGGTAGCTTCAGATAAGTCACTTTTCCTGGAAAATACCTATTTAGCCTTCAAAACCCAGCATAAAACCCTCTCTCATAAGACTTCTCAACCCTTACTCATTATGCTTCCAGCATTTATCACATGGCTTTGTATGAGGGGCCTACCACACAAGGTCCTTGCGCTGTACTCCTCAGAGTGTAGTGTGGGAATAGGAACCCAACAAGATAAATAATTGATAAACAACTTATCTTATTTAAAGAAAACAGGGCACTGGCAAGGTGAGAGAGAATCAGTAAAAATGTCCCTGAGAAGCAACATTCAAGTCACTACCTGAACAGTGGAAGGAGGCACAATCACAGAGGCCTGCAGGAAAGCCAGTAGCCAGGGTCACTGAGGGGTTAAATAAGCAAGAAAGTCAGACACATCACTGCTCAGAACCCCAGGAATTTCCCATTACCCTCTGAATGAAAGCCAGTCCCCTCTCAGCAGCTTCCAAGGGAAAGGCATCCTGAGATGGCCCTTGGCCCTCTCTCCCCTCAGCTCTGTCTGTTCACTCACTGCATTCCAGACACAAGCTGAACTGGTTCATACATCAGGGGCTTTGCACGAGCTGGTCTCTCTGCTGGAGAAGTCCCCCACCCCGCCACTGTCAGTCTCAGCAAAAATATCTCCTCAAAGAGTCTTTCTTGACCACTGCACCTAAAATTAAAACAAACAGGTGCTCTCACTCTCTCTCTCTCCTCCCCCATCCTCCAAAACACTGATCTCATTCTAAACTTGTATGTATCTGTATGTACATATATATGCAGGTTGGGAATCAATAATCCAAAAATCCTAAACTTTCATGATGTCCTACTTGGAAAATATCATACCATGAAATTTGTTTCATATAAAAATATTGTTGAAAACATTATATATGGTAAGCAGCCCAAGTAGGAAAAGTGATTTGCCCAAGGTCACTCCTGCATCCCTCCATCCCACACAGGTGTGGCAGCTCTGATATGATTAGAAGCAGACCCTATAATTCCATGTCTGCAAAAATTCTCACACCAGCAGGCAAGGGTACATGTGCAAGGGTGTTCTTTACAACTTCAGTTATTGTATGGTGTAAAACAGAGTTAACTTCCTCAAAACTGGTGCCTATTCCTCAAAACTGGTAAAACAAGTCAGGCTATGTTCATGCAGTACAGAATAATATGCAGCTATGTAAGTTTAAAAATGGAGCTCCTCTCTGTATACTGGCATTGGGTGGAGCAAACAAGGTGTAGGACCATGTGGTTAGAATGTGTTCAATCTGTTCAAGTTTGTATGTGTGTAGGAAAAAAATCTGTCAGGATATACTCCAAAATGTCAGGAATGGTTACTCCTGAGAATAGGACTCAGGAGAAAAGAGATTTCAGGGTGGACTTTTAATTTTTACTCACACATTTCTCTTGTTTTATATAATGATTAGGGGTAAAAAGGCTTTGTGATAAAGGATGTACTTAGCATGTGCAAGGCCATAGATTCAGTCCCTAGCATCACGGAAAAAGAAAGCAAGAGACAGACACAGACACAGACACAGAGAGACACTGAGAGAGGTTCAATAAAGCACAGATAGATGGATAGAAATCTAACAAAGCAAGCACAGGGAACTGTTAATAGAATAATCTAGAATTTAAGGCACTGGGAAATCAAGCAGCCAGCTGGCCGCCCTGGTACGTGGCTGTGGCCTGGCAAGCCGCGGCTGTCCCAGGGCAAGAACCATCAGCGTCTCCTGAGATCTGTGCCATGTTGGAACTTAAGGTGCTGGGAAACCAAGCAACCAGCTCACCTTCCTGGTAAGCAGCTGTGAGCCCACCGGCTCGCAAGCTGAGAATCAAACACACACACACACACACCATTAGCAAGTGGGAGCCAGAGATTGAGCATCTCTTGTGAAGTTGACTATATGCAATATAGCAAATAAGGAGGCTTTCCTTCTGCCATCTCTTTGAAGGCAAATATTTTTATCACTGTTTTGCTTTGTTCTGATTAATGGTATTGCTCTATTCAATATTCTGTTTTGATAAGTTCTATAATGTTCTGTATTTCCTTTGATTTTGCTATACCTGATTGAAAGAACAACTATTGTGAAGAAAATGAAATATACTATGTATGGTACCTATTACTGTTTAAAAAAATAGAATAATCTAGTTGTATACAAATGTTCTCTATAAATTTTGTTCTATTCGCTGTAAGTATAGAAATTTTCACAATAAAACATTGGGAGAAAAAAATCATTGAAACTATAAAAAGTTAACCTTTCCAGATAAAACACACTGAGACTGACCAGTGGTGCCTTCAGTGGCGACAATGATGTCTGAATCCCATTGAGTCCCCAGCCTGCTCAGAACAGACCCAAGGGATTCACAAGTCCCACACCTTGCCCTTTTTTAGGCTGCTGATCTCTTCTAGCTGTTGTCTGCGAGAGAGCTGCAGCCCAGGCCCCATAGAGTATGTGCAGCTCCTCCTCTAGCACCCTGGCCAGGGGCTCAGACAGATTGTGAATCAGGGGTCAGCTGGGCTGGGCACAGCCAAACCAGCTGAGACTCAATAAGGTCATGTCAAATTGTCCATTCCTCTTGCTAAAAGGATGGCACAGCCAGGATCTGAACCCAGACCCTGACTCCAAATTCTAAGCTCAGTGGTCTCCTCAAAGGCTTTTAGTCTATGGCACCAGATGGGCAGACAGCAATAGTAATAATAATAAAAGCTGACAAATGCATAGTGTTACTAAGTGCTAGGTTCTTTCCTAAGCACTTTATACATATTAACTCATTTAATCCTCACATAATGGGATAGATACAGTTATTATCTCTATTTTACATGTGTGGAAGTCAAGGCACAGCAAGATTGAAAAAATTCTCTCAGGTTACACAGTTCCACAGTGGTAGAGCTTCCAAAATTCTATGCTCTTACTTTCTGTATGTGCCCAGAAGGAGGTAATCTCACATCAAAGAAATTCAGCAGGTTAAGTGTTATGGTTTGTGTCTGAATGTCCCCCCAAAGCCTCATGTGGTAATGGGTCGGGGTGGGCTTTTTGAAGGTGGCTGAATCTAGAGTTTATGATTGGTTCATTGTCTAGTGCTGGTGTTGGCGGTGTGAGTGCTACATCCAACCTAGGAGGCTTGCCTCTCCTCTCTTGTTACTTTTGCCTCTCTTGTTACCAAGTTGCCCACAACCAACTGTTCTTGGTTGTGGGCAACCAAGAACAGTTGCCCCTCTGCCATGTGCCAACCTGCCTTGGGGTCAGCCAATTATGTACTGAAACCTTTACAAACTATGAGCTAAATAAACCTTTTCCATATTATCTTTGGGTGTTGGGTATTTTGTCCCAGCAATGAGAAAAGTAACTAAAGCAGAATTTGGTACCAGAGAAGTGGGGCCATTGCTGTGACTATACCTGACCATGTGGTTCAAGAGCCTTTTGGAATGCTTGTGGGAAGAGATTGTAAAGGTTCAGAGATTCTGGCTGACACAGCTGAAACACCTTAGACCATTCTGTATGGAAGATTCTGGTCAAAGCTCAGAAGACTAGAAGGCTGATGGAAATCTGGCAGGAAAATACTAGGCTTGGGAGGTTTTTGCCAGGAAGAAGAACTGTATTGGCTGTTAGATTCAAGATGATGTGTGTTATAGCTTGACAAAGTTTGTCTGCATTTTTATCCTGTCCAAAGATTTTGCCTGGGACTCAGATTAAGGGCAGTGGACTAATTAATCTGGCAGAAGAAATTTCAAGGCAGTCAAATGTTGAGGTGATGACATGGCTACTGTTGTGGTCTTTTAACCAGATTTGTGTTGCAAATCAAGAGAAAAGAGCCCAGCAGAATGATTTAAAATGTGAGTTTGGCCAGATGGGAATCTCCAGTAAAGCCATAAACTGCAAAGATAAAACAGAGGAGATCTTGATTGCTGCAAAGGAACAGGAGAATACAAAAGATAGCCTAAGGGCATCAAAAGAAGCAGAAGGATTCTAGTCTTTGAAACCTCAAAAGTGCAAAAGTGAAAGACTTTTCTTTGAGAAGAAATCCCCAGAGCACCATGTTCCAGAAGGGCGGCAACTGCATCATGTTCCAGAATGGTGGCAGCATAGAGAATTTATTCCTCAGAATTGAATTCAGAGTGGTCAGCGATCTAGGCATTTGATCCCTACAGCCAAGAGAAAAGAAAGCCTGGCTACTGCTCCAGCTGGCAGCAGACCTTGGCATCATCCACATAGTGTTGGTTTTAGGTGAATTCAGAATGCAAGAGTTGTGGAGTCAGGAAGGCTCCCACAAAGATTTCAGAAGAAGGCCTGGGAAACTAGGCAGTGTGCCCCTGAAAGGGCAGTGTCTGAAGCTATAGTGTAAAGCCAAAGATGAAGTGGAGACCCCATAAATTTGGAAAAGCCAGGAATGTGGATCATCTAAGGAAAGCTGCAAGAAGGGAACAAAGCAGTCCTAAGAGAGAAGCCATAGGTGCTACTACCACCGGAAGCTACCCAAGCTCTTTGGAGCTCACAACTTGCCACGGATTGCCTCTGATGTTGTACATGGAACTACAGGAGTTAATAGTTGTCCTGCTGGATTTTGGACTTGTTTTGTTCCCATTCCTTTGTATCCCTCTATGTATAACTTTTGGAATGGAAATGTTTATATTGTACCATTGAATGTTGGAAATGTTTAACTTTCTTTTCATTTGTACAGGGGCTCACAACTAAAGACTTTGCCTTACATCTTGGCGGAGACTTGGGACTTGAACTTTTCAGCAATGTTGAAACTGTTAGGACTTTGGCAACTCTTAGAGATAGACCAAATGCCTTTTGAATAAAGGGATGTACATGAGTCTTGTGGGGAGCCAGGGGCAAAATGTGATGGTTTGTGTCTGGATGTCCCCCCAAAGCCTCATGTGGTTATGTGGGCCAGACTTTTTAGAGGTCTAGAATCTAGAGTTGTCTAGATTGGTCCATTGTCTAGTGCTGGGAATGGGGATGTGAGTGCTACATCCACCCTAGGGCAGCACATAATATAAGGGAAAAATAGAAGCTTGCCTCTCCTCTCATTGCTTTTTCTGTCTATTGCCACCATCAATAGTTGCCCCTCTGACATGTGCCACGCTGCCTTAGTGCCAACTGATTTATGCACTGAAACCTCTACAAATTATGAGCTAAATAAACCTTTCCCCTATTATCTTGGGTGTTGGATATTTTGTCCCAGCAAGGAGAAAAGTAACTAAAACATTAAGTGATCTCCCCAGGGTCACACAGCAAATGCTATGGAGCTAGAAGGAAATCTAGACAGCCTGCCTCCTGGCATGGTCTCATTCCCCTCCTCCAGCTGGGGGTGGAAGAAGGCAATCTTCTGTCCCTGATTCCACCTACCCTGCTTCAATCTCATTCAAGCCCCTAATCAGTTCACAGGGGGCATGGCACTGACCATCAGCACCCAAGATCCTCCCAGGTATCTGCCTTGACAATGCCACAGTTGTTCAGCTGTGGGCAATAACAATTCTGAGTTTGCAAGGGAGTCTAGGAGCCAGGGAGGCTGCAAGGAAGTACTTATATAAAAGATCCCCCAGTGCATTTCCTAGGATCCTCACACAGCTCTTCATTCAGAGCTTCAGGAAAAGGAAGTTCTGGGAACCTTGGAAAAAGCTTTTTAAGACTCAAAATCCAGGCCCCAAGAGAATGATGAAAGGACACAGAGGGATCCACACCTACAGGAAATCTTCCCCTGTCATGGGGAAGAAAGAAGAAGCCCAAATGAGGGGAGCTTTAAGGGTGCCTGAGGGAACCACAGGAACCCAGAGGTATTGGGAGACCCTGGGGGCAGTAAGGGGCGAAGAGAGACAGCAAGAAGACCTCCAGTCTGGAAGCTGTGCCCAGTGTGTGGTTGTGGACAGCAGCTCCTCAGAGCTCCTGGCCTCCAGGAATGGTGGGCAGCAAGGTGATGAACACAGGCCCAAGAGCTACACCATCCTGAAGAGGGGGTCACAGAAAGAGCCTCACCCTAGTAGGACAGGGCAGCAAGCAGAAAAAGGCAGAGTACCCAAGGGCCCACAGTCAGAAACGTGACGACACAGTCGCCAAGGCAGAGAAATGGTGAAGAACAGAGGCCCCTTTCATACCTGCCACCTGTTGCATCTGATGGTAATTAGGCCTGGTCCCAGGAAAAACTTTAGACTGACTTTAATAAAATCCCCACCCGAGGCAGGATGGAGGCTCATGGTAGTCTCTGTCTGGGAAGTAAAGGCTCAGCAGCCCACTAGGCCAGCTAGCCCCAGCTGGAGGAGGTGGAGGGTATCTTCTACCATGCAGCCCCAAGCACACAAGTACCCTAGTGGGGTTCAGTGGGACTAGTACAGGGTCTCTGTTCTGGTAGGAGTCTGGGGTCCAGAACAAAACCTGCTGTATGTCCTTTACTTGACTGCCTGATTCCCCAAACCATTTACAAATATGGACCACAATCCAACCTTGAAAGCAAAAAGTCCCTAACTGGGGAGATCTTTGCTTGATCTGGATCTTGCAGGAAAGGCAAACTTGATGGTGTATGGGAAAGTTCAATCCTTTCCTGGAGCCCAGATCTTCCTACCTGTGGGCAAGCATAGTGCTCACCTGACACCTGGTAGATACTGAGCACGAAACCAAGGGACAACATGAATGAACGCTCCAGCTGCACTTGATTTTAGTTACTGCTTTTATCACTAATTGATCGTGGTTGTTTTTTGAGACAGCCTCCCTATGTAGTTCAGGTTGTCCTTAAACTTACTAAGTAACCCAGGCTGGCTTGGAACTCTCAGTGATGCTCCTGCCTCAACCTCCCAAGGGCTGGGGTTACAGGGACGTGCCACCACAGCTGGCTTTATCACTAATTTGAAAGGTCACCTAGCTAAGCAAAACACTCCCACCAGCTTTGCTGTAGATAATACCACTGATACTGAGATGGAACCATTGCCTAAGTGGTTTTTCAGGAACTTGGAGGGAGCTCAAACCTGTTGAAACCTCCAGCTCTTCACTTGTGTGTGTGCAAGGGTCTGATGAGTGACTTTTGTGGTCACTGGACACAAACTCCAACCTCAGAGCACTTAATGATGCCATTTCCTGACCATTCTTTCTTGAAGAGCCATGAAGTTTGACGACATGTGCAGACCACTTATCACCTCACTTTTCCTTACTTTCATCCCTGATTCTTTATCCCACAGATGCCCCTAAATCCTATGGTGGAGAGGTGTATTTGAAACCTGACTCTCTTGTCTTCTCACATGTGGCTGCTCATAAATAATGCTTTTTCTCTTTTGCAAAACTTAACATTTCGATGATCAGCAGACTGCCCAGTGAGCAAATTCAGCCTGGCTCAGTAAGTACAAAAGAGTTGGATGGAGATGTCCTCAGAGCCTGAAAGAAGCCTGGCCTTCTTCTCAGTTCAAGGGGTCCATCAAGGCCACTCCCACAAGACAGAGGCCCCTCCTTCCTCTCCCATGACTTTGGCAAGCACATCCCCATGAGAGTCTGAGGACAGCCACCTCTGTTCCCCTCTAGACCTTCAGATGGCACTGGGTGTGCCAGACAGGAGCAGGACTGTCCCAACTCACCAGGCAGGGAGGCTGTCACAGGTTCCAGGCTCCAAAGACCATCCTCCTCATCCTCTTCTCCCCATCCTGTGGCTTCTCTAGGCCCCACCTTCACTCCCAGGCCTCTACCAGCTGAGAAGCAAACTGCCCCTTGGTACCCCCATATCCAAATCACCTCCTCACCCACCGTGCCCCTATTGCCCCTCTGGCCCCAAAGTAAGGCCCTCTAAGGACCTCTCTGCGCCTAAGGCTCTGAGCTTCCTAGGCAGGGTCAAGGCTAAGCAGTTAGGACCCAGGAGCAGAGTGCATTCTCCTGGGTCTCTGCACTCAGATTGTCCTCAGTCCAACCTCACAGAGCAACCAGATGAGCTTTTCAAATGTGAACGCAGCCCTCCCATGGCTTCCTGTCCCACTCAGAAGACAGTCCATGGGCTTCCCTATGGCCACCCCAGCCCGACCCTTCATGTCCTCTCATGTGGTCTGTCGTCACTCCACTCAGCCACACTGGTCTTCAAGATGCTCAAACCCCCACTCTTTCCTGTGCAGGCCACTGCCTCTCCCTCCTGACCCTGTGCATGAAGTTCCTACTCATCATTTATGTCAACTTCAAAATCACCTCTGTGGATGCTGTGTTCTCAACACAAAACAATGATAAATGTTTAAGGTAAGGATATGCCAGTTGCTCTGATCTGGTCAGTACACATAAATTGAAATACCACATTCTATCTCATAAATATACACAATCATATGTCACTTAAAAATACTTCAAAGGCTATGCTTTTTTTGTTGTTTTGTGTTATTATATAATGATTTTATGTTTAGAAAGTTTGTCCTATATCCTGATATACATTATTACATGCATATTAATACTTCTCATGTTAAACATTATAATTCATCTTTAGCAAATCATAAACAAAAACAAAAATGACATATTACAAGTCTTATTTTTTTGTGTCCTGCAGGTGGAAAGTTTTAAAATTTGGTATTCAGGTGTTTTATACAGTGTGTGTGTGTTTGTTGCTTGTTTTGAGACAGTGTCTCACTATGTAGCCCAGGCTGGCCTCAAACTCACAATAATCCTCCTGCTTCAAGCCTCTTGAGATTTCAGGTGTGTACCACCATGCCTGGTCTTTGTTTTATACGTCAATATGCTGACATTCTGGTATTTTACTAAATTTATCTTCATAATATATTTTTTGGAGGGAAAAAAAGAGAGCAAACACTTTCTCTCAGAAGTCCTCCACTGTGCCTCTCTTACTTTCCTCATTGCTGAGACAAAATATGTGCCATTCAAAGTTAAAGGGGAAAAGGTTTAGTCTCTAGAAGTTTCAGACCATAGTTGTCTGGCTCCAAGGTAGAGTGGCACATGGCAGAGGGGTATCACAAAGGAGAAAAAGTTCATACCAGGCAGAAGGCAGCAAATCCTTAGGACAACTAGCACTGACACTCAGGGTGGGGCACCCTTAATCTTTCCCAGAATTATGACAAACCAATCAGCCACCTCTGAACCCCACTCATGATTGCATGAGGTTTTGAGGGAACATTGAGACACAGACATAACAATGCCTAACTCAACCTTCCTTTCTTTCAAAACACTTAACATAAATTGTCTTTATTTTATTGAATGATGTGTTTACTTGTTCAGCATCTATCTCTCTAACTAGAGTTGATCTCTTGTTTTGTTTTGTTTTTTTTTTTTGCACCTCACAACCTCACACTTGCTAGGCAGGTGCCATGCTACTGAGCTCACTAAGCTGTATCCTCAGTCCTCTAACTAGAGATCATGATTCACTGAGGCATCACAGTACACATTAGATGCTTAATAAGTATCTGAAGGATGGTGGATGGATGGATGGATGGATGGATGGATGGATGGATGGATGAATGGATGGGAAGATATATCCAACACCACTAATCCAGGGCCTGCTTACATCTGGCACACCACTGTTGGCCCCAGAAGGGACAAAGACTTCAGAGTCTCTGTTTGCATAAAACATATTCCAATAAAAAAAAACAATTCTATTAGAGTTAAGAGCCCTGCCAAGTGATACTTTGAAGGGGGTGGGTAACCAGGGATCAAACTCATGACCCCGTACTTGCCAAGCAGGCCCTTGTGCCACTAAGCTATATTTCCAGCTCAAGTGATACTTTAAAGCAATTTGTCTATTTTGTTGTTTGTTTTGTTTTGTTTTGTTTTGTTTTTGTTTTTATCAGTACTGGGGGATCGAACTCACGACCGCCTGCTTGCAAGGCAGGTGCTTATGCCACTGAGCTAAATCCCTAGCAATTTGTCTATTTTGAAATGCTACATTGAACTGCTTTTCTTTCCAAAGGAAATTTAGAATTCATATATTTCACTAATTGATAAGTTTTCCAAAAGTAACTCAAATATCTGAGGTTGGCAAGACTAAACCAAACCTCACATGAATTAAGAATCTTAAAATTATTCATATTATTTGAAATATATATGATAAATTCCCACTTCTAGGAACTTCTTAGAGAAATAATTGAACATGCAGACAAAAATTTAAGAGTAAGACTAGTTGGCATTATGGTGAACATTTGGGAACAACATAAATATCCAATTATATAGGACTTATTTTTTATGATAAATTCTTAATAAGAAGGCCAGGCATGGTGGCATGTCTATAATGCCAGCACTCAGGAGGCTGAGAAAGGAGGTTTGCTGTGAGTTTAAGGCCAGCCAGAACTACATAGTGAGATCCTATCTCAAAAAAACAAACAAAAAATGCTTACTTTTCACAAGTTTGCCACAAGAGCACAAGTGTAGTGAAAAACAACCACTAAATCAAGGCCAAGATGAAAAAGGAAAAGACTCACATTATTGTCATCATTGTACACATGGATTCAGCAAGTCCACTACTACCAGCTATCTGATCTACAAATGTGGTAGCATCAACAAAAGAACCACTGGAAAATGGGAGAGAAGGCTGCTGAGATGAGGAAGCACTCCTTCAAGAATGCCTGGGTCTTGGATAAACTGAAAGCCGAGCGTGAGCAAGGCCATTGCTATCTCCCTGTGGAAATCTGAGACCAGAAAGTGTTAGGTGACCATCATTGATGCCTCTGGACGTGGAGACTTTAGCAAAAACATGACTACAGGCACATCTCAGGCTGACTGTGCTGTCCTGATTGTTGCTGCTGGTGTTGGTGAATCCAAAGCTGGTGTCTCCAAGACTGGGAAGGCCTGTGAGCATGCCCTTCTGGCTTACACGCTGGGTGTGAAACAACTAATTGTTGGTGTTGACAAAATGGGTTCCACTGAGCCACCCTACAACTGGAAGAGATATAAGGAAGTTGTTAAGGAAGTCAGCACCTACATTAAGAAAATCAGCTACAACCCTGACATGGTAGCTTTTATGCCAATTTCTGGTTGGTATGGTGACATCATGCTAGAGCCAAGTGCTACTATGCCTTGGTTCAAGGAATGGAAGGTCACTCATAAAGATGGCAATGCCAGTGGAACCACACTATTTGAAGCTTTGGATCACATCCTTCCAACCACTCACCCAACTGACAAGACTTGCCACTGCCCTTCCAGGATATCTGCAAAGTTAGTGGTATTGGTACCAACCTCACGGGTCAAATGAAGATTAGTTCTCAAACCTGGCATAGTGGTCATCTTTGCTCCAGTTAATGTCACAACTGAAGTAAAGTCTGCTGAAATGCACCATGAAACTTTGAATAGCTCTTCCTAGGGACAATGTGGGCTTTGAGAGCAACAATGCTTCTGTCAAAGATGTTCATCATGGCAACACTGCTGGAGACAGCAAAAATGACCCACCAATGGAAGCTGGTTTCACTGCTCAAGTGATTATCCTGAGTCATCCTGGCCAGATCAGTGCCGGCTATGCCCCTGTACTGGACTGTCACACATTGCTTGAAAGTTTGCTGAGCTGAAAGAAAAGATTGATCACTGATCTGGTAAGAAGCCGGAAAATGGGCCCAAATCTTTGAAATCTGGTGATGCTGCCACTGTTGGCATGGTTCCAGGCAAGCCCACATGTGTTGAGAGCTTCTCTGACTATCCACCTCTGAGTAATTTTGCTGTTCGAGATATGATATAGACAGTGCTGTGGTTGTCATCAAAGCAGTGGACAAGAAAAGTGCTGGAGCTGGCAAGGTCACCAAGTCTGCCAGAAAGCTCAGAAGGCTAAAAGAGTATTACCCCTAACACATGCCACCCTGGTCTTGATCAGTAGTGGAAGACAGGTCTCAGAGCTGTTTCTCCCAATATGTCATTTAAGTTTAATAGTGAAAGACTGGTTAATGATAACAACATGGGCCAGGGATATAGCTTAGCAACACAAGCACCTGCCTGGCAAGCACAAGGTCCTAAGTTTGATTCCCAATACAAAAAAAAAAAAAAAAAATCATAACAATGCATAGTAAAACCAGAAGGAAAAGAAAAATGCTTTGTGGACCATTTTGTGTGTGTGTGTGTGTGTGTGTGTGTGTGTGTGGTAATCTTTAAGTTATTAGTTTTTTTTTAAATCCATTCTTTTTCAAGGAGAAAAAGAAGAAGAAAAAAACTATTAGTTTTTTAAAATCAAAACATTTTAATGGAAACAACCAAAAATCTTTCACAGAATTTTGAGACCCATTAAAACAAAATTTAATGAGAAAAATAAAATGCTTAATAAAAAATATTATACAGTCACTACAACACACTTTTCAAAAGTATTAGTAGGTTGCTGTGCTGGCCTATTCCTGTAATCCACTTACTTAAGAGGTTGAGGCAAGAGACTGCAAGTTTGAGACTGGCCTGGACAATTTATCAAGACTCTATCTCAAAATAAAAAATATTAAGTACTAGGGATGCAGCTCAGTGCAAGGCCCTGGGTTCAATCCCTAGCATACCCCCACCCTGGCCCAAAATCACATGGTATCATAAGCATATGTTTACAAGATCAGGATACAAATGGTTTGGTTTGGCTTTTTGAGACCAGATCTCACTATATAGCCCAGGCTGGCCTCAAACTCAAAACAATCCTCCTGCTTCAGCCTCCCAAGTGCTAGAATTACAGGCATGCACCACTATTTCCAGCTAGGATACAAATGTATTTAGAATATGGTCCCAGATTTGAATATGTGTAAAATACATTAACTCAAAAT
Source organism: Hydrochoerus hydrochaeris (assembly GCA_004027455.1). NCBI lineage: Eukaryota > Metazoa > Chordata > Mammalia > Rodentia > Hydrochaeridae > Hydrochoerus > Hydrochoerus hydrochaeris. The sequence continues at coordinate 273,266 of PVLA01001639.1, read as the reverse complement.
GTTGGCTGCAATTATCAGACAGCTGAGTGGTAGGACTGCAGATGGTTTTTATTTTCTTCTTAAATATTCTCCAAACTTTTTGTGGTAAACATGATAGTCCTTTAACAGTAGAGAAAAAGCAGTTCTTATTCATTCAATAAATACGCATCAAGCATTTACTCTGTGCCACATGAGGAAACAAAGCAAAAATGGCATCTACCTTCACGAAGCTTGAGAGGGAGATGACATGAAACAATTCAACCAAAAAAGGACACATGACTACAAATTCCAATAAGAGCCAAAAAAGAAAACTCCAGGGTCCCAGGAGGAGAATATAATAGGAAGGCACAGCTTGATTTAGAGGAGGTGGCCAGAGAAGGCTTCCCATAAGAAAAGACAGATGAGCTGAGACCTGCAGGATATGCAGGTGAGAAAATATGCATGAAAAGGTTTCAAACAGTGAAACTAGAATGTGGAAAGGTCCTGAGATATGAACAAACTGAGTACAGCTGAGAAACAAAAATGAAAGCCAGCACAGCTAGAGATTAGCAAATGGAAGAGACTGGAGCTAGAGAGCCAGGCTGGGATCAAACCACACTAGGCTCATAGGCTATGGCTGAAAAATATGCATGTTATTCTCTGTGCAATGGTGAGCCACTGTCTTAAGCACAGTGACATTGTGTGTATTATGTCGTACATTTTACAAGAAAAAAGATGGAGCTCCAGCTGCAGAGCCAGCCAGCCAGAGCTTGGGGAGGGGAGAATGAGGACCATCTGTTTTATCATGAGATGTCAGGGGATTCACTCTGAGCTGTCTCCACTGACCACCAAGGGAACCTGAATCTCTACCCAGTACCATTGAAGAGGAGAGGAAAGGAGGGCTGACAGTGAAAGGAACCCCTGTGTCACACAGGCTGTCATCTTACATCCTCAGAGCTGCTGTCTTGTGTGATGCCCTTGAAGGAGAAGAAGATGGGGAACTGTGAGCCTATTTGTCAAAAAGAAACTGAGACTTAGAGAGGTTGGTGCATTCATTCACTTATAACCAGCACTGCCAAGTGGAACTTTTGAAAGCTAAGGCTGGGTATGGTGGCACATGCCTGTAATCCCAGTACTTAGAAGGCTGAGGCAAAAGAATCGTTGTAAGTTTGAGACTAACCCAGGCTACAAAGTGAGCTCAAGGCCAGCCTGAACTGCATAGCAAGACCTTGTCTCAAAAAAAAAAAAAAAAAAAACAGCTAGATTTTTTTCTTTTAAAGATGAGCAACTTCTCCAAATTTTGTCCTGCTAAACACATAACTGACATCCCCTCCTTTCCTCAGCTCAAAAGAAGTGACAGAAGCTGCATTTGGAAGCCTGAGGAGGCCAGGAGCCTGGTTTGTTTTCCTCAAGAAAGAGGATGAGCTAAAGATGGCAGGAAATGATATAGCAAGTGTAAAGATCTACACTGTCTCTTGTGCTCCCCCTTCCCCTTTGTTCCTTACCGTAAGAGACCTTCACCCATCTATAATTGGGGAGGTGGTAATTTTAGGCAAATAGACCCCCTCCATCTCCTTGGAGCTAGCTTTCCATAAATCCTTTTCCCTTTTTACCCAAACATATGTCTTCTTTGATTTGGTCAGCAGCAAGCAGATGTACCTGAGCATGTGATCCTAAGTGGTTGGTAAAACATTCATTTGTTCTTTTGCTGAACAGTGAAAACAGGGATGGGTGAAAAGAATGGGCCATGCCTAGCTCTCAGGAATCTCAGAGACCAGTGGGACAAGAAGATGCAAGCGGGTACCTCAAGTTCACGCACATCTGGGTGTCATTCCTTCTCAGGAAAAAATTAAAAGTTCCATTTGATGGAGACATATCCAACTTTGACTTACAAAGTAGAAATCACTGGCCTAACACTGGATATCAACATTTGTGTGTACCTGAATGGAAAAGAAACTGTCAAACCAGAGATATCTGCATGTCTTAAAGCAGATATTTGGGCTTTGGAAACTTCTGCTTTTCCAACAAGGTTGGTTCATGCAGAGAGTTTTGGTACATGTCAAGAAAATTGTGTCTTTGTTGGGCATGGTGGCATACACCTGTAATCCCAGCACTCAGGAGGCTGAGGCAGGAGAACTGCAAGTTTGAAGCCACCCTGAGCTACAAAGTGAATTCAAGGCCAGCCTAACCTGCATAGTGAAACCCAGTCTCAAAAGGACAAAAAAAGAGAAGAAAATTGTGTCCTCCTTCTGAAGTGAAACTTGAGAGTGAGATTAAGACTATTCTCCATCTACTTGACTTCTGATCAAAGGATGGTAAAGGATCCATTTTGCTTTATGTAGGAAACATAGCCCTCAAATTATACTTAATTGATGCAAAAAAGAAGTAAATAGTTGTAAAAATCTAGATATGCTAAATTGATAGGTAAATCTGAGAGGGAAAAGTGGGAGAAAAAAAAACCCTGAAAATATCTAATGGAATGGTAAATGAAGATGAATTGATAGTAAACTAAGAAGTACCCATGCTGTGTAAGGGACTTAATTACTTGACATATTTCATCTTGTCTAATCCCCATGGAAACCTTAGATAGGTACTATATTATCCCCACACTATAGATGAGGAAACCAAGGCAGAAAATTTGGATAACATCACAAGGCCATACAGCAGTATGCAGTTAAATCAAATTTCATATCCAGGTCTGTCTGGCTCCAAAGTCTATGAACAGAAAATCTGATTTCTCCTAAACCATTGGTTTCCACCTTTTATAAATCATAAGGTCAATCAAGAATTTCATTAATCTGAGGGCAGGAACCACCGGCGTCTCCTGAAACCTGCGCTATGCTGGGACCTAAGGCACCGGGAAACCAAGCAACCACTCACCTCCCTGTTGAGCAGCTGTAAGCCTGCCAGCATGCAGGCTGAAAATCAAACATCCCATTACCCCCCCACACCCTCCTCCACGTTTAGCAAATGGGAGCCAGTGATCTGGACATCTCTTGAGAGGTTGACCATATGCAACATAGTAAAATAGGGGGTGGATTTCCTTCTACCATCTCTTTGAAGGCAAATACTTTTATCACTGTTTTGCTTTGTTCTAATTAATGATGTTGCTCTAGTCAATATTCTGGTTTGTTTTGTTTCATGTTTTTCTAGGAATTTGTTTTGCTTTGTCTTGCTAAATTTATTTTCCCTCTAATATAGAAAGGAGAGAAATACATGTAGAGACTCACGCATGCGTAGAAATTACAGTTTACGAGAACTGATTATAGAATTCATGATGAAAAGAACAACTACTTTGAAGAAAAAGAGACACTAAAGTACCCAGTGCTGATTCTATAGTGTCATGATGTGAAATCCAGCAACACTATTATTCTTTGTTCAGAGTGATTTTAGCCTGTTTTGTTTTGTTTAATTTCAACACACGTGAAAGTATGGACAGCTATCTTGAAGAGAACAAGAGACACTATAACAGCCATTAGTGACTTCCCTACTGTCTGGTTTTAAAGACCTAAAACACCTTCCTCATTCTGTTCGGATCAGTTTTATACTATGTTGTTTTGTATAAATTCTCTGTATGCGAAGGTATGAACAACTATTTGGAAGAAAACAAGAGACAATGTGATAGTGAAGAACTCTGGTTGTCCAGCTTTGAAATTTGTATCTCTTACATTGCTTTCTTATGTCCTGTTTTGTTCTGTTTTGTTGTGTTTAATTTTACCCCCTTTAAAATAAAAAATAAAAAAAGAATTTCATTAATCTGATTAAAGGGGCCAGGAGGTGACAAATGATTGTAAATCCAGCACTCTGGGTAGGTAAGGCAGGAAAATCACAAGTTCGCGCTCAGACTGGTCAACTTAGCAAGACCCCCATCTCAAAGTTAAAAGTTAAAAAAGAGCTGGGATATAGCTCATTGCAAAGGCTCAGAGTTCCATCTCTAGTACTGCAAGAAAGATACAGAGACAGAGATAGAGAGTCAGAGAGATACAGAGAGACAAAGAGACAGAGACAGCGTCTCAGAGAGACAGAGACAGGGAGAAAAAACATTTCACTAAAGGTATTTCTGTAGAAGTGAATATTAACACTCAATTTTACATGCAACTTCAGAGGGTCTAGGAACACAAAGTCCCTATGAGAGACCCTGTGAACTGTGACAGCCAAAGATCTGACATTAATTACATCAGAGAAAACTGAGACATGAATGCTGAACACAACCTTTGTGTTCCAGGTGACCAGACATAGACAAGTACCTAAAAAGACAAGAGGATAAACATGTCCACAAGTGTGTGCATTGTGTGTGTGAGTGACTAAAGAAATCCTAGCAAAGGTCAAAATCTTGATATGTCTGACAACAGGACAACTTCAGCTCAACCCAGTCTATTGTGATCTCACCACAAAGAGGCCATTAAGAATTGGCACCTACTTTATCACTGACAATTGTGATCCCAGCCAAGCCTTGGCTAGCCTTAAGTGAGCAGGTCAAATCACTTAATGCTCGAGATAAGCCGGGTCTTTGTTAGGCCTTTGCTCCCAGCCTGATAAGCCAACCCGAATGACACACTCCATGCACACCCCGGATTAGTAGAATCCATTGGCTGCACCACCTCCGAAAGTTGAAGGAGAGAAACACAAAGAACCAGGAGGCCCCAGTGGCTATCAGAGACTGCCTTCCGGATGTGCCCCTTCCCCACACCTGGAGTTGGATTCTTCCTTTGGGCACATCAAAGGATACATCCACCCTTGATGGCACAGATTTCATCTCAAAGATGACTCAAGTTCCCTCAAATGTCCAAGAAAAATAAAACCTTGGACAGTTGGATTTCGTCTTCTATTGATCATCCTGTGTGAAACTCTAAAGTTTTGCCCTCTGAGAAAAGGTCAGCTATCATTTGTTCTTCATGTCTGACACATCAGTAATGCTCCAAATGGGCTCTTTGGCAAAAAGAACTTCAGTTGGTATTAGAGTTTGAGACCCCTAGTGGAGCTGTAGAGCTCCCTGCACCTAACATGGGGAGCCCACCCAAAGGCACAGCCCCAGTAGGGCTGAAGCAGGCACTGGCCACTGCTTAGCAAAATCAGCACAAACCGCAGACAGCATGCACAGGAAAATGTCACAAAGCTCTTAGCTGTAAGAACCTAGTGGGCTTCTCTGGAAATAGAAGGAAAGCCTGAGGCCCAGAAATCAAACCCTAGAACTTTGGGGGCCATTAAAAGAAATAGCAGGTGAGAGTGAGATAGCAAGTGGACATGAGATTGGAATTTCTTTTCTTTTTCTTCCTTTCTTCCTTCTTTCCCCTCTCTGATAATGGGGTTTGACTTAGCGCTCCACACATGCTAGGCAAATGCTCTACCACTACACCATTCCTACAAAAGAGGACAACAGCAGGCTACTGACACCATTCATGTCTCTTCCAAGGGAACTAGGAAAGGGAACTGGGGCTGGGTCCGTGATCTAACTCACAGGATGGACAACCCCAAGGCCTCCATCCTTGGTCTGCCTCCTAGCTCAAGCTGTCTGTACATTCCAGGCCCCCTAGATCTGCTAGCACTGCTATGTGCTTTGTATTACTCATGCTAGAGACACCAATACTTGACAGGAGGCCACCTCTTCTGTCCTCAGGGACCCACACTTCTATCATGGATCCTCGCCTGGGGTTGCTCACTCAGTATTGAGTGTCACTCTTCCTGGGTACCGGGAAAGCACCAAAAGAGCTTCCACTCTTGCACATTCACTCAGCACCTTCATAGCTCTAAGATACTAGGCACATGAAGGTGTAAAATAAGTGTGGTAATACACAACTGTGATCCCAGCTCCTCAGGAGGCTAAGGCAGGAGAATCACAATTACAAGGCCAGCCTGGGCAGCTTAGATGCTGTCTCAAGATTTTAAAACATATTAATAATAAGGACTGGGAATATTTCTGAGCACTGCCTGGATTCGATCCTCAATACTATACACACCAAAAAAAAAAAAAAAAAAAAGGTGTAAACTGAGAATGGGACAAATGCATAGCCTGTCTGCCCCTTCCAAGAAGCTCCAAATGGGCTCTTTGGAGCTTCTTGGAAGCCAAACACTCTGAATACCTCTTGAGGTGACACCAACATGTCACAACAATGAACAAGTGCTGACCTTGGAAGGCATCCTGCACCACGCCACCCTTATCAGTATACCTGGATCATGTCACATTTCCTCTGATGACTTTCCCAGGAGACTTTAGTCTATAAAATGGGATGCAACTCTGTCATCAGTATTTCAGAGGCAATAGCAAGAAGAGCAGCAGCATCTGAGAACTTTAACCATCAACACTGGACAAGGTAAGAACTTACTGCAGCAGATGTGCGAGGAAGAAGTGGAAGCTCTGAGGTGGGCACAGGGATAAGGCGGCACAGGGATAAGGCAGCTCAAGTAAGGACTTACAACTGGGTTCCTGAGTTTAGAGTCGAGTGATGCCCCTTGGCAATGCCATGTATAGCACTCTGCCCAGCTTGGAAGGAGATGCTTTTATTTGGAGGGGTTGTTTTGTCTGAGACAGTGTCACAGGCTATACAGCATCACTATATAGTCCAGGCTGGCCTTGAACTCATTATGTAGCCCAGGCTGACCTCAAATTTGTGGTAATCTTCCTACTTCAGCCTCCCACAGGCATGTGCAGCATACTTGGCTGAGATGTTTGCAAAAGCAAACAGAAGATTATGTAAAATGCTTTGAAGCAGCAATCAAAAATGAAAGCAGCTACAGTCCAAGGTTGGACAACTGCTAGACAGATGTCCTTGCAGATTTTTCTTTTTTTGGAGGAAGGGATAGTGGGGATTAAATCGAGGGTCTTTACACTGAGCTACAGTCCCAGCCTGTTTTTATTTTTGGTTTTGAGTCACTAAGCTGCCCAAGCTGGGCTTGAACTTACAATCCTCCTGCCACAGCCTCCCAGAGTACTGGGTTTGCAGGTGTGTGCTCCCAACGGCACACTCTGAAGTATCTTTAGTGTAAGGCTGCAGCAGCAGCCATTGTAAGAGATTATGACAAGTCCTTATTGTCAGGCACACATTCATGAGATTCCCTCTTTGATAACCTCTCACAGCTTCATGTACTTACATTTGAGTTTACAGCCTGACCAAAATGACTTCATGTTGATTCTGACAACTTTCACATAAGGCAAAAGCAAAGATCCACAACCCCAATTTCATAAAACTTGATTGGTTAAGAAAGGCAAACAGGGCCCAGGATTTAGGTGAGTGGCACAGCCTGGTAAGTGTGAGGTGCTGAGTTTGATTCCCATACCTACCCCATCCCTTCCCATCCCTTCCCAAAAAAGAAAAAAAGGCAAATAGTAACCAAATATGGTAGTGCATGCCTTTAATCCCAGCACTTGGGAAGCTGAGACAGGAGGATCACTGTGAGTTTGAGGCCAGCCTGGGCTATATAAGCAAGTTCAATGGCAGCCTGAACTGTACGGTAAGACTCATTCTCAAAAAAAAAGAAAGGCAACAGTGAAGAACTCCAGAGAGAATTCCCTTCTTTCAGGAAAACATTACATACTCAAGCCTCCTCACTATTCTAAATGTAGAGGAGAACTGGGGAATTGTGATGAGAGAAGTGAGCATGAGAGGTGGGACACGATCTCCAGGAGTCACCAGCACATCTCACAAACAAAGGAGTTTATAGAGTTTTTACCCAGCCCTCCGCCTCCCCACTAAGACCTGAGGTGGAAATGGAATAATATAAGTTAATGCCTCAAGTGTCTTGCAGAATCACATAAGATGTCACAGACAGAGGGTTTAGCACACTTGACCAATACCTAGTAAACTGGCTCACTAGACTGATATTATTCGACACATACCAGTGAAAAAGTAGACCTCAGATGGTTGCTGTAGAGTTGTAAACTTTCCAGATTCCCAGGTGGTGACTAAGGTAATGCAGAGGACGCTTGATGAGGGAAATGGCAGGAGACTGTGTGACCAAAAAGGCCACTGGGAAGGTCATAGCCTGTATCTCAGTGCTGCAACTAGTGCTTAGAGGACTTTCCTGCAAAGTCAAAATGAAAGTAGGAAGAGCTCTTTCCTTAAGACAGTAATTTCCGTGTGGTGAAACATGGTTCCATAAACACAGTATTGGGACTCTAACGTCTGCCTGTAAATGGTGACCTCCTCTAACAGCTGGGAAGCTTTTCCACACAAGCATACATGCTGGCCTTTCAGCCCTTGGTGAACATGATCTGATGAAGCCCTTCTTTTCAGGTGTCAGCCACCACAATGTGGACACTCTGGGCCCTGGCCACCATGCTGGTCTCACAAGCTGGAGCACTTGAAATGTTACCTTCATCCCCAGTAAACAGTCTTCCTTCGCAGCTCTCTGTAGCACCTGCTCCTCTTCCCCTGCAACCCAAATGGTTATTCAGAAGTTCCCCAACCCAAAACAGCTCTCCACCCAGCAAACAGCCACCTGAGACCCCAGGAGGCCAGTGTGCACCAGCCTCCAAGTACTTCCTGTCTGCTGAGAAACTCAACGAATGTAAGTAAGAATGGCTTTCCCTACACACCTCTGATCCTGACACCCTCTGCACAGGGTTTTCATTCCTAAGCCATAAGGGCTGGCCCCATCTTTAGAACAAGTGGTTACCAGACGTGAAGAGGCCCCGGAATGCCTTTGGAGCTTGTAGGGAGAAGGGATGCCTGGGCCCCAATCCTGGACTGAGAGTACAGAAACTTGGGAACTAAAAAAAAGTGACTCCATTTGGGAAACTGGAAAAGGGAAGGATTCATTGACAGTCAAAAACCAGCATAAAAACCCTCACAGCTCACTCAGCAGTAGATGTAGCCATAGTCTAAGACAAGATGACAGAGAGGAACACAGAACCTGTTGTGTGATCAAGGACAAGACCAACATGTCCCTTAGCCACTCCTCTGCCTCTTGAAGGACACATGCTCAGCTCTTGGCACCATCCTTCCTCATTACAAAATACTTCCAATGTAGGAAAGGGATAAAAGAACACCTGGGTGCATATCATGCAGTGATTTGGTGATGGTGGCTGTTAATTGCTCTTTCAAATGTTTAGAAAAATGTTAAAGGATAAAGAAAACAAATATTCATGACCCAACACAGATTAAGGAATAAACCTAACCATGGGGCTGGAGGTCCTGATCACTCCCAGTCTGCATCATCCTTTTTCTCTGCCCCTTTGATCCACTCAGAGGAGAGAGAGACAGAGACAGAGACCCACAGAGACAGACAGAGAGACAGAGGGAGGAGAGACACAGAGACAGAGATATACAGATGTACAGATACACAAATACATAGATATACAAGTATATAGATATACATATATGGTGGTGGTGGTTGTGGTGGTATTGTTTGACGATACTGGGGATCAAATCTAGGACTTTGTGCAAGTGAGGTGCACACTGTGCCACTGAGCTATGCTCCCAGTTCCAACATACAAATATTCCTAATCAATATAAAACACTGTACTACATATTCTAAAGTTTCCAGAAGAGGGGGCCTGCTGTCCCTCAAGTATATGTTTGGGAGGTAATTCATCCATGTTTTAATAAGACAGTTCTGCCCATCCATTTTCAAAACTCTATTTTGATGGATGAATTCTCCATGGTTTATATGTCTATATAATTGTGGGTTCTTTCCAATTTTCTGCTACTCCAAGCAATGCTGCTCTGAATCCAACTCATATTCTAGTGAAGGTTTCTCGACGTGTGGGCAACACCTTGCCTCTGGCATAAGCCTGGGATTGAGATGTAACCACACCACCCCACACAAGCAGACTCTTCTGAATGTAGACTTCCCAGCAAGAGAAGCAGCATTAAGGCTGCTGAGCCCATGATCTACTGGGCTCCACAAGGGCTGCTGTTAGGGGACCTCCTCCAACTGCTCCTCAGCTGGACAATAAATGGAGTCCCTCTCTCCAATGCACTTCAGGCCCAAGGCCAGCAAGGCTGACTATCATCCAGATTTCATACCTCTTTTCCTTCAATTTCTACTAAGGCCACCAAAAACAGCACAGTAGGATAGAACCCCGGTGTCCTGCAGCTCTCTTAAGCTGAGGACTCTCCTCCTTCTCTTCTCACAAGCATCTGGGAGTCCACCTCTCCCAGCCCAGACATGGCCCAGGGGGAAGGAAACACATGATTAGCACCCATTCTGGCCTAAAGAGATCAATGAGCAGGAGAATGTGAGTTCATAGGGGTGGAGGGCAGGTCTTGTGGCAGTTTGTCCAGGTGCCAGCACTGACCAACAACCCATATGTAGAAAATGAGGCCCAGAGAGGGAAAGGACTTGGGCAATATCACAAGGAAGGAGAAGGGTCCAGAAGTATTGCTCCATGATCATCTCCCCAGCTGCCTCCTCCCATACACAACATTTACAATCCACCACTATCTCATTCATCCTCCACCTGCAGCCCATGCAGCAGTTCCTGCTATTAGCTCCTGAACAGGTGTAAAGACTGGGCTCCAAGACCACAAAAACCCTGGCCTAGGCCACTCAGCTGCTGAGGGATAGGGTTGATATTATGCCCTGGGCTGCAAAGCTCAAAACCCAATCCAGGTTCCTTCACATCATGCTCAAATCACTTTAGATGCCATGTGCTCAACACCCGGCTGGCCTCATATAGGTACAAATGTGAGCTGTTAACAATGGGACACAAGACAGCCCTGTAAGTAGGCAATAGCAGGGATGAATCTTTCCAGAAGGCACAATACACAGTTCTTATGTGCCTCACAATTCAAAAGTGCCAGCTCCCCAGCGGGCTGAGCGGAGTAGGCAGCAGACAGCAGGAACCTGCCTCTTGATCTTTTTCAGATCTGAACGTCACCGTGCCCCAGGAGATTGAGGAGCTGGTGAAGTGTGAGGAGGTTAACATAGTTGGAGTACTTGGAGCAATGTTAGACATGATGGAAAACTCTGGTCCGATGAACCTGATAGACATCACTTCACTCCTAGAAATGGAAAATGGCGGCATTGGTGGTATCCTAGGCTTGGGCAGGAAGGATGCTGAGTCTCCAAAGCTCCCATCTCTCTCCAGTGTTGGTGAAGTTGTTAATAATGTGCATCTGGGTAGCCTACTGCCCCCTGGACCAAACCAAAATCCTGTAAAAGGGCTCCTTGATAGCACTGATCTCCCTGATCTCTCATCCTTGAATGATCTGGCTAAAAGCACTAAGAGCTTTAAAGATTCCACTGTGGACAAAGTGAAGGATCTCCTGCCAGCAGAAGCCACTGAGGCACTCAAAGGCGTACTTGGAAACCTTGATCTAAAACAATTCTTGCTGGGGTAAGTGCTTCCTTGACCCTAAGGCTTTCCACATCAAAAAAAAAAAAAAATCTGCTTATTGAGGAGCAAACTCCAACAATCCCAATGAAACTATCAATCACCCTTTCACAAAGCAATACACTTGAGCCCTCTCAGGGGGAAATACCTGTTTGTTTGTTTGTTTGTTTGTTTTCTTCTTCAGTGTTGAAGACTGAACTCAGAGCCTTCATACAGAGCTACATCTCAATTTTTTTTTTTTTTTTGAGACAGGATCCCACTAAGTCACAAAGTTGACTAAGTTGGGTTCAAATTTTAGGTCCTTCTACCTCCCAGAGTGCTAGGATTACATGTACCACTACACCCAGCAACCTCATAAGACTTCTTGAGTTTAAACTAAGTATGGTGGTACATGCCTGTCATCCCAGCACTTAGGAGGCTGAGGCAGGAGGATTGCCATGGGTTTGAAGCCAGCCTGGGCAATAGGTGAGTTCAAGGCCAGCCTGAACTACTAAATAAGACTCTGCCTAAAAGCAAAATTTAAAAAGTATTAAAAAAAGATTTTTTGTGTGCTTAAAGAACTCAGTGCGTAAGGGAAATAAGGGATCAAAGGAATGGACGATGGGATGGCTTGGTAGATTTAACTAGCTGTTTCAAAGGTATTTCCCCCACAGTCCAGGTGACTGCTTGATCCAGAACTGACTCTTGATGTGCCACTTTGCAGATTAACTGTTGAAAGTGTGGATACAGAGGATATGACTTCAAATGTGACAGGCAATGGGATCGATATCATAGCCAAATCTATTGTCAACATAGGTGGAGAAGGGTAAGTAAGCCTGTCTCCACAACAGTCCTCTGGATCACCCAGGACTGGGACTATAAAATCCAGTGCCCAAGGCCGGGGATATAGCTCAGCAGCACAGCATCTGGTTGGCAAGTACAAGGTCCTGAGTTCCATTCCCAGTACCAAAAAAGAAAAAAGAGTTGGTGTCCAAGAGCTAGGTTAACAGGATACAGAGCATAGCTGTATGGGGGAGGAGTAGGCTAACATACACAGCTGACCCTGTTCCCCAGCCCAAAGTTGAAGAAAGGCCCCAGAAAGCTTCATCCTCCAATAGTGTAAGCAAAGATGCTCATGAGAAATCTGCACAAGCTCACACTCAGGTAACAAGGGCAAAAACCCACAGAAAACATACCCCATTATGACATCTACATAGCCTTATGTGAAATGCACTTTTGACATACTCTGGGCTCCACGGGGAATCAGGCCACTCTGTGTTCTAGTGGGTTGAGGAAACAGAGATAACTGAAATGTTCTCAGGGAACTACAAATTTAAACATTCCTGCATGCATTCAGCCATGCATCCATGATGTGTAATTAAGGAGCTTTATTCTGGGACAGATGCCATAGTGGGCCCAAAGGAAAGCCTAAAGGTGGTCTCTGTCCTCAAGAAGCATAAACATATGAGGGAAGAATGTGTTAACAATGTAAGCTGTGTGCACACATGAAGACATCAGAAGGATAGAGCCTCCCCACTGGGGAGAGATGGTGCTACAGAGACACGTGGCACTGAAACCCATCACTGTCCTGGCAGGTACCAGGCCCCTTACTAGCCAGGACCTCATGAAAGCCACTCCACAACCACACCAGAAAAGCAGTACTGTTTCCAGACTGGAAACCACTGCAGACAGGCAAAGACAGTTACCTTTGCTCATAGTCACACAGCTAAAACACAGAAGTGACAGGGAGAGTTTGAATCCAGATAGGCTGCCTTCAGACTCAATATCTGTGACACTGCATTATCAATAGATGACCTCCTAAAGCTGGCTAGGATAGTGATTTCTGTCAAATGTTTATTGACTGACAACTGTCAACCCCACTCTGGGCTTTTATGGCCAAAAACTGACCAGCCTTAGGCCATGAGGACTAGAAGGGACCAGCTATTGTTTCTCTCCTGTTAACAAGTATGTTAATTAACAAATACGTGAGGCTGATCCCCGAAATGTTTAACGCTTGACCTGTGGCTCACCTTGAAGTCAAGTCCAGTTTCACCTGTATCTTGCTCTCCACAGTGTGGCTGGACCATTCATCACCCTAGTGGGATTTCAAGTGCACTTGACCGTATCTCTGAAAGTTGTTATTTCTACAAACAACAGCCAATGCATCAACCTTGTTACTGAGGAAATAAATACTGATGTCAACAAAGTGAGCCTTCAGATATTAGAGAAGTAAGGCCATTTTTCTTATTTTCTGAATCGAGTGGTCTCTGTGCCAGAATATCCCACATTACCACCCTCAGAGATAAGTATGCCTAATGCAATAGTTTTAGCACAGGCCCAGAAGTGTCTCTGCTGGAAATGACCCATTATAGCTCAGAGTAGCCTTCTCTCACACACCCTGCATTCGGATTGCTAATTGTACTTCAGGTTTTTATTTTTGTTTTGTGCATAAGCAACACATTAATCTGGGTTTAAAAAAAAAAAAAGGCTGAAGAATAAAGTCTTCCTCCCAGCCATACCTGCCAACTGGCTTACTATCCTCCTTGGAAGCAGCTGGTGGATCTGGGCTCTTTCTGAACTCTGTTCTACATAAAAAAGAAAAATAGCTGTTGGCTGGAGATATAGTAATAGAGCACATGCCTAGTGTGCAGTAGCCCCACTACTAGAAAAAAAAAACTAGGAGTATATTTCATCAAGTATATGAATAGCTTCATTCTTTATGACTCCTCAATGCTCCCTCATGAATATGCATTATATTTTCTTCAACCAATCCTTTGTCGATTATTAACTTCTGTACCTAACCACAATGAACAAAGCTGCAGACAAGTCTGTCCAACAACATGCACAGTTATCCAAAGAATGAGCTCCTCCAAAGGAGTTGCTGAACAGACACACCTGTGCTTTGGTCATTTTGTCAGGTATCTTGCATTATCCTTAAGGGGTAATAATGCAGATGAAAAGGCTCAGGTATGCACACAGATTAAGCAGCAGAACATCATTGGGGCTGTTTCAGCAAGGGGTTGGTTTGTTCAATGTTTAGAGAAATCTAGAAACATGAAAATCACACTGCTTTGCACATGCATCTATCCTAGACTCACAAACACTATGCCTTTTCCTGTGTCTCTGCCTTTGAAGGACACTGTCTCTAAAGTGTTGTCAGTAGAGCTACAGAAGAAGGTAAGTCCTGGGAAACAGGAGAGCACCCTCTTGGAGGCCCCCATCCCCAGGGAAAGACAAGAAGATCCCTTGCCTCAGAGGGCCTCATGCTAGGAGGGACTCAGGAATGTAGCATCAGCCCCTCTGGAGTCCCCATGCTAAGGGACTATCAGCCTCTCTGGCCCAACTTGCCTACCAGCAGGACTGGCAATGTTTTAGGTTGGGGGAGAGAAATATGAGCTTTGTCAAAAAGGAGGCCAAGAAAATAGGATAGAGAAGAGGGAAAAGATAGGGAGAAAAAGAAGATGGGCTAAGAACAGGCCAACTGGACTTCCCTGGCAAAGCTAACAGATAATAACTTTATAGGTCGATGACTCAGAGTCCTGTGATATTGTTCTCAGTGATTTCAATGAATGCAAAAACTGTGAGTACAAACAACCTCCTTGGGGCAGCTCCTATCAGTGGAGAGACAGCCATCACTCTTTGAGACAGGCCAGTGTGTGGTGGATCAGACAGCAGAGAGGCAGGACTGAAATTCCACATCCCCTAGCTACAGGCACCCAGCAGACCTCTCCTCCAGCCCTTAGAAGAGGGAGGGTCCCAGCTCATCATTTTCTCTAGGCCATTTTAACTTACCCGCCAGGAAAGGAAGAGGAAAAAGATCTCAGGAGTCCATGGAGCTCCCCAGCCCCAGCTCACAAAGTGCATACCTGGCTAGAGTCAGAAACGGCAGTCCCAGCCTTCTCCACTGGGAGCCTAAGAGTCAAGAAATCCCTCAAAATTCCCACACACATGCTGAGAGATGGGGATGACAGGATATGGTGGGTTGGCAACTGCAAGACAGCTGAAGCAGGAAATCACTTGCCAAATCCCAGAGCAGCAAATCTTTTCCCCTCCATGGATCTACTGGTACATGAGAGATGTGCCAAATCCTTGTGGGCTTCCTTCCCACAGCACCTTTCCAGATCAGAAGCCAGCAAGGGTCCTGGCTTTTGGCTTGGAACCCAGAGAATGGGAGCTGTCCACACTGGTACCAGTTGAGAGGGAAGTGCCAGGCACAGAGCTAGGACACAATGGCTATTATAAATGGCTCTCCTCTCTCCATTTCTCTCTCTCCTCTCCCCTGCAGCCACTGGCTTATTCCAGTTCCAAATAAGTTCTTCAAGGACCTACCCAGAAGGCCTTTCAATCCTCTATTGCGTAAGTGTCCTTTGTCCTTATGATGGCTTCTAAGCAAAGGGCGGCAGCATACCTGACCTCATAAAACCTATCAGGACAGTACAAATCAGCTATCAACCCTCTCATATTCCCACCCTATAACCAGGGCTCAATCTCCAAAGCTTTCACAGCAACATCTGAGGGCCATCCTCCAGTCTCAGCTGTATTCCCTTTAAGTCCCACAGCCAATGTCCTGAGAGGCATTCCAACAAAGACAGCTATGACTTGACCCTTAGGATCTGCCCAGCTTAGGTCTAGACACTCAGCAGACAATACACAACAAAACAGAAAGTGACAACTCTTCCCAGCCACTCTCAGCACCCCCACAGAGGGCAAAATTAGAAAAAAGTGCAGACAAGTGGCAACATTTTACTTAGCTAGCTTCACTTCTGTAAGTCTATCTGAAACAACTTAAGTGCAGATATTGAAGCACACACACACAAAAATACATGATTTGTGATGAGGTTAGAAAAAACCAGAAGGAAGTAACAAAGATAAGGATAAAATCCATCCAAACCAGGCATGGTGGTACACACCTGTAATCCTAGGAGTAAGATCCTCAGACAGGAAGATCGCTGTGAGTTCGAGGCCAGCATGGGCTACAAAGTGAGCTCAAACCCAACCTGAACTGCATAGTGAGACCCTGCCTCCAAAAGACAAATAAATAAATAAATAAATAAATAAAGATCAACCCAAATGTTTAAAGTTTTTAGGTATAGTATATAAAAATGCTGGCTGGGGATTTAGCTCAGCAGTTCAAGTGCTTGCCTGGTAAGCGCGAAGTCATGAGTTTGATCCCCGGTACCAAAAGAAAGAAATGCTTGCAGGTATTATTAATTTTACAAAGTATAATAAAAATGAGCCATGCAAGCAAGACACATGGGAATATCAGTGATGTTAGGTAGCAATCTCTCCTTTTTCTTCACACTTACCTAAATTTTCCAACTTTCCTACCATATGATGTTTGCATTTTAGAAGCAGAGGAGAGAATGCATACAAAAAAGAGGCTGATTGATGGGAAACGATTTCTTGGCAAGATGGGCTTTTAAGGGTGGGAAGGAAGGAAGGAGCCAGGGTATCCTAGATTGGCAAAATGTGTCGGGAAAAGGAAGGACCGTGAAGGCAGACATGTCTTCCTGGAATCCACAATTAAGTGGGGGAATTTGCCTGGAAAATAAGTATCTGTGGTTTCTCTTAGAAAATGAGAGATCTGGCTGCTCCAAACTGCACTGCACTGGGACCATTATCAAGTCACCACAAATGTACTGCTCCCCCAGGGTGACCCAACCCAGCCAGGAGGTCAACTGTCATTCCCTGCCATGCTCACCCCAACACAACACCCATCGGGCCAGCTCGCCCTTCACCTTTGCAGCCAGTCTTCCAAAGGTCTTGACTTTGGCTTTGTTCCCAGACTGACCAATTTTTCTGTTTTTCTCTCTCCAGGTTGAAGCCCTCTTTGACAAAGGACCAGTCCCTGTGCCTGGAGGTCGTCTCCCTCCACATCCTAAAAGTGCCAATGTTTCCATAATTATGTCCAGCATGATGCTCAGGACAGTTGTCAAGCACAGTGCCAAGCTGAGCTCCATCAAGGTAAGTGTCATCTGTGCAGCCCCTGGCATAGCTCTGCTCGTGTCAGCCAAGTCTGCCAGCTTCTAAAAGAGAAGGTGGAGATGCACATGGATTCTGAACATTCTTCCAGAGGTCAATCTAATCAGTGCCCTAGATACACATTTTCCCTTAATGATCAGACTTTTCCATCAATGGAAAAAGAAAAAAAAATTCTTTAGTACATGGCAATTGAACCAGGGGCCTCACAGTTACACTGATCTATGTCCCCAGCCCTTTTTAAATTTTTGAGATAGGGTTTTGCTAAGTTACCCAGGCTGGCCTCAAACTTGCTACTGCGTCAGCACACCAAGGGATTTCAGTCTTGTTTCTCCATTCCTGGCAACACTTTTTGAGTGCCATCTCTGTATCAGGTATATAGATGGGCATCATAATATAATTAATGTCATTTTAACCTCACAACAGCCCTTGGATAGAGGTATTCTTATCCTCATCTTACAGAGGGCCTAAAGGAGAGAATTAATTTATCAATAGGCTCAGAAGGAACAATAGGACTGGGCTCATCGACACATGAAGTATTCACTTGCTTTTATTCCTAAAAGGGGTGAAGGGAAGTAACAACATTAAGTGTAACTGACTGGGCTAGGGATATAGTTCAGTGGAAGAGCACATGCCTAGCATACATGGGCTCTACCTAGCATACATGGGCCCAGCATCACAAAAATAGTAACAAGAACAACAGCAAAGAATGCTTTCTATGTGCCAGACCCAGTTAGAATCAATATACAATATTTCTTATTAGAGTATCCCTAAATGATTAATTCAGAGTTGTCTTGC
This sequence comes from Hydrochoerus hydrochaeris, assembly GCA_004027455.1. Lineage (NCBI taxonomy): Eukaryota > Metazoa > Chordata > Mammalia > Rodentia > Hydrochaeridae > Hydrochoerus > Hydrochoerus hydrochaeris. Next base: position 255,277 of record PVLA01001639.1, on the reverse strand, counting down.
CACCAAGGCCACAGAAATAGGCAAGGCATACAGTAATAGAAAAGCAACATTTCACATTCCTGCCCCTCACCCCTCCAAGGAAGTAAATGAGATAAAAGAAGACATCAGGAAGTTGGCCTCATCTGTGTGGCTATCACAGCATTACCAGCACCCAGCTAAGTGATCAACACATACTAGGGGATCAATAAGTCCTCTGCTGTGAATGACATGCAAGTTGCTCATGAGAGTGTAGCTATAGTCCTTCTTCCTCTCCACACTCTAACTGACAACTTCTATACCACAGTCAAACAACCTGGAGACAATCATCACCAAGGCAGTCTTCAACTTCCAGCAAGACAGTAATAGTATTCGGACTGTTTACTGGACTATCATAAAAAGGAATGGTGAGAACATTGCTAAGGGAGAATCGGTAAGTGCTGAGAAATGAATAGGAACTGAGCCATGAGAAAGAACTTCAAGGAATAGTGTTGAATGGGATGAACTGCCACCAAACTCTGAGTGCCTGGGTATTGCCAGAAGTGAGCGGCCACTCCAGGAGCTCATCCCGCAAGGGGAAAATGAAGCGAGGCCAGGCAGGCCTCACTCTGGCCCTGAACTGGGAGCCTGCTGGCCATCTCAAAATCATGATGTGACATGTTTTCTGAGTAGCTAGATCAAGGTATTATATTTAATGCGTATTCACTTTATTCCAGGCCTTAGTCATCAAACTCAATGGCAAGATTTCAAGTGGCAAAATGACAGTAAATGTTGAAGCTTCGAGGTACTGCCTATGACTATATAATTTCATTGTCAATGTAATACAATATATAAAAACATACCAACACATGATCACAATAGTGCGTAAGACTTCGGATACTTGGCTAATTACAAGGAAATCAGAATCAAAATTATACTAAAAAATTATACTCAGGTTCTTTAAACTTCATCTCAAATTTGCCCTTTCAGATCAGAAGTTCCTAATTTATAACCTACTTTCACTCAGAAGCATGTGGAATGATAAACTCTACAATTGAGTTGTATTTTTGATATGGGTCTAATAGTTCTCTGCATTTTGTTTCCTGACAGATCTGAGCACAGTGTGACACCTCCTGAGTTAGTAAGTTGATGTGCTTTTCAATATATTTTCCTATAGTGTATAAAACAGATTTCAGTGACACAGGGACTCTGAGAAGGATGAAGATTAGATCACAGACAATCTCAAACATAGCTGCCCAAGCCCACTACAAATTGCCACACTTAGTCAGTGAATGGCCTGGAATCTGCACTTCTATAGCCTGCTCAATGTTTTGATACGCCAGCAGGCCTGGGCACCCAGTGGAAAGATGGGAAGATGACCTAGACCTAATCTAACTCTGCCCACAGGGCCTCTCATAAACAGCCAGCACCCTATGGCCTCAGCTTCCTGTGAAGGGTTTCTACCCAGGCTCTACAGAGTGAGCACATTCTATGAGGCAAGCACACAGATGACCAGGGAAGAGCCTGGGAGAAAGAGGAGAATGAGGGTAGAGTCCAGAGTCCAGGGCCCAGGACCAGAGAGGTAAAACTGACAGAAGGTTCATCTTTCAGACATCTGATCTTGACCTGTTGTTCCTTAATTCAACAAATGTTTACTGAGCACTGCTATATGCCTGGCTCTATAAATGTCACCTAAAGTAGTGACAGGATACCTAATTCCAATAATTGATATACTAGTGTGTGGGCTCAAAGGATACATATAAACACACAGAAAGTAGGTAAAAGCTATTAAGAGACTGGAGGCCTCAATGGATATCCAGAGGTAGACAACCTTATGATTCTGGGTTTGGAACCTGGGTCCCTCCCCTATGTCAACCCTGAGATAATGAGTTAGCCAAGAAGTACACTATGGAGATCATCACAGTCCTGATGTTCAACTTCACCAGGCAGCTATAGGATATACCAAGTCCTGTGCTCAGGGGTAGCAACTTAGAAGGGCTGATCCCTGACTTCATGTAACTACACACATGTTAGGAGACATAGACATTTATCTAACTCATTATGACGACCAAATGGAAAGAGCATCAACTGGAAGGCACAGAGTAGGTTTAATCAAAATTGTGCCCAAATTCAGTTGTGAAAAGAGAAGGACTTGACCACACACAGCAAATGTAGGACTAGATGTACAAATAGGCAGCTCAGACTCCTGGACCAGCAGGGAAGGTGATGCAGAGAAGGGAAGGAAAGCATAAACAGGGAGGATCAGATCTGGGAGGGTGTTGCATTCAGTGCAAAAGAGGCAGCAGTCCCACCCACCACTAAACACAGTGTTCATGCTGATGGCACAGAGCTGCCTGCTATACCTGCAGGCCCATCTGGCATACAACAGGAACCAAGAAACCTCTGTTAAAGAAGCCACCTAAGGCAACTAGGTTCTTGAAAACTCCTAACAATTTAGTGGGCTGAGGGGTGGATTGAGGTCCATCTCCTGACATTGTCCAGAACAGAACTTTTTATTAGAAAGAAAAAAAAAACCCTACAGGTACACAAGCTCTAAGACTGCTTTCCTTGGCTACGATGCCTTATTGGGAGCTTTGATGAAAATGTCTCTCCCATCTCTTTGCAGAAGGACTTAGTGAAAGAAGTGCTGCTTGAAGTTCAGAAGAAGTTCTCATCTCACTTGACTGGTATGTGGAGTTCATAACCCTAATGCCTGGGAGAGCCAGTGTCACATGAGAGGGCCCAAGGTGTGAATCATGCTGCAGCACTGAGTGCAAAATCATCCATTACCAGCTGGATCATAGCACTTCTTTTTAGACAGGGAGACAGCATCTTGAGATGGTAAAAATAAAAACCAACTTAAAATGACTTCTCTATGACTCTTAAAGAAATCTAGTCCACCAAGATATCACACCTATATCTTATACTCTGATTTACTACAAAGACAACAATACGTAATGTATTACTTATTGTAACTGTCCTACTGACCTGTCTTGAAAATCTGTCTCATTGTTATTTTTATCTTGTTTTCTCTTTAAAAGAAAAAAATCTAGTCTAGTCCTCAAGATGTCTTTAGGGCCAATACCACCATGCCATTTAAAAGAAACATAGACTCAGGTCACCTAGTCACACAGACATTAGGGGTCTGACAATTTAGGAGACTGAAGTCATAACTCTTGTAACTAGCAATGGTGATCACACAGCATGCCAGCTGGACATATTTCTGGTTAATTCTAAAAGACATCAAAATAATGTACTGACCACTAAAACAGCAAGCCTCCCTCTTGTGGTGTTACAGGAAAATCAGACAGGCCAGGACCAAAATTGGCATCAACATTAGGATATACCTGCCAGGTCTCCACGTGGTTCTGGATTCTCTTAACTTTGCTTCACCACTCTATCTCTGACCCCAACAGATTGGGAGACACTATGTAGGTCTCTACCCAAGTCACACTCTCCTGAATGGGCCAAGGAGAGATTTTCTCCTAAAGCCACACACTGCCCAGAGTTCTCTCCCCTGACTGTGACTAACATAGACCACCCAAGTTATTTATTGTTTCTTTCAACTCCTATAATATGGCCTTTGTTTCAGAATTGACTAAAAACTGGAATATACCACCAGGAGTACCCTTATTTCCTGTAAATAACAACGTCACAGTAACACCATCGGTAAGAAACTTTTATCTCACAATGCTAGGGATAGAACTCAGGACCTCACGCATGCTAGACGACCACTCAACAGATATTTTCCTTTTGGGCCAAGGATTTAGCTCAGTGGCACAAGTGCCTGCCTGGTAAGCATGAGATCATGAGTTTGATCCCTGGTACAAAAAAAAAAAAAAAAAATTTCCTTTTGCATTAAAATGTATTCTGCACTTTGACCCTCAAGGAGGCTTAATGCAAGGTCCAAACAATGATGCCATAATCAATCTTTTGACACTACTATCTCTGAATCCATTCTGTTCTGGATCTGCATGGAAGCCTACCTACCAGACTTCACTATTTCCTTGCCTGATAATTCAAATAACAGCCAGCCCACACTTGTTGTGGTATCCCCATTCTGAAGCAAGTGCTGTGGTCAGGGGACAGAGTACACTGGCTGCCTCAGACAGTGCCTGCACTCAGCTTATGTATCTCAGTGCATAACTGGTTGTCTTCTATCTCCCCACAGATTGATCTTCTTGCAACAAACTGAACCTAGCATAACTGAAGCCAGGAAATATTCTGAATGAAAGCAAAAATATTCTGTTAAACTTTCCTATAAAATATTGAGTCAAGGACATTCTTATGATTAAGGAACCAAGTAGAATTAGTTTTCTTAAAATGTCAAGTATCCCTTTGGAATTTTCACCAACCACCTTGAACTAACAAGTTCCAGAAAGGCAAAAATTCGGGGATTTTTGGCACTGTTCTAATCAACTCCTTAATAAATCTATTGCATGCAAAAAATGACTCTTGTCTTCAATTCTGACAGACAGAAATCTCTTTGTATGTTTATGATTAGTCAAAGAACTTACTTAGGACAATAAAAACTAATAATATGAATAATAAGGCAACAAAACCCACTTATTCAGTGTACTAAAGGGTAATCCTAACAATGATGAAGACTGTTCTTCCAATGTTTCTGCCCCTTACCACCTGTCGATAGTTTAGATCTGGAATGTCAACCCAAGGCTTTAAGTGCTAGCATGACGCTATTTAGGAGGTTGTGGGGATTTTGAGAGATGGGGCCAAGTGGAAAGCTTTAGGTTCCTGGGGCACACCTGTAAACAGGTTAAGGTAGGAGGCTAGAGAGTGGACTTGCCTCACAGCCAGGGACAGCGCCCTCACAAAACCAAGGGCAAATCATACCATTACCTTCCAGTTCTCTGCCTAGATCTAAAGTCTTGGTTTCTCCAAGGCCAGGACCTCCTACTTTCTGTCCCACTGTGGTTAAAAGCAATGTAGTATACACTGTTTTCCAGACACCTAACAATCATTCTCAATTCCCACACACACACACATCAACACAACAAATCTTGATTCAGCCTCTAGAGCATCTCTCCCAGCTTGGTATAGTGACATATGCCTATAAGCCTAGTACTTGGGAGGCTGAGGCAGGAGAAGCACCGTGAGCTTAAGACCAAACTGGGCTACATGGTGAGACTTTGTCTCAAAAAAAAAAAAAAAAAAAGAGCATCTCTCCCATATGTGTTTCTCTCCTTTACCACCCTGGTTCAAGTCACTATCATCAATCACTAGAGTAACCAGATTCCCCACTTCTGTTCTTGCCACTTACAATTCATTCCCTACCTGTCTTGGTAAAACACGTATTTTTCCTCCCTAAAAACCTCCAAACCATTGGTGAGAACATGGAAAAATCAGAACTATTATATAACTGCTGGTCAAAATGTAAAAATGGTCCAGTACTTACAGAAAACAAGTCAGCTATTCCTCATAATGTGAACACAGAACAACATACAGCCAAGTGACTCCACTATTAGGTATACACCCAATTGGTCACTTTCCTTGTGGGGACAAATAACTAATACTCACAATGTAAAAGAAGAGGGGATTTTTGGTTGAGAGTCATAGTCCATGCTCACCTGGCTCCAAGGCAGAAATGGCATGGTAGGAGGGCCTGTGGTAAAGGAAAGCTGCTCATCCCATAGCAGCCAGGAAACAGAAAGTGAAGGGAGGAGCCCCAGCCCCAGTGACCTGCTCCGCATCCTGTTACCCATAGAGTAGGGGGAGCAGAAAAGGAAGGGAAAAGGAAAAAAATACAAGCATAGTTAAGGTAGTTTGGTTCAACATACATAAATCCATAAAGGAAATACACTATATTAAAACAGCCAAGGACAAAATCACATGATCATCTCAATAGATGTGGAAAAGCTTTTGACAAAGTCCAGCACCCATTCACAATAAAAACCCTACAGAAAACTGGAATAGATGGTCTTCATCTCAATCTGATACAAGCTATCTATGACAAACCAACAGCCAACATCATATTAAATGGACAAAAACTAAAAGCTTTCTCTCTAAAATCAGGAACAAGACAACAATGTCCACTATCTCCACTTTTATTTAACATAGCCCTGGAAATTTAAGCTGGAGCAATTAGACAAGAAAAAGAAATAAAAGAACTAAAGATAGGAAAGGAAAAAGTTAAAATAACATTATTTGCAGATGACGTGATACTTCACTTCAAAGACTCCAAAAACTCCACTAAAACACTGGTAGATTTAATAAGCAAATTCAGTAACATAGCTGGATATAAAGTTATAAAGTCAGCAAAAATCAATAGCCTTCCTGTACATGAATAACAAACTCACTGAGAGAGAAATCAGAGAAACAACATCTTTCACAATAGCATCCAAAAAATGAAATACCTAAGAATCAATCTAACAAGGGAAGTAAAAGATCTCTACATTGAAAACTATAGTACTCTGAAAAAGGAGACTGAAGAGGATATTAGAAAATGAAGAGATGTCTTGTGCTCTTGGGTAGGAAAAACCAATATAGTGAAAATGGCCATACTTTTGAAACTGTTATACAGATTCAGTGCAATCCCAAACAAAATTCCAATAGCATATCTCACAAAATTAGAGAACACAATCCTAAAATCCATCTGAAGAAACCTAGAATAGCAAAGGCAATGCTGGGCAACAAAGACAAGACAGAAGACATCATAATCCCTGATTTGAAATTATACTGTAAAGCTACTGTGATAAAAATAATGAAAAAAAAAAAAAACAGTGAGCTATTGGAAAAAAAAAAAAAACAGACCTAAAGATCAATGGAATAGATTAGAAGATGAAGAACCAACTCCAGACACACTAAGTCACCTTATCTGTGATAAAGATGCCAAACACATTCACTGGAAGAAAGATAGCATCTTTAATGAATGGTGCTGGGAAAAACTGGCTCTGCACATGCTGAAGATTTAAACTAGATCCATACCTTTCACCATGCACTAAGCTAAATCAGAATGGATCAAAGATCTAAATAGAAGATACAGTAGGTAAAACTCTTGAAGACATTGGTATAGGCAAAGACTATGAACAAAATCCCAATCGCACAGGAACTATCATAAAGAATCAACAACTGGGACCTCACCCTACTGAAAAGCTTTTGCACAGCAAGTGAAACCACCTACAGAATGAAGAGACAACCCACAACGCGGGAGAAAATGTTTGCCAGCTGTTCCCCAGACAAAGGATTACTATTGAGAATATGTAAAGAACTCAAAACAATCAGTTCTCCCAGATTTAGAAACCCAATACAGCTCAAAGCTGCTGGCGCACCAGGGCAAGAACTATTAGCAATTCCTGAGCTCTGCATCATGTTGGAACTTGGGGCGCTGGGAGAACAGGCAGCCTACTCACTGCCCTGGTGAGCAGCTGGGAGCCTCACAAGCCGCCGGCACACCAGGGCAAGAACTATCAGTGATTCCTGAGCTCTGCATCAAGTTGGAAGTTGGGGCACTGGGAGAACAGGCAGCCTACTCTCCGCCCTGGTAAGCAGCTGGGGGCCTGCCGGTAAGCGGGCTAAGAATCAGACATCGATCCATTCCCCCTCCCCCCATTAGCAAGTGGGAGCCGGAAGTCTGAGTATCTCTTGGGAGGATGAACATATGCAGTGTGACAAGTAAGGGGGGATTTCCTTCTACCATCTCTTTGAAGGCAAATATTTTTATCAGTTTTGCTCAGTTTTGATTAATGGTATCGCTCTATTCAATATTCTGTTTTTATAAGTTCGATATTTCCTTCCATTTTGCTCTACCTAATTGAAAGAATGGCTAATGTGAACAGAAATGGATGTACTATTGTTCCTATTGCAGGTGTCCTGGTGACCTTCTATGAGGTTCTGTGCCAATTTCACTGCACTGCTTCGCATGGGTTTGTTCTGTCTTGTTCTGCTGTATTTTGCTACCTTCAAAAAAAAAGTAGATAACAAAGTAACAAAATGCCTCCAAAAAACTCCCTACTACACCAAAGTTGATCCATGGGACATGAATGAGAAGAAACTCAAAAACAAAGCAACAGAATAATATAAGGTGATTAAAAAGTAAATAACAACATAACAGGTCAGTAAGGTACTGAGCAAACTGAAACAGGAAATAACTAAATAGATAATGAACTTAAAAAGTAAAAGGAAGAAAAGTGCTCTAAAGAATATAACTGCATTTACGTTTAAGTGTGTAGGATAATCATGTTACTAAGTTGTTATTGGATCACTGAACTTCTTTGCAGTCTCACTGTTTGAATGTTCACTTTGTATGCTTTAATTTTGTAACTTGAACTATGTCTAAGAAGACAATATGTAATTTATCAACTAGTGATTTCTTACAGTTTATTTTTTTCTGAAATTCTGTATTGTTTCTACTCTTTTCTGTTTTGCTTTTTTTTCTCTTTAAATAAAATTTAAATAAAAATACAAATACAGGCATCTGTGATGAATACACACTTCCCAGAGGAAGAAATACAAACAGCAAATAAGTATGTGAGAAAATGTTCAACATTACTGGTCATTCAAGAGATGCAAATTAAAGCAACACTGAGATTCTACCTCATCCCAAAAAGAATGGCTAGTATCAAGAAATCAACCAATAACAAATGCTGGAGGGGCTGTGAGGGAAAAGGTATCTTTCTCCACTGTTGGTGGGAATGCAGACTGGTGCAACCACTGTGGAAATCTGTGTAGAGATTACTCAAAAAACTAGGAATGGAGATCCCATTTGACCCAGCTATTCCCCTTCTGGGTACTTTCCCAAAAGAATTAAAAAAATCATACCACAGTGATATATATGTACCCATGTTTATAGCAGCACAATTTGTAATAGCCAGATCTTTTAGGAAACAACCTAAATGCCCATCAACTGAGGAATGGATAAAAAGATGTGGTATTTTTATACAATGGAGTACTACTCAGCCATAAATAAAGATAAACTGGAGACTTTTGTAGGTAAATGGATGCAACTGGAGACCATACTCATAAGTGAAATAAATCAGACACACATGTGCAAATATTGTCTCATTAGTGTGAAAAGCTGAAACAACATATGTATATGTGTATGTATATGTATATAAAAAAAGTTAAGATAGTTATATTACTGATCTCTCTGAGTTTGCTGAAGAGAAAGATTTGTGCTGGTACTGTTCAGATAATTGAATGCAGATGTCTTGTGTTCTGGGTGAATGATTTGAGGATGACAATGTGTAATGTATGTACAATTGTTGCCTCCCAACTGACATGTTCTGAAATTTTTCATTTTTTTTTCTTTTTCTTCTTGAAATAAAATGGATTTGGAAGAAAAAAACAGATAGTTATAGTACTAGTTTCTCTTAAAGAAAATTTTGTGCTAATATTGTTCAGAGAATTTCTTATGCTCATATCTTGTACTGATTAATCATTTTGAAGATAACAATGTATTAACTATTGTTATTCTATTATTTTGTTACGAAATTTTATTTTTTCCATTAAAAAAAAGCCCTGCCTCAACAAGTGAGACTTGTGGGGTCCCTCTTAATCCAAACTGTAACAAAATTATAAACAAAACAGGTATGGGGGTTGCATGCCTGTAAATCCAACACACAGGAGGCTGAGGCAGAAACATGTCTGTGAGTTTGAGGCTAGTGTGGGCTAAACAGTCAGTTCAAGTTCAGCATGAACTACATGGCAAGACTCTCAAAAAAAAAAAAAAATGTAAACAGGCAAACAAACTGTACCCATAGCAGCAAATTCACAACTCAACAGTTCATTTACAGAGGAATGAATAAACAAATATGGTATATAAAAAACAAAGTACTGACAAATGCCACATTGTGGATTAATCTTGAAATAGGTTAAGTGAAAAAGGTAACAAAAGTCACATATTATATGACTTATTTACATAAAATGATCAGAATAAACAACTCATAGAAATACAAAGTATATTCAGTATTAGTGTTTTGTGGGTATTGTGTGGAAAAAGAAAACAAGGAATGACTAACAGGCCAGGGTTCCTTTGTGGAGTGATGAAAATGTTCTACAGTAAGACACTGATGTCAGTTGCAATCTCTTTTAATATCCTTAAAAAATCACTGAACTGTATACTTCAAAACAGTGAACAAGACTAGCTCTGTAGGTGTGATGGTGCATGCCTATGATCCCAGTACTTAGTAGGCTGAAGCAGGAAAACTGTTGTGAGTTCAAAGCTATCTTGGGCTACATCGTGAGACTATCTCAAAAAAAAAGACTAGCTCTGCAAAGCTCTACTAGAGATTCCCAGTGTAAAAGGAAACTAGGAAAAAGGAGAAAGAGAACTGACTGATGATAGATAAGTACTGCACTATTTGGATCATTTACCACATGTATGCTTTAAATTTTTAAATTAAAAACAATTTTTTTTGAAACAAGGTCTCATTATGCAGTTCAGGCTGGCTTTGAACTTACTATGTAGCCCAAACTGTCCTCAAACTCGCCTTACCCTCCCAAATGCTGAGATTACAGGTGTATACTAACACACCCAGCAATAATAAAAGTTTAAGTAATAGAGATTATTTAAAATAAAGCCAGGGTTTTTTCTTCTTCTTCTTATCCTTGAAATAAAATGGATTTGGAAAATAAATAAATAAAATAAAATAAAATAAAGCCAGGGATATAGCTCAGCTGCACAGTGCCTATCTGGCAAACATGAATTCCTGAGTTTGATTCCCAGTACCAAAAAACAAAACAAAAAAAATAAAATAAAACTTCAAGAGGAAGCAATGCAGCTCAGTGGTAGAAGCATTTCCAAGGCCATGGATTCAATCCTCAGTACCATCAAATAATAATGATGATGATAATAAAACTTTGAAGAGCAGTAACAATGTCCTCAGTAGAAGATGAATCCTGAAAGTAGAAGCTAATCTTCCCAAGCCAAACTAGCACTAGAGGAGAAGGTTCCAGCTGAGGCTCCCAAGAGGTGTCATGCTTGCCAACTGAGAGGGTCTAAGGATACCCTTGATCAGACACACAGTGAACACCTCAGCATATCTTAATACATGCAGTCTGCGTTAGAAGGGCAATCGGTCAAGGGTCACTTCCTTTAGGAACTTACAATGTTCTGTGGGAAATACCGTATTTGTTTGGTGCTTAGAATTAAACCCAAGGCCTTGACTTGAGCATGCTAAGCAAGTACTCTACCAATGAGTGCTCCACCAAAGGCACAACACTAGGAAACTCTTTACAATCATAATCTCATTAAACTCCGTATGAGATAAGAACTTTATAATTAGCCCCAGATCATACATATTAAAACCAAAGTACATAAAAATAAAGTTAACTACTCAATTTTACACAACACTTAAGCAACGCAGTGGAAACTTGAACCAAAGTCTTTCTGGGGCTATCCCATCTTGGGTTTTTTCTCATGACACCCACAGAACAAAACAACTGCAGTAGTGAATGCACAGAGAACCACTGCTACAACCTATTAATAAGTAATGACACTTTATGAAATCCAGATGCTCTTACACTTGAAGCAAACACAAACTGACAGACTAAGAGAAGTCCATTAGGAAATCCTGAGACAAACACATAGGTAAAATTAGAGGACACACAGCTGAATCAATAGCATCAAATTAAATCATCAGAATCTGGGTGTAGTGGTACATGCCAGTAATTCCAGCTACCAGGAGGCTGAGGCAAGAGGATCCTAAATTCAAGCCTAATCTCTGCAACTTAGCAGGACTCTGTCTCAAAATAAAAATTTTTAAAAGAGTTGGGGATGTGGCTCAACATTAAAGCACTTTCCTAGCATGCACAAGGCCCTGGAATTAATTTCTAGTACCAGGAAAAAGAGAAAGAATATCCCAGAAACACTAACCAAAGTAAAAGTGGACAAAGAGGCCATTAGATTTAGGTAAATTTATTGACCGTAAAGGGACACATTTTTCCATTTAACATAAAGTTGCTTCACCACTTGCATCTTGTCTCCAAAGTGTCATTACCTCTTTCACTAGTGGCCACCCATGTCTCCTTCCTGTAGAGAAGAACTTCCCACATCCTGTAGAGAAGTGACTACTTCCTATAGAGAAGAACCACCTAAGCCACTCAGGTCAGCAATGTGCTAAGGAGCCCTTCAGAGTGGTCCTGCACAGGACATGTCCTTTGAGCGTCTGAGAGCTGGCAGACGTGATCTGAAAGAAAACCAGTCAGAAGACAAAGTAATCAGGATTGCACAAGTACTTACTGGGCAGCATTTGGAGGAAAGGCCACCAAAAGGAATCTGATGGAGATAACACAGTGACAAACACTGCATGGCTAACAGAAGAGACATCTGTAATTTCAGATATCAAATACAGGTCCATCCCAAATAGCCACTTCTCCTTTTACATTCAGGAAATGGTTTCCCTCCAATGCCAACCATAAGATCAAGTACAGCCAGGCTCAGTGGCCTACACTCAGGAGGCTGAGGCAAAAAGATCAAGAGTTTGAGGCCAACCTGAGCTACATGGCAAGGTCATCAGCCTGGACTACATAGCAAGATCCTATCTCAAAAACAAAGCAAACAAGAAAATTTTAAAAAATAAATTCACAGCCACTGATTTCCTAATCCCAGAGGTAAGCCAGGATACAGACTACACTATTTAAATCCTTTCTTAAGATATTTATGACCCAAACATAATAAAGCTTTTATTCTTGCAGTGATACTCAACATGAAAGATCTCTATAGCAGAACTCTGTTAATGAATGTAGGAAACATGGGATTTTATATCTCTTACTGAAGAATTTGTAGCCCACAATGGAAATTATGAATGTCAGATATGTATGAGACCCTCTGACTGTGCCAGTTTATTTTTAAAGCATGACTGAGTGGAAAAGAACCCTATAATCATAAGAAATGAGGGAAAGTATTTCTGCCTTAGGAATTAAGACAACTATGGCAACACAAACTGGCAATAAATTATGTGAATGTCAGTTATATGAGACAGACTTTCCTAGTGCCAGTGCAACTGTCAGGCATGAAAAGGACTAACAAAAGAGCTATCAAAGAAAGTAGTATGATAAAGGCTTCTATAGTTTTACTTTCAAAAATTCTGTAATTTTACTATGTAAAAATAACTCATACTGGACAGAAGCCCTATAAAAAGAGAGAATTTGAGAAAGTCCTGCAACTTTTCAGTTCCTTTTAGATTCACATCTAGATTTGAACAGCTGGTGGAAATGAAGAATAAAATGATTTCTTCTGATTGTACTGCATATATGAAACATGAGGCAAAGCCATCAGAAAAATTAAGCATGGTGAAATACACCAGTAATCCCAGTTCTCTGGAGGGTGAGGCAGAAAGATTGCCACAAATTCAAGGCCAGCCTGAACTACATACTAACTTCAAGGCCAACCTGAATTACAGAGCAATACCATGCCAAAACAAAACAAAACAAAAAAAAAAACAGAATCAGAAAAGGGGTTGCATAAGTCAGTAGAGACTTAGGAGAGATGGGAGAAATCAATCTACTAGGAAATTATATTAGGTCCAGGACTTCAGCATCACACTGAGGCTTCATTTGAGCTATTATGGTCATAAATCCAAAGTAAGTACAGTCAATTCATGTAGCAAAGGGCATCCATTTATCTCTCAATATGTCTTTCTCCTCTTCTTCCTCAGTAACAGAACTCCCACTTTTTAGCTGGACACATGGTCATTCAGAATGAAAACCACAGTTCTCAGCTGCTTTGCAGCCTGCTGTGCATGTGACTACAGCAGAAGTGGTGTACAGAACTTCAGCAAAGCATCCTGAAGCCTGTCCTCCTCTCTTTTACCTTTCCTTCTAGGTAAACATGGACAAGGTGGCTAATACTTGAGCAGCCATTCAGGATAAGTGGTGGCACTGAGAATGAAGGCCCAAGGCAAAGCAAAAGGAAGAGGGAGCCTGGGCCTCTGATGGCACACAGCCATCACAACCTCCAGTCCTGGGCATCCATATGAGAAGGACTCCTTCCTGATAAAACCACTGTATTTGGGGTTTTCTGTAACCACCATCTAACCTAACCTACTATCTTTTTCTTCAGTGATGTTCAGCTGCTTGGATGCAGGCACAGAGAAAGCAGATTGCCAGTTTCACCAGGGTTAGAGCTTAGGCAAATGTGGAAAGGGAAATAAAAAAGCAAAATTTATGAAAGAGTGGTTCTAGCGCTGACCAAAGACTTCAGTCGGAAAGGACATGTGAGAGCCGGGCATGGTGGCTCATGCCTGTAATCCCAACACTTGGGAGGCTGAGGCAAGAGGATCGTTGCAAGTTCAAGACCAGCCTGGCCTACAAAGTGAGCTCAAGGCCAGCCTGAACTACACAGCGAGACCCTGTCTCAAAAAGACAAAAAAAAAAAAAAAAAAGGACACGTGAAGAGCAGAGATGAATGAAAGAGAAACAAACAACAGACCCCTGGCTAGATCCAGAGTTCCTTCTTTACGTTGGTCTTTTCATTAAATCTTACTGGTAGGGTTTATGACACTTGGGAACAAAAAAGAATCATGCATAACTCAAAATTGTGCAAATTAACACTCCCAGTATACACTCAGAGGAATCAGGCCTTGTGATACACACCTATAATCCCAGCACCCAGGAGGCTAAAATAGCCTAAAATAGGAGGATCACTGTGAGTAAGAGGTCAACCTGGGCTACACAGTGAGACGCTGTCTTTAAAAAAAAAAAAAAAACCTCAACGGATACATTACCTTTACCAGCACATAATCCCCAGGCTGGGCTCTGACTTTAAGCCCAGGGTTAATGCCATCCTCCATCTCTGCATCAGGGAAGATCACTTTAAGGTTTCCATCATTCCGGCCACATAAGTCAGTGACAGAGCGTTTACTGAGCTACAGAAACAAAACAGAAAACTGTCACAGTCATAAATTCTAGGAGGGTGGAAACTGCCTTCTCTGTTTCAAGAGCCTCAAGGGTCCATACCCAGAGAACAATCCTTAATGAAAGAATGATTGGAAGCTTAGTGTCTACTGCTGCTTCACAAACAAGGGCAGCGCATGGCACACAACAGAAACTCTACAAAGTCTGCTGGCTATATTTGAAGCAGTCAGTTCATCAATGAATCTCTGCAGAACTGGCTTCTGAAGCAGTTAGCTCCAGGTATCTGGGGGTAATGTGCCTGCACGTGGCAATTTGTCTTGCACTTTACCCTGTCTTACAGTAATCCCTCACAAACACTCTGAGGTTGAGTGGCCTGTGTTTCTTGCCTTGTTGAACATATTTGAAGCTAGAATCTCTGCCACAATATGAGGCCAGAAGGATAAGCAAACCACTATGATGGGATTAACTTCTATAACATAAACAAGTCTTTCACTTGTAGCCACAATGAAATAATAGGAACTAAATTTGCATTTCAGTCTTAAGTTAGGAAATTGAAAAAAATATAAGAAACAGTTTTCCCATATTGGACAACAGATCACACAAGGTTGTGACGTACAAGAGAAGGAAAACAAATTAAATGATACCTGACTCTCCTTTCAACCAGGCCATGTCACAAAAAGTAGAGAAGATCTCACCCAGAGCATAGAGGTTCTCTCTCCATTGAGAGAGGGAAGAATCAGCCAGACATGGTGGCCAATGCCTATAATCCCAGCATTGGAAGGCTGAAGCAGGAAGATCAAGAGTTCAAGGCCAGCCTAGGTTACACACAGAGTTCAAGGTCAGCCAGCTATATAATGACACTCTGCCTTAAAAAACAAACAAAACTAAACAGAAAGCAAAATAAAAAAGAAGGGTACTAGACTTAATAAGCAAATTCAGTAACCCAGCTGGATACAAAGTTATAAAGTCAAAACTCAAAAAGCCTTCCTTCCTATACAGGAATAACAAATTCACTGAGAGAGAAATCAGGGAAACAACACCTTTCACAATAGCAACCAAAAAATGAAGTACCTAAGAATCAATCTAACAAAGAAGGTAAAAAATCTCTATTGAAAACTACAGTACTCTGAAAAAGGAGAATAAAGAGGATATTAGAAAATGGAGAGAGATCCCATGTTCTTGGGTAGGAAGAACCAATCTAGTGAAAATGGCTATATTGGCTAGGGATTTAGCTCAGTGGCTTAAGCACCTGCTTAGCAAGCGCGAGGTCATGAGTTCAATCCCTGGCACAAAAAAAAAAAAAAAGGCCATATTTCCAAACTGTTATACAGATTCAATGCAATTCCAATAAAAATTTCAGTAGCACATCTCACAGAATTACAGAAAACAATCCTAAAATTCATCTAGAACCAGAAGGGAACTAGAAGAGCAAAGGTGATCCTGGCAACAAAGACAAGACAGACAGCATCATAACCCTTGACTTGAAATTATATTATACAGTTACTGTGATAAAAACAGCATGGGGTGCCAGCGGTTTAGCTCAGCAGCACAAGCGCCTACTTGGCAAGCACAAGGTCATGAGTTCAAAAAGTACCAAAAAGTAAAATAAAATAAAGACAGTATGGTACTGGCAAAAAAAAAAAAAAAAAGAAAGAAAGAAAGAAAAAAACAGACCCAAAGATCAAAGGAACAGATTATAAGATGCAGAAACAACTCCAGTCACTCTAAGCACCACCTTATTTTCCCTCCCTGGTACCAGGGATCAAACTCACAACCATGTGCTTGCAATACAGGCGCTTATGCTGCTGAGCTAAATCCCCAGGCCCTAAGCATCACCTTACCTTGGACAAGACTGCCAAACAATCACTGGAAGAAAGATAGCCTCTTTAATAAATGGTGCTGAAAAAACTGGCTCTGCACTGCCGAAGATTAAAACTGAACTTGTATCTTTCACCATGTACTAAGCTAAAATCAGAATGGATCAAAGATCTTAAAATTAAAACAGAAAGATTAAATTTGCTGCAAGGTGCCAGCCCGGTCAAGCAGGCCAGGAGACAACCAGGAAACAGCAGCACCCTCCCATGCACCAGCAGGCATGCAGGCAGGGAGAGAAGATATCCCCACCACTCCTGCATTAGCAAAAGGCTGATTAAGAAGAATGCAGGCTAAGATGATAGCTACTGAAGTAAAGAAAGAATTGAATGACTGTACTGTTTGACTCTGCAGACATAAAGCCAGTGTCTCAGCATCTATTTAAAGGATAACAATATGCAATATAGTAACTATTGTGGATTTCCTACTCTTTTTGTTTTTGCCAATATTGTTCTCATTGTTTTATTTTATTGTTTTGTTTTATTCCCTTTAAAAATTTTTTAAAAATCTGCTAGAAGATACAGTAGATAAAACTCTTGAAGACATTGGTGTAGGTGAAGATTTTATTAACAAAATCCTGATTGTACAAAAACTATCACAAAGAATCAACAACTGGGACCTCACCCTATTGAAAAGCTTTGCACAGCAAAGGAAACCACCAACAGAGTGCAGAGATAAGTGGAAGAAAATGTTTGCCAGCAGTTCCCCAGACAAAGGATTACTATTGAGAACATATAAAGAACTCAAAACAATAAGTTCTCCCAGATTTAAAGACCTAATCCAAAAATGAGCATCTGAGATGACAAATAAACACGTCTCAGATAAATAAATATAAACAAACAAAAAAAAGAAATACAAACAGCAAATAAATACATGAAAAAATACTCAACATCACTAGTCATCCAAGAGATGCAAATTAAAACAGCACTGAGATTCCACCTCACCCCACAAAGAATGGCTAGTATCAAGAAATCAACCAATAACAAATGCTAGAAGGGCTGTGGGGAAAAAGGAACCCTCCTCCACTGCTGGTAGGAATGCAAACTATGTAACCACTGTGGAAATCAGTGTGGAGATTCCTCAAAAAACTAGGATCGGAGATCCCATTTGACCCAGCTATTCCCCATCTGGGTATCTTCCCAAAAGAATTGAAAACATCATACCACAGCGATATATATACACCCATGTTTATAGTAGCACAGTTTGTAATAGCCACATCTTGGAAACAACCTAAATGCCCATCCACTGAGGAATGGATAAAAACATAGTATTTTTTATACAATGGAGTACCACTCAGTCATAAAGAAGGATAAACTGGAGACTTTTATAGGTAAATGGATGCAACTTCAGACCACAAGCATAAATGAAATAAATTGTGTAAACATTGTTACTGTCTCACTAATGTGAGAAGCTGAAAGAAATAGGGTATGTAAATGTATGTATATAAAAAAGGTAGTTAAGATAGTTACACTACTGATTTCTCAGAGGTCACTGAAGAGAAAGATTTGTGCTGGTGTTGTTCAGACAACTGAATGCAGATGTCTTGTGCTCTGGATGAATGATCTGGAGATAGCAATATGCAACGTATGTACCATGGCTGCCCACTGATTGACGTGTTTTGAAATTTTGTTGTTTAATTCTTTGAAATAAAATGGATTTAAAGAAAAAAAAGAAGGGTGCTGGGGGCTAATAGATCAATGTTCAGGCATCTCAGATAGCTATAAACTAAATTGGAAGAAGTTCAGCAGAAAAAGAGTTCTAGAAATATGCATAGGGTCCCTTGGACTCCACTGAATACTAATACACATATGTACAGAGTAAAATGCCATTGAAGGCAGGCAATAGAGCAACCAGAAAACTGTCAGCCAGAATCAAAGTTGACACCCTCAATTACAAAGTATTTAACAAGGCAAACACCTTTTGGGGTTTTCACCCACTCAACATCAATGCTCAGCAGCTGCTGGGGTAGTTCTCCCTGCTACCTAGCCAAGGTGGCTGGATCACAAGGGGGACCCCAACCCATGCTGAACTGATCAGGTTCTCTGACTCTGAGCTGAGAAACACAACTGCTGGAAACACTATGTATGAAGAAGGAACTACAGGACTGCTATACTCCACTACCCAAACAATAAAGCAGGGAAAGCTGGCCTGAGTGAAGACAGCAAGTCTGCTTCAGCACTTCCCAGCTGGGGACGGTCTCTTCCAGATCCAGAACTGTACTTTGCACATGCCCATGGAGCCTTATGTAAAAATGTTTTGCTTTGTTGTGCAAATTTCTATTTCTACCAGAGAGTTTCAACAAATACACCAGACAACTGCTTGCTTTGATGCTGACATATCCTAAAGCAGCAGAACTGTCCTCCACCAGGACCTTTCTAACACAGACAAAAAACTGACTAAAAGCAACAAAATTGATTCCAAAAATATACATGATTCTGCTTCCACAAAGATGAAACAAATATATTTTTCCCTAATGTTCCTGCTAAGTACAACTAAAAGCCACAAACATATTAAAAAAAAAAAAAAGACTGAAAAATATCAGAGAACAACAGAAATTACTTAGTCTGAACATAAGGGGAAAAACATACTGAGGTACCTCTAGAATAAAAACAAAAATCTGAATTTATGTTGATATCTGTCATTACAATCATAGAAGAAGAGAAAGAAAGCAAGGCTGAAAAGCAGTCAAGAATTAACAGGTAAACACTTCTCAAATTTGGCAAAAGATAAACTCCTAACCAAGTAAACCTAAACAAATCTATACCAACATATCACAGTCAAACTTCTGAGCACCAAACACCAAGGAAATGTCTAGAAGATTGTGAGAAAAAACATTTCCCTAAACTGGGTGTGGTGTCCTAGACTATGATCTCAGCACTCTGGGAAGCTGAGACAGACAAGTTCAAGTCCAGCCTAGGCAACTTAATGACATAGTGAGACCCTGTTTCAGAATAAAAAATTAAAAAATGGATGGGGATATAGCTCATGGTAGAGAGGGCTTGCCAAGCACTCATGCAACCCCGGGTTCAATACCCATAGAATAAAAAAAGAAAAGAAGACGCAGGAGGGGAGGGGAGGAAGTATAAATGGGCCAACAAGTATATTAAATGAGTATTTAAAAGACTTCACCACTGAAAACTGCAAAAACTTTAATTAAAAAATCAAAGAAGATATTAATAAAAACAACAAATAAAATATATACACAGTTAGACAGACTCACCCCCTCTACCAGTACCAGCTGGGTACAACCCACAGAGGTTTTATTGGCTTTTAAAGCTTCTCCTCGAAAGATAGTGATAAGTTCCTCCAAACGCCTTAATTTTACTTCTTCTGGAACATCATCCTTCAGCCTATGATATGCACGTGTCTTCTATTTAAAAACAAGGAAAAAAAGATCACCAAGGACTTGTAGAATCCATTCTTAGGCATAGACAGTAAGCAGGTTCATTCTATCTGCAAGTCTCAGGCACATGTACAAAAACTCAAACCTAAACCAAGAAGGTTCTCTGGTTCTGGAACCAATCAGTTTTTCAAGGATCAATTTATAATTTTTTTTTTTTTATTGTTGTTGCTTTGAGACAGGGTCTTGCTATATAGACTTCATTGGCCTCCAACATGTGGTAATCCTCCTGCCTCAACCTCCTAGATGCTGGGATTACAGGCATGTGCACCATGCCCAACTCATTCAAACTTTAATACATATATTTATAACCATGTATTAAGGCTGGGGATTTAGCTCAGTGGCATAAGCACCGGCCTTGCAAGCACATGGTCATGAGTTTGATCCCCGGTAAAAAAAAATAAAATAAAAAAGAATGCAGTATAACCATGTATTTATATTTCATGTGTTTATAATTTGTGTGTTTTTTCCCTAGCCCAAAATGTATTCAGCTTAACAGTATGTTTTGGAGAATAGTCCATATTAGTACATACAGAACGCTTTTATTTTTTGCCTGGTGCTGGGTTGAATCTAGGCCCTTGCACATGCTAGGCACATGCTCTGCCACTAAGTTACATCCCTAGCCCCTTTTGTTTTGTTTTTCTTTGTTTTGCTTTTGAGACATTTAGGCTGCCTCGTTACCTTATGTTTCATAAATCGTGCTGATGAGTTGCCTAGTACCTGAATCATTTAGTATGTGTCCCAAGTGGGATCTTAGGACAAATAGCAGAAGTAATTTTGTCTATGATATAAATACATGAAATTTTGTTGGAAAATGACACAAAAAACTACTAAGTATGGCTATCTTCAAAGAAAGGAATAGAAATAATACTGGGAAGAAGGAGAAACTACTTCTCATTTTATACCATTTTAACCTTTTGAATTTTATAGCATAAGCACATATTACCTAGTCAAAAAAAAAAATCCTTAAAGTCACATAAATCAATCAAAACCACTGGGTGTACATATATACATATCTTTACATATGTGAGCTCATGCTCAAAACAGCTTAAAGAGAAGCACTGAGACAGACAAAATGATGGGATTAAAAAAAGTCTTTAGCAGCCAGGCATGATGGTGAAAGTCTGTAATCCCAACACTCAACAGGCTAAGGCAGAAGGATCACTATCAGTTCAAGGCCAGCCTCGATTCCGTAAGTAAGAAAAATCTTTAAACCACAGTATAAGCATTTAAACCATCCTGACCTTTAAAATCCACAGAGGAAAACAGGAAATTGGTGGAGAATTCTATCATACACATAGGTTTTACTATATTCTGTCTTGCTATTAACAGTAGCACAAAGGGCTGGGGATTTAGCTCAGTGGCATAAGTGCCTGCCTGGCAAGCACAAGGTTGTGAGTTCGATCCCCGGTACCAAAAAAAAAAAAAAAATCAGTAGCACCAAAGATTTTGTTTAAGGTCACAAAGTTATTAAGTGGCAGACATACAATCTGAGTGCCTGTTCTCATATACTAGGATACTTAAGTCTCTATAACCCCATCACTAACCTACAGATTAGGTCCCAAAATGAATGTGCATATTCAATGTCTATAGGACATGCACCTACCATACAGTAACAACCCATTTTCCACCCCTAGCATTACAAAGAATTTCTGAAGTTCATTATGACCATGAAAATGAAGCAAAATGGATTCTAAAAACTCTTCTGAAGCATCCCCCTCTCTCAATTTTGCAAAAGACATGAATATACACATTGGCCCATTTATACTACCCACAAAATCCTGAACCATGAGCTTTAGAACAAATGAATTAGCTGGATTGATGGCAGCACTGGGACAGTGAACCTGAAGTCACAGATTGGGTCATTCATCAGTCAGCTTTCCTGAGCCCTGCAGTCACAAGGGCACTCAGCCTCCACCCTAAACACAAGACACACTGGCTCCGAGGTGACTAAGGGACGAGTGACCATGTAAAACCACCCCTACCACCAAGAAAATGGCAAATTGGGATTATCTCGGTATAGGAAACACACTTCTCCCTTTCCTTTCTCATTTCCTCTTTTATTTTCCTGGAAATTTATATTACAGGGAAAGCTAAAAGTAAACACCAATGGGCCAACTTGGCCATAGAAAAGCAAAAATTAGAAATAGTTACAGGTGCCTCAAAAGACCAGAGGTATAAACATAAATTCTGCATGTTGAGAAATTATTTTAGATTCCTTATAAAGAGAATAAGTGTCTCCCTCTTCACATTAAAATTTTAAACCTAAACATAACTTTAAGTATTTTAATAAACAAGAACAATGGTACAGTAACCCTTCTTCATCTCTAATTGCTGAATTGTGTCAAACATTAGAAAATATTTAAATAGAAAAGTGAAAAAGAAGTAGATGATGAAATCCTGAGGTTCTATAATGAATGCCTTGCCACCCCTCTTTCCTGCCCAGTTGTCTATGACCAACCCCAAGCTGGTCAGGAATGACCACAGGCCTCCCCCATCCTGCACTCACTTGTCTCATGCTGTAGGCAAACAGGAAACCTGTGTTGTACTGAACTTCCCGAAGCAAAGACACAGTCTGCAGGTGATCTTCCTCTGTCTCTCCACAGAAGCCAGCAATGAAGTCACTGCTGAGGCACACCCCTGTGATATACAATAAAGGATAACAGGGTGCTGTTGCTGACCTTCAAGAGGAGCTTTGGCATTTATGGGCTACAGAAGGATGGAGAACAATTAGAAGGCCTTCCCTGGGCCACTCAATCCATGTACAAATAAAACCATCATTACAGACAGGGGCACTCGAGCCTGCTTCTCCACCACAATCCATGCCGGAGCTGGCTTCTCAACTTACATTCCCCACAGCACCAGAAAAGGTATCTTCACTTCAAATGCCACATTCAGAGACACACTAGGAATCCACGTTTTCAGAGTGGTCCTGCTTTTTACTAGAGAAAATCTTGCAGTCTTTGCACAAACATATATTTCTATCTATACATCTAAGCACAGAAGGGCAGGAGGAGGGAAAGAGAAAAAAGGGGAGAGGGAGAAAGAACACAATGAAGAAAACAAAAGAAGTATACATGGTTTCACAAGAAACCATCAAGGAGGCTGGCAGCTGCCTATATCTGACCAAGGTTCCTATGCAGTGTGGCATAGTAACACACTCATATTCAGCATTCTTAAATGTACCTGGAATAGACTCTCTGATATGGTGAACTAACTTCACATAAGCTTCTCTTGAATACCTGTAATAAAGAACAAAAAGAAAAGGCCTAGATGAACCACTTTTCTTTAAATAAACCTTATTTTTATAACAATAGTAATAACACATGAACTCTCAAATGTAATCATTTCTCATCCACATAGTATGGTTCAGAATTATGTTAAAATATCTCAATGAGAGGGGCCAGGGATTTAGCTCAGTGGCATAAGCACCTGCCTTGCAAGCATGAGGTCACAAGTTCAATACCCAGTACAGAAAAAAAAGAAAAAAAAAAATTCAGAGTCCCTTTCATCAACCCTATCTGATCTAGACACTATAATTTATTTTTCTAGTGCTGTGTAATTGAACCCTGGGTTTTATACATGCTAGGCATACACTCCATCATAGATTATATCCCTAGCTTTAAATTTTTTAAATCTCTAGCCCTTAATTTATTTATTTATTTATTTTATCTCTAGCCCTTTAATAACTTAAAACAGATTAAACACTTAAGAGGATATCTATGTAACTCTTTGCAAATGAAAAAGAAAAGGCAAAGCACTAGTTCTATGCAATTTCCCTTGGGTCACATTTTTTGCAGTCTCACTTCTACAACACTAAATATTCCCAAAGTCAGGACCAGGGATACAGCTCAGCTGTGCAGGGTCTGCCCTGGCAAGCTCGAGGTTGAGAGTTTTGCTCCCAGTAACAATAAATAAATAAATAAATAAATAAATAAATAAATAAATAAATAAATAAAACCAATGAACAGAACAACATTTAAATTTCAAAACTTAAAAGACTATTTTTATTCTGGAGAGTTAAAGGGTTGCCAAGGGTGGTGGCACTGCCTATAATCACAGCACTTGCCTATAATCCCAGCACTCAGGACACTGTGACAGGACCACTATAAGTTCAAGGCCAACCTGCACTACATAACAAGACCATGTCTCAAAAAAAAAGAAACAAAGTAAGTAAGTTAGTTAAAGGGTTAAAATCTCCAACCATGTCTAGCAAGAACGAGGTTGGGAGTCCAATCAAAAAAAAAAAAAAAGTCTCAACCATGCTACATAGCAGATACTTAATTTTACAGTGTTAAACAGGGCTGGAGATGTAGCCCAGTAGTGGACCACTCAGCAAGCACAAGGCAATAGGATCAATTTCCAACACCACAAAAATAGATAATTTAACAAATTTAAATATGCTAAAAAATATTAAAATGGGTGACCCAGTCCTTAGCCTATGATTATGGAATGAACAAAAGCAAGTTCCATGTATGTAGGTTTATTCATATCATAAACACCCACTGAGTAGCTATATGCAAGAGAAGAGAAGAAAGCAAGCACAAGCTAGATTCTAGCTGCAGGGCTGTTCACTGGTAGTACTGACATAAGGATCAACAGCCAAGGAAGGAAAGGATGACACGTCTTTCACCTAGCTCATAAACCGTGCTCAGTTCTTAGCAATATAGACAATGCTTGGTCATTAAAAAAACAGGGACAGTCTGGGCATGGTGGTGCACACCTGTAATCCCAGAACTAGGGAGGCTGAGGTAGGCGGATCACTTCAAGTTTAAGGCCAGCCTGGGCTACAAAGTGAGCTCAAGGCCAGCCTGAACTGCATAGTGAGATGCTGTCTCAAAAAAACAAATAAACAGACAAATAAATAATAATAAATAATAATAAATAAAAAAGCAAGGACAGGTATAAGATAATGTATGCCCTCTCCAAATAAGACCGACCCCCTTCGCATGGCCTCCAATACACGGCTGCTTCCACTCTGGGCTGGTAGGTGGATCTGCTTACAGATGTTGTCTCTCTCTTGAATCAGTTGCAGAACCTAATTAAACAAAACACATTAAAAGTCAGTCAAGTCTTACCAGTGAATCTTTCAGTAAAGAATATCACTCTCACCATTCCTATTCAAGGTTAACTCTCAGTAAATAAAAAACTAATTAAATCAAATACATAAATTACCAAAATCCCTAACTCCTACTCAAGCTGCCTTCTGTGTGCCCTGGTTATTTCACCTGATGTCATCTTTCTTTTCAAAAAGTAGGGGGAAAAGAGCAAGCACAAATCAGATTCAAGTTCATTCGCTGGTAGTACCAACATAAGGGTCAAGGAAGCAAAAGATGACAATACTTTCACCTAGTTCACAAACTACTTTAACCACTTTTAAAAAACACCATTGGGGCTGGGGATTTAGTTCAGTGGCTTAAGCACCTGCCTGGCAAGTGCAAGGTCATGAGTTCAATCCCCAGTACCAAAAAAAAAAAAAAAAACCACCATCAGGAAATTGAAATTATGCCAGGTGTGATGGTGCATGCAAATAATCCCAACACTCAGGAGGCTGAAGCAAGAGAATCACCAAGGTTAGCTGGACTACACAGTGAGTTCAAGACTTGCCTGAACTACACAGCAAGACTCTGTTCTCAAAAAAGGGAGGTGAGGGACAAACAACACTACAGAAAATATCTGAAAACATACTGACAAAGAGTTAATATCAAGAATACGTAAAGAAGAAAAAAAGAATACATAAAGAAATTTTACAAATAAAAAAATAATAATAATAATCCAAGAAGAAAAAAGGTAACATCTGAGATAAACATTTCACAAAAACAAAAAAACATCAAAAGAAAGATCTTCACGGGCCCTGCAATATAGCTCAGCCACACAGTTCCTGTCTGGCAGCCCGAGGCTGAAAAGTCAATTCCCGGTACCCCCCAACCACCAAAAAAAAAAAAAAGCTTTTTACACATGGGCTAACTATTCAAAGTCTGGCACTGTGTGAAGTTTAACACATTACATTATTTCACAATGACCTAAAATAGTGGTCATTATCAACCCTACATGAGAATGACAAGTTGACAATCGTCTTTATCAACCCACTGGTAAAGCAGGGAAACAGCTGAGATCTGAACCTAGACCTGTATGAAGCTAAAGTCTGGGCTGTTTCCCACCACATCGCATTGGCTTCTTTCCTGTCTACACACCACCACCAAACCACTATCACTACCATGCAGCTGCCCACCTTGCACAGCCCTCGTGATCCCACAGTCAGTCTTAGCCTCCTTTCCATACTAGTCCCAGCTCCACCCCAACCTTGGAGGACTCTGAATCTTTTCAGAGGGAGATGCAGCAACACAGCATAGGATTCCTCAAGCAGTGCTCTGGGTCCCCGCTGTACCCCTCCTGGGCCCAGCCCATGGAGCCATCAGGATATAGATACTAGTTTTTCACAGCTAAATGACTATACTCACCTCATCAGGAAAATCCTTGGGATGGGGAGAAGTGAACCGGATCCTCATTTCAGGATCTACTCGGGAAACCTGATCTAAAAGGTGAGAAAAACGAAGCCCTCCTTGTTTGGTTTTATAGTTGGTGGTGAAACCGCGACTGAGGTTAGTAGATATGGCATTGTTGAATTGAACCTCTGAATTGTCTCGAAAACTATTAACATTCTGACCAAGAAGTGTCACCTCTTTTAGTCCCTAAAAAAGAGAAAATGTGTTGGAAGCAAGTTAAAAACTTGTTCACTAATTAAAAATTAGCTGAACCTACCAAGTGCCACCTATATAATTTCATACTTGGGTATCTTAGCTAAAGAACTGAGCTTCAGAATAAAACCTTCAGTAAATTAATCTTCAAACCACTATTTAAGGGCTGGGGGTTTAGCTCAATGACACAAGCACCTGCCTGGCAAGTGCAAGGTCATGAGTTTGAACCCCAGTACAAAAAACAAAAACAAAACAAAACAAAAAACCACTATTTAGGACACTGGGAACATGATTCAGTGGCAGAACAGTTGTCCAGAATGTACAAGGACCTCAGTTCAATCCCCAGTACCACCAAAAAAAAAAAAAAATTGTTCCATTAAAAAAAAAAAAAACTCAGAGCCAGGTGTGATTATACATGTCTGTAGTCCTATACTCAGAGGCAGAAGGACCACTGCGAGTTCGAGCCCAGCCTGGACTACAAAGTGAGTTCAAGGCCAGCCTGAATTGCATAGTGAGACTTTGTCTCAAAAAGACAAAAAATAAAAATTAAAAAAAAAACACTGAAGCCAGGCGTGGTGGCACATGCCTATAATGCCAGCACTTGGGAGGCTGAGGCAGAAGGATCACTCAAGGCCAATCTGGGCTAAATAGTGAATTCAAGGCTGACCTGAACTACATGGTAAGACACTGTCTCAAAAAAATTTTTTAATTAAATTTAATTTAAAAAAAAAAAAAAAGAAAGAAAGAAAAACTGAAGACAAATTCAATGTTCAATAATAATGAGCCAGGCCTGATGGTGGATGCCCATAATCCCAGCACTCAGAAGGGTAAGGCAAGTGAATTGCCGTACATTTGAGGCTGGCCTGGGGTACAGAGTGAGTTCAAGGCCACCCTAAACTACATAGTGAGACCCTATCTCAAAAGACCAAAAAAAAGGTTAATTTATGACACATTCGGACAGTTCAGTGTTACAAGAGTCTTTGAAGTAGTCACACCAAAAACCATAGCCTAAATCTCAAGGTTTTACATCTAACTTCTAATTAGCAAAACTAGGCATGGTTCTAGCTATGCAAGAGGCTGAAATAGAAGGATCACTTAGGTCCAAACATACAAAGCCAACCTTGGCAATATAAATATAGCAAGATCTTATCTCAAAGAAATACTTGAAAATAGAGGAATGCTGGGGATTTAGCTCAGCAGCATAAGTGCCTGCCTGGTAAGCATGAGGTCATTAGTTTGATCCCTGATACCAAAAAAAAAGAAAATAGAGGAATAAAGAAAATACGACAAAATTTAAACAACCATATTCATTACACTAGTCTTTCCATTTATATGACTGCATTATAAAATTTTATAAAGAAAAAATCACGGTAGCCATAAAAACTATTTTTTATGACTTTATTTTGTGAGTTTTTTATTTTTTGGTGTTTTCATTTTGTTTGAGACAAGATCTTGTTATGTCATTCAGGCTGGCCTTGAACTTATGTTGATTGTCTTGCCTCAGCTTCTCCAGCGCTGGGACTACAGGGCTATGCCTCCACTCCTGGCCTTGTAGCTTTATTCTGACATAATTTCAAACATATAAAAAAGTGTAACAGTAAAAAAATTCTCATTTCCCCTTTGCACAGATTCAGTTTCTAACATTGTGCCCATCTGTTTACCATTCACATTTACATACAAATATTTTTGTTTGTTTTGGTATTTTTTTGTTTTTGAAGCAGGTTCTCACTGCATAGTTCAGGCTGGCCCTGAACTCACCATGTAGCCCAGGCTGACCCAGAATTTGCAGTAATCCTCCTGCCTTAGCCTCCTGAGTGCTGGGATTACAGGCAAGCACTACCATGTCCAGCTACACACTTTCTTTTTTTAAGCCTTCTAAGAATATTTTGCAGATATCATACTTTTACCCCTAAATACATTTGTATGTATTTCCTGTTGGGCATGGTGGTGTACAACTGTAATCCTAGTGATCAGGAAGCTGAGGAAGGAGGACTGCTGCAAGTTCAAGGCAATCTGGGCTAGATAGTGAGACCCTGTCTCAAAATAATAATAATAATAATATAACAAAATAAAATTATTCAAAAACAAAGTTTGTTTTTTTATTCAAAAAGTAGAATATAAAACTAAATTAAATGCACACATAAAAAGAGACATAAAAACAAATTACTGAGCACATTCAAGACCACGGGTTCAATCTTCAATATTGGAGGAAAAAAAACAAAAAAAATAAAAAACACTATCATATAAAAAAGATATTTGAGGAGAAAAAAATATGCTTTAAGTAGGCACAAGGATAAATGCCTATAATCCCAGGTACTCAAGAGTCTGAGGCAGAAGGATCAGGAGTTCCAAGGCCTGTGCTACATAGCAAGACCCAAAACCAAAAAAAAAAAAAAAAAAAAAAGCTATTTAGAAGATTGCCAATCAATAACCACTGAACCGTTGTCTGATTGAAAAAAGAACAGGAGGCACACAAGCATATGTCTCACCTCAGGTCTCTGATCCAACTCGCTCCCTATCTGTTCTCTGCCCCTCAACTACTGAGCTGGTTCCATGATAAAATGAACAGAAGACACAGGAAGGTCCCCCAGAATAGACAGACAAATATGTTACCCCCTGAAAACCTACCATGTGCCAGGTAGCTTAAAAACATTTTTCAGTCTTTCCAAATACTCAACAAGAAAGGTATTATTTTATCTTCTTTTCCCAGATAGAGAAACTGTGTTTCAAAGATGGTTAAACAGTAGTACACCATGGCAAAGAACGGTGGATCCAGAATTCATACTTAGTTACCTGATTCTAAACTCACCTTTGTCCTGTGCTCCCTACTAGGCAATGCCATGCTGGATCAGCCTATAATTCATGATCAGCAAATTAAAGATATATATACAGGTATTTCTTTCTAGCCATGCATGTTCCTAAACTTGTGCAACTTAGAGACAGCACAGCTGGTAAAACTAAAGAGCTATCCTCATCCTTCCAAAACATGCTTATTGGTAAAAGAGCCTGGAGAGCTTTTTACCTGGTCAGAAAGCTTCCTCACTTCCTCTAGAATGGAGGCAACAGGCCGACTCCTCTCCCGGCCACGTGTGAAAGGAACAATACAGTAGCTGCACATGTTGTCACATCCCCTCATGATTGACCTGGGAAGGAAAGTACCAGAATTTAGCTAGTAGAAGCATGGAACATTAGCACCTGCCAAGGAATAGGTCACAGCTCCCACCTTATTATTCTTTGGCTCTGAATCTTTTTGTCCATATTATCAAACTGGACCAAACTGACATTTATGAAGCACTAAAGCAGGTACTTTTTATCTTTAAAAACTACTATATAGATGGGCATGGTGGCATACACCTGTAAGCCCAGATAGCTGGGAGACTAAAGCAAAAGGATCACAAATTCAAAGCTAACCTGAGCAACTTCAAGAGACCTTCTCTCAAAATAAAAAATTTTAAAAGAGGTTGGGGATTAGCTCAGTGGTAGAGCACTTACCAACCATGCAAAAGCCTCTGGGTTCAATCTCCAGTACTGACAAAGGAACAACAACAACAAAAAAAAGACACTAACATCTAATCTCAGAACACAAACCAAACCATAACTAGCGCACATCATCCCCTGCTTGAGGAAGAAGAGTAGAAAGAGCATTCACTGCAAACCTACCACATATGGACTTTCTATGGTCTTTATGGGTATTTTTAATCCAGATTATAAATAAATGTTTCTAGACCAGAAAAAATAGGCCAAGCATGGTGGTACACACCTATAATCCCAGCATTCAGGAGGGAAGCAGGAAAATCAAGAGTTCAAGGTCAGCCTGGGCTATATAGTGAGTTCAAGCCAGCCAGACTACATAGCAAGACCCTGCCTCAAAAAACCAGAAAACAAAAAAGCTTACAAAGTGTGTGTTTAAGAGAGGGAGACCTTGAATTTCAAACATAGGGTTCAGCATTTTTCATACACTACTGATCCAACTGCTATGTAACTAAATTAAATTCCTCTTTTTGGGAGGCGAACTGATTTTTGAGACAGGGTATTGCTATGTAATTCAGGGTGGCCTTGAACTTATTATGTAGCCCAGGTTGGCCTCAAATTCAAGGTGATCCTCCTGCCTCAGACACCTGAATACTGGAACTACAGGTGTGTACCACCACACCTGACTAAATCCCTTTTATTTGTATCCTATATATAAGAGCCTCAATTTATCCTAAGGAACTAATTATAGCCACATATCAAAAATGTCCACTGAAGAATTGTTAAACAAATGTCAGCTACTATTTTTACTAAACAGTCCAAAAGCAGAATGACATTGTAGTAAAAAGAACAACTGCTTAAGTTTTTTTGTTTAAAAAAAAAGTCTGTAAATATTGGAAGTACTGTGTGTCATGACTACTCAACTCTGCTGTTGCAGTTGCAAAAGCAGCCATAGAAAACAAGTAAAAGAATGGGCAGGGCTGTGTTACATAAAACCTCATTCAAAAATGATGGTAGGACACTTGCCAATTTGTTATAAAAAAAGTCATGCTACAAGAAATATTCACCACATTAACTAAGAAAAGGTTACAAAACTAAGGACAGTAAGAGCCAATTTTCAAAACACGTACAAAGCATACATGAGAAAACACAAAGGAAAAGGACAGGAATGCTACACACCACATGGTAATAGTATTTATCACTAGGTGGTGGGAATACAGGGAATTCATCCTTTGTTCCTCTCCTCTTCCTTTTTTTTTTATTCTGTACTAAGTATTGAACCAAGGGCCTTTGCACCAAGCTACATCCCAGTCCTTTTTTTTTTTTTTAAGACAGGGTTTCATTAAATCCTCCTTGGGTCTCCCAGAATAGGGGGATTACAGGCATGTACCATCATGCCTAGTTCTCTTACTTTCTTTATGGATGGGTTCGAGGTTTAGCTCAGTGGCCTAAGTGCCTGCCTGGCAAGCACAAGGTCATGAGTTCAATCCCCAGTACCAAAAAAAAAAAAAAATAATAATATATATATATATATATATATATATATATATATATATATATATGGTTTCTTTATAGTTTATGGTTTTCTATCTTTTCCACATATTCTTCATTAAGTATGAATAATTGCATTATTTTCCTTTAAATTTAAAAGATTATAGTTGAGGATATAGCTCAGCAGCACAGCGCCTGCCTGGCAAGCAGAAGGCCGAGTTCAATTCTCAGTACCAAAAAAGAAAATAGTAAAAAAAAAAAAAAAAAAAAAAAGGGCCCAAAAAATGCCCCTAAAAAATAATAAATAATAGAAAATAAAAGATAAGGAGAAAAAAGCTTTAAATCAGGAAAGCCCAAGATGGATGTGAGGGCAATCTGGCTGTAACATCTGTCATCCCACTGATCTCGGGGTTGATGTGGCAGATCTGGCTGGCTAGGCGGGTGACTCCGGTCTCAATGCTCCATGTGCCTCCCTTTCAAAGCTGCACACTTGGTCAAAGAGAATGAGCACCCCTGATAGAGGAGGACCATTCCTCAGTCAAGAATACACAAGTAGCTGCACTTCCCTGCAGATTCTCCAAAAAAACTCTCAAAGAAAGTCCAAGACATTTTCTAAAATCAAAAACAAATATAACAAAAAAACAGTAGGGTAAGCACCACATGGGTACATGAAATGCATATGCTAGGAATACTTCTGAAAGGATTATGCAAGAGATGACGGACATGGTTGCCCTTGAGAAGCAGCTTAGGGGACTAAGGATGATGAGTATGAGAGACTAACACTGTATCACTTTTTATAGTCTGTATTTTGCAACATACCATGTGTGCATGTTCCTCCTTTTTCCTTTTTTTCTTCTTTTTTTTTTTTTGGTGTTTTTTGAGGCAAGGTTTCACTATGCAGTTCAGGCTGGCCTTGAACTCACTTTGTAGCCCAGACTGGCCTCGAACTCACAGCGATCCTCTTGTTTCAGCCTCCCAAGTGCTGGGATTATAGATGTGCACCACCACATCCAGCTTAGGGTTGGGTTTGGTTTGGTTTGGTTTGGTTTTGAGACAGAGTCTCACTATGTAATACAGACTGGCCTTAAACTGACGCATGCAGCCCAGGGTGACCTCAAACTCAAGGCAATCTTTCTGCCTCAGCCTCTCAAGTGCTAGGACTACAAACATTGTCCACCATGCCCAACATCCTCCTTTTTAAATGCAATAAAATAACATGCTAATCTAGCTAGATATATGACTCACACCTGCAATCCCAGCATTCCGAGAGGCTGAAGTAGAAGGATCAAATTTTTAATCTGAGCCTGGGCAATTTAAAGGACCTAGCAAGACCCTGTCTCAAAATTAAAATATGTTTTAAAGGGCTAGTGATGTAGCTCAGTGTGAAGGCCCTTGGTCCAGTGCCTAGTACAACACAAATACACATATACATACACATACACACAAGTGCAAAAAAAAAATTAACATGTTATTTTTCAAGTGAGAAGGAAAGCAGACTCACACAAAGGCAGAAGTGGCACTGGGGCTTGTCTGGACTGGCATGACATCAGCATAGGTCTCATCGAGGGAGAGAAGCACATTGGCGGCTTGTTGTCCTGACTCAGCAATAGCCAGCAAACGAGGAAGGTCCCGATAGGCATCCGGACCAGCTAAGAGGTCCACCATTTTCTCCCTGTTCAGGATCTCCTCCTTCAGTCTCTCAGCCATGCAGCCTACGAGGGAAAGGTACAGGTACCAGTTTCCAAACTCATTTGGTTTCAGGGCTACTTCTCAGCATGCATTAGTTCTACGTTGGATTAAAGATCAATGCACAGAAATATCCCAAGGAGTTTAACGTTTGCAGCTTGCATGCCACATCAAATGTCTCAAATGCTTTTCAAGATATGAACCACATTTTTTTCTTAATTGAAAATTATTAGCCAGGCATGACCACAGACACTTGTAATTTCGACAATCAAGAAGCTGAGGCACAAGGATCTCATGTTCAAGGGATTCTAGGCTATAAAGCAAGGTCCAGTCTAGCCTGGACTATTAAGTGAGACCTTATATATATAAAAAAAAAAAAAAATAGAATTATTCTTGGGGTCAATGTGTTGGCACTAGCTACTTGAAAGGCAAAGATACAAGGATCCTTTGAGCCAAAAAGTTCAAGACAACATAGCAAGAGCACATTTCAAAAAATATAAATAAATATTCTTGGATGTATACCCATGTTAACTGTACAGCCATGTTTATACCAAGCAGCATCATTCACAGTAACCAAAAGGTAGAAATAATCCAAATTCATCAATAAGTGAATAAATACACAAAATGGAATATTATTCAGCCTTTCAAAGGAGGGACTTTTTTTTTTTTTTGTCTTTTTGAGACAAGGTTTCGTTATGCAATTCAGAAAGGCCTTTGGACTCACCTTGCTAGCCTCACATTCATAGTGATCCTCCTGCATATCCTCCCAAGCACTAGGATTATAGGCCTGTGCCACTTCATCCAGCCAGGAAGAAAATTCTTGCACATGATCTAACATGTAGCACATAAAACTTAAGAACATTATGCAAAGAAACATAAGCCAGTCACAAAAACATAAGTATTATACAGCTAGGTGTGGTGCACCATCATGCCCAGCTCTTGGCTTTTCCTTGAAATTTTTGAAATTTCTAACAGACATGAGGTGTGATCAAAAAATACAATAGATGTTTAAAAGCCTTGGAAAGATTATTGTAGTAAAAGACTTATTGCTATTAATCCTCTTTAAAATATTCCTCCTATCTTTAGAGGGCTAGGGATATAGCTCAGTGCACAGCGCCCGCCTGGCAAGCGCAAGGTCAACAGTTGACCCCCAGTACCACAAAAAAAGCCAGGGATATAACTTAGCAGCACAGTACCTGTCTGGCAAGCCACAAAGTCATGAGTTCGATTCCTGGTGAAAAAATAAATATATTCCTCCTATCTTTGAACATGCCTTAGCTTACTGTCCTTACCACATTTTTGTTTTTTTTGTTTTTGCTTTTGAGACAGGGTCTTGCTATGTGGTTCAGGTTGGCCTTGAACTCACTATGCAGAGAGTGCCTGTACTGTAAACTTCCACTGCCCCCTCAGACTACAACACCCCACCCTATTCATCACTTCGTACCACCACTCTGAGCTTCATCGGGTTCTAGGAAGGACATACTACTTTCTCACCACCTGTTACTTCCCGGAACTACATAAAGCCCTTTATGACATTCAGCACATTTCATCTCACAGCCTCCTATGTTAAGGATAGGACTGCATGGGGTAGGTGGGCATGGTAGTACATACCACCTCAGGAGACTGAGGCAGGAGGATCACTGTGTGTCTGAGGTCAGCCTAGGCTACGTACTAAGTCCAAGGCCAGCCTCCACTACATAACAAGACCCTGACTCAAAAAGAAAACAAAAAACAAAAAAAAAAATTACATGAGTTTTATCAAGGCTCTCCACATCCTAGAATCCTACCTCTAAAGGAAACTAGCACAGAAAGCCACATGGAGCCCAAGTCACAAAACAGGCAAAACCTGCAAATTACCAGATACCTAGAATCCCAATCCTCAAAGGCATCCGAGAGCGGGGCCTCTTTGTCTTTAGGGTTTTCAGCTGATGTAAACGATTCCAGATGGTCTGCTCAGCCTTCTCCCTACAGAGATCAACAGAGGCAAAACTGAACCAAAAATAAACTACATAGCAATTTAAGAAAATGTGACAATGAAAAGGCAAAAAAACCACCTTTAATCCTTTAAATGACATTTATCTTTAGACTTGGGGAAATTAGGGGCCAATGAAAAACCACTTGCTATGATTCACTTTTCCTACAACAACAGATGCCCTTCCTGTACATCTCCATATCTGTCAACTCTATCAAAACTCAAAAAGAACCTGCTTCAGAAGCCAAGTTGGGGGTGGGGGGGACACACCTGTAATCCCAGCACTCAAGAGTTGAGGTAGGAAGATCACCACAAGTTAAAAGGCAGCCTGGGCCCCATAATGACCTCAAGGCCAGCCTGAACTACAACCAAGACCCTGTCTCAAAAAACAAAACAAAACAAATCTGCTTCAGAGGATTGAAAGTTCAAGTCTAGCCTAAGGAACCTAAGCAACTTCATGAGACTGTCTCAACATTCAAAAAAAAAAAAATTTTAAACCTTTGTAAAGCCTTCCACAACTGTCTGTTAGTTTTTCCTCCCTTTACATGTCCTTCTATTTTAACTACACTTTTCCCTTTACTGAGATATTTGGCTTTTACTGGGTTGGGGGTGGGGAGGGTGTTTGTTGTTTCTGTTGGGTTTTTTGTACCAGGGATCAAACTCCTGATCTTGCACTTACCAGACAAGTGCTAGAGCCACTGAGCTAAATCCCCAGCTATTATAGGTTATTTTTTAACCTAGTATTTTTTGTCAGTTGTTAGACCTATTTCCATATCTTATTTCCTTTATCAGATCAAACTCCCTAAAGCCAGGCTCCATGGTGGGTGGGTTCACTTCTAAATCACCCAAACTTAGGGTCATGCACAAAGGTCCTTAGAACAAAAAGTTGTATTAATTAATTAGTTAATGGAATAGCCAGCTATGGAAACACTAACAATGATATGCTCTGTACACAGAAAAAAAAATGATGTTATGGTTTGTGTCTAGATATTCCCCCAAACCCTCATGTGGTCATAGGTGGAGCTTTTCAAAAGTGGCAGGATCTAGAGTATGTGATGCTGGGACTAAGGGTGTGTGACTACTCAATTAGTTTGATTGGTATAGTTCTGGGTAGGATTAAGGCTATCTCACCCAGGGTGTGACTGCTAACTGCCCTAAGGCAAGTAAACTGGAAACAAGATAAAGGGACAGAAAGAATCTGCCACTTCACTTGCTGCTTCCTCATTTGCTGCTTGTTGCTTTCTGCCTATCCTGCTTTGCCAAGAACTGTTTCTCTTCTGTGAGGCCCCCTTGCCATGCTACCCTACCTTGGCACCAATTGACCTCTATAATCTGTGAGCCAAAATAAACTTTTCCTCCTTTAACTTTGGGTGTGGGGTATTTTCTCTCAGTATCAAGAAAAGTAACCAAGACAGAGGGTATATATTCACTTCTGATGAACCTCTGATTGATGCCACCTATCTCTGTTCAGAGCATTCTACCCCAAGCACTTACTACATTCTCACTACATTATCACTACATTATAAAGGTAAGCCATCAGTAATGAGAAAAAACTCAGGAAAACTTGGGTGACTGAAGCCGGGCCTAGTGGCTCATGTCTGTAATCCCAGCACTCTGGAGGCTGAGGTAGGAGGATCGTTGTGAGTTCGAGACCAGCCTGGGCTACAAAGTGAGCTCAAGGCCAGCCTGAATTGCATAGCAAGACCCTGTCTCAAAAAGACAAAAAAAAAAAAAAAAAAAAAAACTTGGGTGACTGAGCATACTTTTGATTTCCTCATCTATACAATGGACTTGGTAAAAGCACCAAATTCAGAAGGTTTCTGTGAGAGTTAAACTTGTTAACGCATGTGCAGTTTTCACACGGAAACTCATGCACAGTACCTGCTTAGTAGATGTCAACAGGATAAATCAGAACTATCACCACTGTGGAAAAACTACAAGTGCTACTGACAAGTCACTGATCATCTCTATTAGCAAGCCAGCTGGGGGCTTAGCTCCAAAGTGATTACATAAGATAGGTTCACTCCATGCTGCAGGCAGTGGTGACACCTGAAATCCCAACACTCTGAGAAACTGAGGCAGGAAGATGGCCAAATTCAAACCCAGCTTGGGCAATTTAGTGACATAGCAATATCCTGTCTCAAAATAAAATAAAAAAAAAATTAAAATGGCTTGGGATGTAGCTCAGTGTGAAGGCCCTCAGTTCAATCTCCAGTAGGGGGAAAGAAAAATATATTAACTCCCTAGTAAAAGAATAAATTCATACCTGATAGAACATGTAACAAGAAGAATCACATCTGCCTGAAGGGACAGTAAAGAAAAAAGAAAAATTATCATCTTTGAAGTCCCAGAATCACCACCCTCAGCAACCACCTTTTCATAATTATTGTGGTAAAATACATGTAAAACTTATCATCCTAACTCTTTTTAAGTGTACAGTTCTGTGGTACTAAAAAGATTCAGTCATGAACAGCTAGCTCCAAATTCTCCCATCTGCCTCAACAATAACTCTACACATTATACACCAACTCCCCATTTCCTCTCCTGACACCAACTTTTATTTAGGTTCTTCCCTAAAGGTAAGTCTTACAACAGAAGTCTCAAAGATAGCTGGAAGGAAAGTACACCCCGTCAGTCCCATGGTACACCCGTCACTGGAGGGAACTCTCTTGGCTACCTGAGCCTGTTCCCAAAGCTACATCTAGGACCTGGCACAAATGTAGAGTCTAACCCAGGCCCAGAAGCATGGAGAAACAGGAAACAAGTATAATGTACCTCTTGGAGGTTGTTGGTCCGAAGGTAGCCACTCTTTTGCAAGATGGACCAGGCTATCTCTGTGTCATTCACATTCATCTGGCAGCCATAGGTCTCGAGGTAGACTGCAATGAAAGACAGATTCCAGGGCAGGTACACCATGCTACAGGTCTCAAAAGCTCTCCTATTCCAAAGTCCCAAAAACACCTGAGGCAACTGGTTATACAGTAAGTCCCTCGTTGCTTCAATCCTAAAACACCATCAATATCAAGTGTACCCCAAATTAATGGCAGTCTTTCGGAACAAAAGACAGACTGCATTATATAAATATACTAATTATAAGCCATGTGATTTACAATATGAGAGAAAACATGTCCTGAGAATCAAGGGAATACAGTTCTAAAAACAAAACAGGAGCTACATAAAGTGTTACACGCCTATAATTTCAGTGCTCTGGGAGACGGAGGGAGAAAGATTGCAAGTTAGAGCCCAGCCTAGGCAACTGAGAGACTGAATAGTGAGACCCTGTTTCAAAATAAAAAATAAAAAAGAGCTTAGACTATATCTTGATGAGAAGGCCTTGAGTTCAGTCTCTAGTAATAGAAGAGAAAATAAAAAGGAAGGACTATGGATACTACCTATCCACCTGAGGGAAAAATAAATTTAAATTCATATGTTTAAATCCTCCCTTTCAGCCAGTCATGGAGGTGCATGCCTGTAATCCCAGCGCTCTGGAGGCTGAGGCAAGAGGATCGCTGCAAGTTCAAGGCCAGCCTGGGCTACAAAGTGAGTTCAAGGCCACCTCATCTAAAAAAAAAAGGAAACTTTATATATATAACATATATATGTTTTTAACATATATATAAGTTTAAAAAAGGAAAAAATATATATATGGCCTTCTTTGGCCCACTTTTCCTTATCTAAAAAAATGAAACCAGCATAATATCATGGTGGTGGTGGTACATGCCTGTTATCTCAATATTCTAAGGGGCTGAGGCAGGAAGACTGCAAGTTTGAGCCCAGCAACTTAGTGAGACCCTGTCTCAAAAATAAAAAGTAATGCCAGGCATGATGTAGCATACCTGTAATCCCAGCACTTGGGAGGCTGAGGCAAAAGTATCACCACAAGTTCAAGGCCAGCCTGAACGTGTCTCTACATAGTGAGATCCTGTATTTAAAAACCAAAAAAAAAAAAAAAACTAATATCCAACCATAGGGAAATAGTTGAAAAAGCATTATGGAATATATGGTATACATTATATACAGTGTGATATTCTGCACCAATTTTTTTCGGCACCAATTTTTTAAAATTGAGTTATTCAGTCAGGTATAGTGGCACAGAACTGTAATCCCAGCACTTAGACGGCTGAAGCAGGACTGCCAGGAATTCAGAGTCAGCCCGGGCTACACAGTGAGTTATAGGTTAGCCTAGACTATGTGGTGAGACTCAGTCTCAAAAAAACTTTAAGTATCAAGACTAGTGCCTGAAAGATATTAAATGAAAATAACACCATAAAAATAATTTGTACCATATGATTACAACCAAATCTTTTTCTTTGTTTTTCCTTTGGTGATACTTGTGATTGAACACAGGGCCTTGTGCATAAGCAAGTACTCTCCTAACACACACACACACACACACACAAACACCTTTAAGAATTACAAAGAGACTGGGGCCAGGGATTTAGCTCAGCAGCATAAGAACCTGCCTGGCAAGCGCGAGGTCATAAATTCAATCCCCGGTTCCAAAACAAACAAACAAAGAATTATGAAGAGGGGGTTAGGGGATATAGCTCAGTGGCACAGTACCTGCCTGGCAAAGGCAAGGTCCTGAGTTGGGTTCCCAGTACTCACACACACACACAAAAAAAAAAAAAAACAGAATTTTAAAGGGAAATTTTTTTTTAGAAACAGGGAAGAAGAAAAGATTTGGTTGTTCTTTAATGTCTCCTCAAGGTTTCTTAAGTTATTTGAACTGATCATATAGTGTTCCTAAGAAAGCCTTTTCTCAAGAATAAATAATAAATTTCTGCAGCAACAATTATGAAAGCAACTTTAAGTCTTAAGACAATCTAAAAATTAGAACAAAAGTTATGCTTTAGCTGGACATGGTGGTGCACACCTGTGATTCCAGCACTTGGGAGGTCAAGGCAGGAGGACTGCCGTAAGTTCAAGGCAAGCCTGGACTAGAAGGTAAATTAGAGGTCAGCCTGGACCACACAGTTAGACCCTATCTCAAAAAGCTTTTTTAAAAAAAAAGTTTTTTAATAATTACAATTGAATTTGAGGTTTGGTTTTGTTTTGTTTTGTTTTTGTTTATTTGGGGGTATCTTGGTTACTTTTCTTTCATTGCTGAGACAAAATATTTGATGCCCAAAATGAAAAAAGTAAAGGTTTATTTAGCTCACAATTTGTGGAAGTCTCAGTCTATGATCAGCTGGCTCCAAGGCAGGATGGCATGGCACAGAGGCAGCCATTCATGGCACTGGCAGGTACCAAAAGAGACAGGAGGAAAAAGGGCAAAAAGGGAGAAGCACAGATCCTTTCCTCCCTTGTATTGTATGTTGGCTACCAGCCCCTGGGTGGGTACAGCACTCACTGCCAATCTAGTCACAAACACTAGACTCAGCCACCTTCAAAAGGCCCACCCTCCATGACCACATGAGGCTTTGGGGAATTTTTTTGGCTTTTTTGAGACAGGGTTTCAATATGTAGTGCAGGCTGGCCTTGAACTCCCTATGTAGCTCAAATTGAACTCAAACTCAATGATCCTCATTACTCAGCCTCCTGAGTACTGGGATTACAGGTGTGCACTGCCAAACCCAGCAAAGTTTTTGAGAGTAAAACAACCAAAGAGAAAACTCCCAGGAATTCTACTCCAATTCCTGTGTGTCAACACTATGAAGTTTGTTTGTTTGTTTGTTTGTTTTTTCTGCAGTGCTGGAGATTGAACCTAGGATGCCAAACATGCTAGGGAAATATTCTACCACTGAGTTACACCCTAAGCCCAGCCCTGTGGGTTTCTTTCCACTAATGTTAACTGTAGAAATTGATGATTCCATAACTAAGAAATTTTCCCGTACTGTTGACTTTCTAAAATCAGGTCTGTAATAAAAGAACAATTAAATAATCAGGCCATGGATGCTGGAAAGGAGCAAGGCAGGAAGCCTAAAGGAATATTAAAACTAAAACTAACCTTTTCTCTGTCTTCCTAGAAGTTCTTCCTCTGTCAGATAGGGAGGTGGATCCTCTGCTTCTGGAGAAGATGGCTTTTCTTGAGGAGCTGAGGCACTTCTTAAAAAATGCTGAAAAGTTGGTCCAGTGGCCAGCCTGGAGCTAAAATCCTTCTCAATTCCATTCTCCTGTCTCTCTCTACTGGGATTTGCAGTGCTGGGAAGGCTGCTATGTGCCCTGCAGGTCCTGAGCAGCAGCCAGGACACAGCAGCCAACGGTCCCCACCTTAGAGACCTCTGCACTTGGAGGACACATTGTAAAGAATGCATGGCACTGAACAGCCTGAAGTCTGCAAAAGAATGACAGACGTCACAGATATTTATGAACACTATGTACAGTTACTGCTTTGAGCACTTTTTAAGTGCATTATCTCATTTACTCTTCACAAAAGTCCATGAAGAAGGCATTCTTCCCCGCCCTCCACCCCTGCACCAAGGACTGAACCCAGGGCCTTTACAATGAGCTACATTTCCAGTCTCCACCCCACCCCATTTTTTGGTTTGAGACAGGGTCTCACTAAATTGTTAAGTTTTCCACATTGGGCTCAAATTTGTGATCCTCCAGCCCCAATTTCCCAGAGTGCTGGAATTATAGCCAGGCATAAGAAAGTAACCTTAATATTATCTTTTGTTCTGTTACTGTTGTTGTAGTCGTCGTCGTTGTTGTTGTTTTGAGACAGGACTGGCCTATCTGGCCTGCATAGTCTAGGCTGGCCCTGAACTCACTACTGTAACTCAGGCTGACCTCGAACTTGCTGTGATCCTCCTGTCTCAGCCTCCCCAGTGCTAGGATGACAGCCATGTGTCACCATGCCTGGGGTCCTTAGTATTATCTGAAGCCAGGCACAGTGGTATGCACAGTAGTACTAGCTACTCAGGAGACTGAGGTAGGAAGATCACTTGAGCCCAGGAGTTTGAGGCTGGTCTTGGCAACACAGTAAGGTCCAGCCTCCTTTAAAACAAACAAAAAAAAAAAGGCTGAGGCAGGAGTTGGAGATCAGCTTGGGCTACAAAGTGAGCTCAAGTCCAGCCCAAACTGCACAGCGAGACCCTCTCTCAAAAAGACCAAAAATTAATTAATTAATTAATTAATATAATAAAATAAAAAAAATTTTTAAAAGCCAGGTGTGGTGTATATTTGTAATCCCAGCAACTCAGGGGGCTTAGGAAGGAGGATCACTGCAAACTCAAGACCAACCTGAATTACACAAGGTGATCTTGCCTCAGGAAAAAAGAAAGCAGAAACACTTTGCATAGCACATTTTAAGAGTCATTATACATCTCCAATTAATCTGGGCAGTTGCCAATAACCATGGAACAGATGTAGATTTTATTGAGTGGTTACAGTGACTTAGATGTGATGCAAAGCCCTTTGCATGATTACTGCATTTAATCTTCACAGCCGTTCTGTGATGCAACTCAACTTCTACTATCATCCCCACTTCACATATGACGAAGCCAGAGCTCAGAGAGAGACGACTTGCCCCAGGTTACACAGGAATAGGCTGCGAGGTTGAGCTACGAACCCCAACAGTCTGACACCAGGTCTAGAGCTGGAGCCATAGTGACATCTTCCCGCTTGAGCCTGGCGCATCTTCAGGGCCCGGTGTGCTCTTCTGCTCCGGACCGGGTCACAGAGAGCTGCGCAGGCCAACCCCACCCCCAGTGCCACTCACCACAAGGGAGGGCTGCAGAGTTCCGCAGCAGAAGCTCTGCACACTGACCCTCGATCCCGCTCAGCAGTCAACCGCAGCGTACTCACGACTTCCGTCCGAGACGTCCCACCGGAAGTGCTTCATCTATATGGTCCGGGTGAACCCGGCCTCCTGGCTTTGAAAAGGCCGGATAGCTGGTGCTGGTGCCTACTGGCCGGCAGGAGGCAGCTGAGCGCTTGAAAAGCGGTAGGTGCGAAATAAATGTGGCTCTAAATGTAAACTACACACCGGCTGTCGAAGAAAAAATGTAAAATGGCTTATAGTCTTATATGGATTACGCGTCAAATAATAGTTGAGATTTATTGGTTCAAATAAATGTATCATGTGGATTAATGTGTCCTTTTTCTAATAAAGCCACTACGGCATTTTAAATCACATACATAACTCCACGTTTTTGTCTTGTTTGCACTGCTGGAGATTGAACCCTAAACTGGTTTTTGGTTTTGATTTTGGTTTTCTCCTGAGACATGATCTTTTTTAGTACTTCAGACTGCCCTTGAACTCACTATGTGGCCCAGGCTGGCCTCTAACCTGCCTCAAGCCTCCCAAGTGTTGGGATTACAGGCCTGACCATGAGGCCCAGCTCCTAATTTTCTTTTGAGACAGGGTCTCAGTAAATTGCCCTGGCTGACTTCTAACTTTGATCCCTCCTAAATGCTAGGATTAGAGGCCTGGGCCATTGTGCCTTGCTTTTTTTTGTCTTTTTTTTTTTGTCTTGCTATTCAGTTTCAGACTGGCCTTGAGCTCACTCTGTAGCCCAAAGTGGTCTCAAACTTGCAATGATCCTCCTGCCTCAGCCTCCCAAATACTGGGATTACAGGTGTGCACCACCACACCCGGATTGCCTGCTTTATTAAACAGTGCTGCTCTGTAGGTTAGTACATTCCAGAAGCGCCTCTGAATTTTAGACCCTCCCCAGGTTTCAGTTCTTTGCTTGCCACCTCTCCATAGGTGAAATGGTCTACTGACCATCTCTAATTTAGCACAGGACTCTTCATTTTCCACACACATCTTGACCGAAAACTTGTTTCTGCCATTCTGGCCTATGGCAGCAAATAACCCACCCATCCTTTCAGTTGAACTAGGAATTTAGAGTCATTTTTTTAAAGCTGGATGTGGTGGTACACACCTATAACCATAGCACTTGGGACATTGAGGCAGGATTGTTTAAAG
Organism: Hydrochoerus hydrochaeris; assembly: GCA_004027455.1. NCBI lineage: Eukaryota > Metazoa > Chordata > Mammalia > Rodentia > Hydrochaeridae > Hydrochoerus > Hydrochoerus hydrochaeris. The sequence goes on along the minus strand of PVLA01001639.1, from coordinate 211,046 downwards.
CCAGCCTAGGCTACAAACTCAAGGCAATTCTGAACTGCATAGTGAAACCCTGTCCCAAAAAGACAAAAAAAAAAATCATTTTTGTTTTCCTTCCCTCAATCTCCACATTCAATCTACCAGTTTTAACTCCAAAATATCTCACATCCGTCCAATTCCGGTTTCTGAATCTGGATCTTAATCCTTCTGAGGAACTCTGAGAAATACCATAGAACACTACAATTTAATTTTTTGTGTGTCAACTTGAGTAAGCCACTGGATGCCAAGATTTCGACTGAAACATTATTCCTGGTTGTGTCTGTGAATATTGGATTGGTGGACCCAGTAAAGCAGATCACCCTCTCTAATGTGAGTGGACATCATCCATCCCTTTGAGGCCCCGAATAGAATGAAATGCCCAAGAAAGGCTGAAATCCATGACAAGCATCTTCTCCTGCCCTCAGACTGGTAGGTACACCATTGGTGTTCCTGGTTCTCAGTCCTTAAGATTTGGACTGGAATTTATACCACTACTTTTCCTGGGTATCTAATTTACAGATGGAAAATCATGGAACTTAGCCTCTATAATCATGCAAGCCAGCTACTCATAATAAATAACAGCTTAGAGTTCATTATACAGATATTGTTATGATCTAAATGTTTGTGTCCCTCTCAAATTCATATATTGAAATTGTAACCTCCAAGGTAATGGTATAAGGAGGTGATTGGGAGGTGGACTGGGTCATGAGGGTAGAACTCTCAGAAACAGAATTAGGGCCCCAATACAAGAGACCTCAGCTGGGCATGGTGACACACACCTATTATCCCAGGGATCAAGAGGCTGAGGCAGGAGGATGAGTGACCAAGACCAGCCTAAAGTACATAGCAAGACCCTGTCTCAAAAAAATGAAAACAGAACAAAAAAGGCACCATCTGTGAAACATAAAGTGGACCTTCAACAGACACTCAATCTAATGCGTTAGCTCAGCAGTGCAGTGCCTACCTAGCAACCTTGAGGCCCTGACTTCAATTCCTGGTACAAGAAGAAGAAGAAAGAAGAAAGAAGAAAGAAGAGGGAAGAGGGAAGAGAGAAGGAGAAGGAGAAGGAGAAGGAGAAGGAGAAGGAGAAGGAGAAGGAGAAGGAGGAGGAGGAGGAGGAGGAGGAGGAGGAGGGAGGAGGAGAGGGAGAGGGAGAAGAGAGGGGGAGGAGAGAGGAGGGAAGGGGAGGGGAGGGGAGGGTAAAGAAAATAAAAGAAAAAAAATCTTAACAGTTTCACGATTTTAGACTATCCAGTCTCTAAAACTGTGAGAAACAAATTATTATTGTTTGCATGCCACTCAGTTTATTTTTCTGCATCTGCTGTACTACTAAGGTTTAGCTCTAGTCTTTATCTTTTTCTTTTCTTTTTTTTTTCAGACAAGGTCTCATTGTGTTTCCCAGGCTGACCTAGGCTCCAGTGATCCTCCTACCTTGGCCTACTGGATAGCTGAGACTACAGGTGTGCACTTCCATGCCCAGCAGTTTAGGGCATTTTTGTGATAAAACCTAAACAGGCAAATAGATACAGATACAAATATTCAATTTCCTATTGCTTGTTTCTCTGAAGTCTCCTAATACACGTGTACGCACACACACACACACACACACACACACCTCAGAATTATTTTTCAAAGGAGGAAGGAGCTGAAATGGTTATACACCAACAGCCATTGGCTGAAGGATGCTCCTAGCTGTGTGAATTCCTCAGCAACCCACACCACCTATGTGGGGAGACTGGCAGTTGGTAGAAGCCCTCTGACAATAAGATGCAAAGCTGATCCAGCACTCTGAACTAGCGAGGCACTGACTGAGGGCCCTGACAGCCCTTTTTCCAAGCAACCTCTTTAAGTCCTCATTAAAACCCCATAAGATGATTAGCTCATTTTATAGGTAAGAAAACAACATGAGCTGGGCATGGGACACATGCCTGTAATTCTAGCACATAGGAGGCTAAGACAGGAGGATCACCATGAGTTCAAGGCCAGAACAGCCTGAGCTACATAGTGAGTTCAATTCCAGCCTGAACTACCTAGTTTAAAAAAAAATTATATATATATATATATATATATATATATATATATATATATATATATATCTGGAGATTTAGCTCAATAGCACGTCTGCCTGGCAAGTGCAAGATCGTGAGTTCAGTCCCCAGTACAAAAAGAAAAAAGCATATATATATATATATATATATATACACACACACACACACACACACACACACAAAGGTAGTCACATGCTGAGGCTAACCCAACTAGTGCATGGCAGAACAGGGATCCACCCACACGCCAGGCTTGCCATTGACTATTTTGACATCAGGTTGCTGGGCTACATGAAGGCTCTGCTGCTTACAGCGGGTAACCATGGACAACCAGTCACTGCTGACTCGTGTCTTTGCCTACCTATCAAGCAGCTGTGAGGCAAGTACAATTGCATGGAGGTGAGAAGAGGTCAGGAAAACAAATGAGGGAAGGATTTGGGGGCTATGCGGTTGTCTAAAAGGATTCCTGGACCAGTGAAATGTCTCATGCAGAAAGGTAATGAAAACAAACCTCCTGGTGGGAGGCTGAAGCAAGAGGATTGCAAATTCAAACCCATCTGGGGTTGGTCATGGTGACACATGCTTTTAATTTCAGCACTCGGGAGCCTGAGACAAGATCACCATGAGTTGGAGACCAGCCTGGGCAAAGGGCCTGGGTTTGATCCCCAGTACCAAAATAAACAAAAAGAAAGACAAACCTCTTAGATTCCAGGAGCCCCATAGTCTATCCTACCTGAAGACCTTTCACTTGGCTCCTCCACCTGGACTGCTCTTCCCTTCCACCCGACTCCTGCTAGTCAGCAAAAGTTCAAATTGGTATTGAACGGGTATTCACACCTCCCACTCCCACCTCAGTGGAGTCCATCTTTCTTTATGTCAGGCTAATGATGTGTATGACCTGTGTGACTGACTCTTCTTTGCGCTCCAGTGACCTGTGCCATTGTAAGACCAAGTCAGTGCCCTTCTTCCTGGGTTCAGAATGGAGCACAGAGTGAACCTAAGCCTGAAGCAAAACCGCCCAGCCTGGCCCACCTTACACTCACGCGTCAAACTACAGACAGGTGGAACCCAGGGGTATGCAAATAAGTGCTACTTGCTGTAGCCACTGAGATTGAGTTTTCTTCCACAGCATTATTGCAAGAGTAGCTGAGTAAAGCCTGCTCCTTCAGGTGGACATCTGCTTCAGCGCATCCTCCTGAGAAGCCTCCCTACCCCTCACCCACCCACCCACTTTGGTCCCACCGGCCTCTGCACTCTCTACATCTTCCCAGTTGTGATCACACACTGGACTGGTAGCTTCTGATGGGCTTCTTTCCTGAGGATAGAGATCTGCCAGTTTTGCTCTCAGCTACATTACTTCCTGGCCCCAAGGATTAGCACAGAGCAGGTATGTACTAAAGGACTGCAGGCTGACAGATGGATGCTTAGACAGGCTGATGGGTGAGCAAGGCTGAAATGTTGCTGGGTCCTAGAACCAGCTCTGGTTCTAGCTTGTCACATGACCACTTGTGCTGGTTTTCTCATGTGAAGCTCAGTTAGAACTACTAATGCCGGGCATGGTGGTGCATGCCTGTAATCCTAGCACTCAGGAGGATTGCTGCAAGACCCCATTAAAAAAAAAAAAGAGAGAGAGAGCCAGGTGTGGTGGCTCATGCCTGTAATCCCAGCACTCAGGAGGCTGAGGCAGGTGGATTGTTGAGAGTTCAAGACCAGCCTGGGCTACAAATTGAGCTCAAGGCCAGCCTGAACTGCATAGAGACCCTGTCTCAAAAAGACCAAAAAAAAAAAAAAAAAGAGAGAGAGAGAGAGAACTACACATAGTATACTTCAAGAGCTTCATGTGGCTTCATGTGGCTACTGACACTTGATATGCAGCTAGTATGCTAGTATCAACGAGCTATTTCAATTTTAATTTAAAACATGATAGACAAGTCAATTACTGGAATTTAGAATATTCAAAACAACATAGTATGTGAATCTACTTGTTCAACTGTAAATGTTATAACATACAAATGCAAATTATGTTATTCCATTGAAATTTTGGCATCTGAGTAGAGATATGCTGTAGATTTAAAATACACACCAGAGGCCAGGGATATAGCTCAGTGGCACAGCAGCTGCCTGGCAGTGCAAGGTCCTGAGTACCAAAATTTAATTCCTGGTACCAAAAAATAAGTAAATAAATAAATAAATTGTACACTGCATTTCAAACAGTATGGTACAAAAGAAGGAAGATTTAACATTTTATTAATGTCTTGTTTTGTTGAGACAGGGTATGTGTAGTTCAGGCTGGTCTTGAACTCACTGTGTAGCCCAAACTGGTCTCGAACTTGAAGTGATCCTCCTGCTTCAGCCTCCTGAGTGCTGGGATTATAGATGTGTGCTAACATGCCAAGCTCATTAGTGAATTTTTTGGTTCTTTTTGTTTTTTTGAAACAGGGTCTCATTATGTGGTTCAGCCTGGCCTCAACTGGAGATAATCTTCCTGTGTCAGCCTCACCTGACCTAAAAAAAATTATTAAAATATTTTCACTAATTTTTAAACTTTTTTTATAATTTTGCTTAATTTTTTAATTTATTTAATTTTATTTATTTATTTTTGGTACCAGGGATTGAACTCACAACCTTATTCTTGCCAGGCAGGCACTTACATCACTGAGCTAAACCCCTGACCCAACTTTTTTTTGTACCAGGGATCCAACTTATGATCTTGTGCTTGCCAAGGAGGTGCTTATGCCACTGAGCTAAATCCCCAGCCCCCCTTTTTTAAAAACTTTTTAAATGTGGCTACCAGGAAACCTTAAATTACAAATGTGTATAGTCCTAGCACTCAGGAAACTGAGGTAGGAGGATCACTTCAAGTTCGAGACCAGCCTGGGATACATAGTGAGTTCAAGGCCAGCCTGAACTGCATAGCAAGATCTTGTCTCAAAAGATAAAAATAAATTGCAGATGTGGCTCATATTATATTTCCAATGCATAGTGGTGAACAAGAGTTTTGAAGTCAGACAGGCTGGATTTGAATCCCATCCCAGATACTTCATAGTTGTATGACTTTAGGCAAGTCACCATCCTCCTCTGATCCCCAGGTTCCAGTGAAATGGAGCCCACTGTGTAGTCATATGCTAAGGATGGCATAAGGTAACGTACCAAGTACCTAGCACAGAGCCTGGTGGATGGCAAATACTCTCTAAAGGTTACCTATCGTTACTGCTGTCAGTGATTTTCTGGACAACACAAACAAGCAGTTAGACCCACACCAGTCATGTCAGCTAGCACATTGCAGCACATCCCCCTGAACTCCCTTCTGCAGGGAATGGGCCTGGGGCTGTCTAAAGTGGTTCTGAAACAGGTCCATAAATTCTTTGGGAGAACAGAGAACAGAGTGAGAACTGCGTGTGTATTTATTGTATAATTCTTATACAGCCCCATCCCTGAGAAATAATGCAGTTTGTAAGTGTCTGATCCAAGGCAATTCTTTCCTCTGTGACTGCTGAATTTCAGGACCCAGTCTTCGGAATGGAACTCAACTACTAAAACAACCATATTTCTACCCAGACAACAGAACACCCTCCCTCTCAGAACATGTGACCATGGAGAGAGGAACATCCCAGGCCCATGGTGGACACTGTTCCCGTCCAGCCCTCCAGTGTGAGCATTCTTGAGAAGGACCCTGGAGGAAAGTCCAGCACTGCAAGTACTGAGATCCACACAAGCTACAAAACCCATAACATAGGGACAACTAAAGAAGACAACATAGGATGCTTGTATTCTGGTGACACAACAGGACCTTCCACAAACTCCTGAGAATATGTCTGTGGCTATGATGGCCATCATAGCCTATATACTGTTTCAACTGGTACAATTACAAAAAGGGGGATATGTTAGAGACCATAAATTCACAATGGCTAGTTTTCCATTCTTCCCTCAGGGAGGAACAGAGGCTTTGGAATTTTTGTTATCATTCTTTTTCAGATTTCCCATTATCCCATCAGGGATGGACCATTCTCTCCCACTGACCAAAACTAAGACTAAAATGACTAAGACTAAAGACAACCTAGGGCAAGACCCTTCTTAGCATAGAGACTTCCTCTCTCTAAGTCCCTGATAATTCCCTCCTCAGTCAATAAATGCCAAGTTTCTGGCAAAAAAACAAAATTTCTTTGATGTTTCTTCCTCTAAGAGTTAAAAGAGTCTAATTCCCCTTTCCTGGATTTATGACTCACTTTTCTTTTTTTTTTTTTTTACTGGGGATTGAACTCACAACCTTGAGCTTCCCAGACAGGTGCTCATGCCACTGAGCTAAATCCCCAGCCCTATGACTCACCTCTGAGGGATGGAATGAAATAGAAATGACAACCTATGACAGTGATAGTGAACCTTTTAGAGCTTTCAGTGATAACAAAACAAACACCCGCTCAGCATGAACACTGTAGATTCACCACTGCTGGTTTATGACACACAGAGGTTCATTAGAGGCTCTGTGGCTTTCTTTTTGCTCTCTTTACTCAGCCACTCTGGGGAGCCAGTCATGTCCTAAGGACACTCAAGTAGTACTCTAGTGTGGCCCATACAGTGAGGAAGTGAGACATCTGCCCACAGATACTGCAGCCTGGCTTTGCTTTGCTTCTTTTTTTTGGTTTGAGACAGGTCTTACTATGTAGTTCAGGCTGGTCTCAAACTCAGTGATCCTCCTGCCTCAGCCTCCTGAATTCTGGGATTACAGGCATGTGCTACCATGCCCAGTAGACACTTTGGCTCTAACCTCTTGAAAGACTCTGAGACAAAAATGACCCAGTTTAACCCTTCACCCTTCTCAAATGTCTGGTCCACAGAACCTAAGAAATGACAGTTTATGGTGGTAAACTGCTAAATTTTAGGGTAATTTACACTACAATATATACACAATATGCTGCCTTTTGTGTGTGTGTGAGAGACAGGGTCTTATATGTAGTTCAGGTTTGCCTTGTACTCACTACATAGCCCAGGCTAGCCTCGAACTCATGGCAATCCTCCTGCCTCAGCCTCCCAAGTGCTGGGATCACAGGTGTCTTCTGAGACCAGTTAAAAGTCTGTTCTCTAGGGAGAGGGCCCCAATCCTTGGTCTGGATCATCTTGAGACTACAAGGGCCACCACAGAGTCCCAAGGCCAAGACACAAACCACAGACACTGGCCAATCTGCCTGTGTGCTCGCAGGCTGTTTATTACCCAAGAGCAAGGTGGAGAGAGAGGGGATGAAGAGAAGAACCGTGGCGCCCCAAGGTAGTGGGCAGAGGGGAAAGTGAACAGAAAGGCTTCTTTTGTTTCTCTTGTTGCTGACCCAGGAGACTCCAGCTTCAGACAGAGCCTCTGGAGGGAATGGCTTTGGGGCCTCCAGGAGGCCTGGAAGCTCAGCAGTAGGCTGGGGTCAGAACCCCCACACAGGCAGGTCCCAGGCTTGGAATGGCTTCTGTGTACACAAAATATCTCTCTGCAAAAGGCACTGGTGGAGGAGGGTGGCAAGAAAGCCGCCCCTCACAGGCAGGGTCCACTATGTCCTGGGTCCTGGATCCTGGTCCCCAAGACCAACTCAGCCTCCCTCAGAGGCTGGGTTTCTGAGGCCCTTGCTCCTCTTCTCTCCTTTCTCTCAGCCCGGGGTGAGCAGGCGGTCAGCAGAGGGCCAGGTCAGGCTATGTGGTGGACATCCCCTCTTTCTGGCTAGTACATCTGGCGACTTCTAGGCCAAGAGCCCCAGGCGAGTGACTTTGGCTGAGAGGAAGGAGTGGATGATGAAGACCATGGTTTTGGGACACGAGTGCAGGTCCAGCTGCTGCAGGGTGGATGGAGAGAAAAGTCATAGTCCTTCTCCCCAGACTGGCCTCCAGGACAGCACCACATACACCATACCCAGGGTACAAAGGTAACCTTCCACTTACAATCTCGCCTTCAGCACCCCCAAAGTCCAGGAAAAGGAGGCTGGCACCATCATCTGAGGACATCTGCAGCTTCTCAAAGGGCTGTCGAAGCAACAGAGCTCGAGCTGCACCTGGCTCGGCTGCCCACAGAGTGAAGCCCTTGTCAATGTGCACCGAGAGGCTGCAGGGACGGCCATTCCACGTGCAGGCTGCAGGGAGGGATGCAAGCCCCTCTGAGACCATAAACCTCACCTCCAGACCCCACCAGCAGCTCTCCTGTTGGCCTGGAATACCCCCACAAGTGGGAGGCTGTCTGTCTGTCATGACACCTGGGCACCTACCCTGCAGCTGCCTGTATGCACCCCAAAATTCAGAAAGACAGCCCCTCAGAGAACCTGCATCTAGTTCTTCACTCTGTGGACAAAAGACTCATTACCAGAGAGGGAGCCCCAGATCTACCCAGCGTACCTGTGGACACCTCCTGCACGCCCTCAGCGGCCCGGTGACAGCCATCCACCAGCTGCCGAGTCCAGGCAGCCAGCTCCTGCGGTGACTCCACGCTAAACAGGTGAGTGTCCACACCGTGGCGCGTGCCCGTGCGCAGGGCAAAGGAGAGCTCTGCATCATAGGGCACAGAGCCCTTGGAGGGGCCTGAGTGTACCAGCCTGGTTGGGACAGAGGGCTAAGCATGAGGTCTTGCTCAGGGGTGGAAACAATCCTAGGCAAGGGGCTGGGGATTTAGCTCAGCAGCATAAGTGCCTGCCTCACAAGCGCGTAGCCTTGAGTTCGATCCCTGGTACTGATAAAAAAAAAAAAAAAACAATCCTGGGCAAGGGGGCAATGACCCAAGAATCCTTTACCATCTAACAGGGTGGGGGGCAGCACTTGCAGGTGAGCACAAACTGACACAACTGGAGACATCTTCCAACACCCTCCCCCTGCCCCAGCGGAAGCAGTGTCTACACCACAACATATACATCCCTTTGCACATGCTGTTCCTTCTGCTTACTCTTCCTGATTATCTACTCAGTTCACTCCCTTCCTTCCCTCTGATCTTAATCAAATGTCACCTCCTTTGAGAAGCTTTTTGTGATCTCCCGTCTAAAATAGCACCTTTGGGACCAGGGATTTAGCTCAGTGGCGTAAGCACCTGCCTAGCAAGTGAAAGGTCATGAGTTCGATCCCTGGTACAAAAATAAATAAATGAAATAAAATAGCACTTTTGTCACTCGCTAGCCTTAATTTTCATCACGGTACCAGAAATTATCCTTTTTGTTGGTTTCTGGCTTTTTCACTAGAACATCCACAAGGGCAGACATTTTCATTTATTTAGTTCATCACTATATCCTCAGTAACTCAAACCATATCTAACACATAGTAGATTCTCAATAAACATTTGTTATGTTAATTGAGTCACTTGATTAAACATTTGTGACGTTAATTAATTGAGTCACTTGATTAGACAGGTAATCCATATCCTATAATTCCATTAGCCAGTGAGTCCCTGACCCATGGGCCAGAGCCCAATATAGGTGGAGGAGTCATGAGTGACAAGGGTCCCAGACCCTGTAGGTTGACTGTTACCCGCTGTGTGGCCTTCAGGAGCTTGCTACCTGTCTCTGGGCAGCAGACCTCTAAGTTCTTAGCCCTCTCTGCTCCTCACTCCATCCTCTCTCTGTTGCCCTCAGGAGCCACTGCTAACATCCAATCTCCCACTAGAAAGCCCTGAGCTGCTGACCCACAAGTCCCCAGGTTTCCTATCCAAGATCCCTGCCCATTCCACACATGCTTTGGAGGTGACACAGCATCTTGCTCCAGCCTCCTCCCTTTACATCCCCACTCCCATTCCCACTGCCTCCCAGACAGAAGCTCCAAACCTCCTGTTCACCCAGGATACCTCCTTTACCCTCCTCATCTGGCAAGTACCAAGCCTGTGAATTTTCCATGGCAAAGGCTGCCTTTCCTCTCCATCGGCTGCCTCCTCCACTGCACCTCCCCCAGTCCCACCATCTCTCCTGCGTGACTGAAGCAGCCTTCCAGCATCTACCCTGCCCTTCCCTAATGCATTCTCCTGGCTACAGGGGTTCTTTAAAACACAACTCAAGAGCCTGAAGGTGTGGCTGAGTGGTAGAGCACTTGCTTGGCAGGCACGAGGCCATGGGCTCAATATTCAGTAGCACAACAGTTAAATAACATACAACTGGGGCAGGGATTTAGCTCTGTGGCATGAGCGCCTGGCTTGCAAGTGTGAGGTCATGAGTTCAATCCTCAGTACCAAAAATAAATAAATAAATAAATAAATAAATAAATATGCCTCCTGAGCTAAACCCCTAGCACTGCCACAAGCCTAAAGAGAATGCTAGCATTCCTTAGCCAAAAGCAGGGGATCTACAAGACCAGGCCCTGCCAACTCCCTGTCTGGTTTATCTCCAATTCCTGCATGGACTCTCCATCTGGTTGTAGCCACTCAGCCCCATGACATGCCTCTGGACCTCTGACCTGATGCTCTTTCTATCTGAGCTCCTCTTTCCCTCATTCCTTAATAGCCAACTTCTCCTCATTCATCCAAGTCCCGTTAGAATGTCACCTCCTCGAGGCCTTCCCCATCCACCAAGCGTGGCAGAGTTAAGTGGCTTCTACAGGTATAATGGGCCCATCTTCCCCACCAAACCAGGTTCTCCCTGAGGGCTATGACTATTAGGGTCAGTTGTGTCCTCTCGGACCATGTGACAATGGATAAGTGACTGATGGGACCTCACAGCCTTCTGTTTGAGCCCCCACTTTGCCTGGGGAGGACTTCAGACCAATCTAAGGTCAGAATAGGGCAGGATCTTGTAGCTTCAGGGGCCCACTGGAGCATCTCCCCCCAAGCTCTGGATGAGACATGGGTACCTGGTGGCAATGAGTGGGGCAGTGTGGGCCGGCCGGCTCAGGGCCTCTCGGGTCTGGGGGAGACCTCTGTAGAGGAGCAGCTCCTTTTCAGTCAGCAGGGCCAGGCTGGGGGCTGTGGCCCCATTGGGCAGCTGCAGGAGGCAAAGCAGCAGTGAGAGGAGTGGGGAAGGGAGGAGTCAGAGGGCCAGGAGGAATGAGGCGATGAGAGGCACTGGGGACAGGCCAGTTCTAAGTGAGGAAAGGTGGGGGATCCAGGAGGCACCTGTTCAGTCAGCCAGCCAATCTGCTTGATGTCCTGGTTCCCAGCTGTGCCGGCAGCTGTCAGCAGCGCCTGCAGCTCATCCTTGACCCAAGGCATCAGGGCGTTGACCTGGGCATGAATGGCACCTGCCCATGACCTCGCACTAGCTTCATCCTTGGCCCTCAAGAAGAGGGGATCTTGGCCATCTGCTGCACAGATCTCCAGGTATCTGCAGGTACAGACAGGGCGGGTGGAGCCCATCACTGAGCTACAGCTCCCCAACTACCCACTGCTGCACTAGAAGCCATGGGGGATGGCCCTGAAGGAAGGAGGAGCACTGCCCACTTCTGGGGCTTCAGCCAGTTGGGGTCCTCATGGGATCTAGAGATAAGGGACAAGGACAAATACACACATATGCTATGCACACAAACACACATACTCATCCCATGTGCACCAGGAGCCAAAATGACCACTGCGTGAGGTTTCAACATGTCTTCTCCTCCTGATTTCTAAGGAAAATTTGTTTGCACAGAACAAACTAATTCATCTTTAATAAAAGGGAAAGAGCCAGCCATGATAGTCATGATAGTGCACCGCTGTAACCCTAGCACTGAGAGGCTAAGGCAGGAGGGTCGCTGCGAGTTCACAGCCAGTCTGAACTACATAATGAGACCTTGTCTTAAAAACCTCCCCAAACCAGGCATGGTGGCACACACCTGTAATCCTGGCACTCCAGAGGCTGAGGTAGGAGGACTGTTGCAAGTTCGAGACCAGCCTGGGCTACAAAGTGAGCTTAAGGGCAGCCTGAACTCCATAGCGAGACCCTGTCTCAAAAAGACAAAAAAAAATTAAAAACTTCCCCAAAGGGTGAGGGGTGGGAGAGCCAAATTGATCTATATAATAAAGAGCTGAGGAAACAGAGTAGAGACAAAGGTAGAGATAAAAGACCCCACAGGCAAGTGTGGAGGTGAGTTTCAGGGAGATACTTATAGGAGTAATGTTTGAGAAGATTTGCAAAATGTTTTATTGGGGATTAATGAGACATTCCCCTTTGGCATTTCTTTTGTTTTTGTTTACTTTTTTCTCCAGTTCTGGGGATTGAACTCAGAGCCTTCATATGAGCTACTTATATCCCCAATCCTTTATTATTTTTCATTTTGAGACAGAGTCTGACTAAGTCACATACTGCTCAGCCTGGGCTTCAGCTTACAATCTTCCTGCCTCAGTCTCCCAGGGCTGCGGCACTATACCTGACACTTTGGCATTTCTGTAATAGATAAAGTGGGGCAGAAACTAAAGGATGAGTCACATTCACAAAACCTTTTTTGTTTGTTCGAGACAGGGTCTCCCTGGCCAGTTTAGATTGGTCTCAAACTCACAATGATCCTCCTGTCTCAGCCTCCTGAATGCTGAGATTATAGACCTGCACCACTGAGTCCTGCACAAAACCCATTTCACACCCCTTTACCTCTGCCTTCCTTTGTTACAGAACTAGGAAGCAAAATCCTTGAATTCCCAGCTTCCCTTAGCAGTTAGGGCTGGCCAGGTGACTTTTGTTTGTTTTTGCTTTTTGCAGTGCAGGAAATGAAACTTAAGAGACAGATACACACTCAGCAAGTGCTCTGTCACTGAGCTACACCTCTATGTGACCCAGTTCTGACCCATGACACACAGAAGTCTCTGGAAGGGTGAACCTTGCAAATGAAGGGCAATCTTTCCTATGTGTGGTAGTTAGTACACAAAGATGGGCTCCTTCAAACACGTCCCCCCCTACACACACAGTCCACTTCTCCCACCAAAAAACAAAGTTCATTTCACCTCTCTTTGACCTTAAGATTTGATGCAACAAATCAAATGTGGCAGAAGGGACGTATCGTCTACATACGTACACACAGAGAGAAACACGTGTATACACGTGCCTTGAGTGACGCCTGGGACCAGGTGGAAACCTTAAGGTTCTGTGAGTCTCTGGAAGGACTAACACTGCCTCGTCTTCTCCCAGTACAAAGACCCTTCAGTGGAACAAAGATCCTTCAGTGGAACAGTGACCTGTGAACCACACGCTCTATTTTTTTTCAGTACTGGACTGGAAAGCATACCAATGAGCACCCTAAGACAGTCACATCCCCAGCCTTTTTTTATTTTGAGATAGGGTCTCACTAAGTTACCCAAGCTGGACTCAAAATTGGCATTCTCCAGCCTCAGTCTAAGTGCTGAGATACAGGAGCACACCACCACAACTGACTTTTTTTTTGAGACAAGATACTGCCATATAGTCCAGGCTGGTCTAGAACTCACGACCCTCTGGCATCAGCCTCTGGAGTGCAAATCACCAGTTCTTTCCTCATGAGACCGGCAGGGGTATGGCATCAAGAGAGGAGGGAGTTCAGTTGCTAGACATTTACTAGTCCTCCCAGCCAATGTTGAACACTAGCCTGGCACTGAACCTGTGCTGTAACTAGGATCCACAACACAAGCTTCTGATGTACATGCCATATATACAACACCCCCAGCCCTGCATACCCTACTCGATCAACTTAGATTCCACTCAACCAACACCATCACTCAGGCACCTGCAACTTCCCAAGCAGAGAAGGCACCTGGAATGAAGCAAGTGCCACCCTCTCTGAGTGATTCCTCTCTTTGTTATCAATTATAAAATGGGAGTGAAACATGGGACTTTGCTCTTAGGGCCGCCATGAGAATTAGATGAAATTTTGCCTGGGGACCACATGACCTGTGCTGGATACACACTTAGCACTCACTAAATGTTAGCTGGTACTGACCTTATTATTAATGAACTTGGGTTTTTTTCTTTCAGTTTTTTATTTTTATTAGTACATGTTTACAGTACATAATGATTCATTCATTGTGGCCATCAATGAACTGTTAAAGGCTGCTCAAATGTGAAGGATAGTAACTTTCTGTGTCCCTGACCCAAATGTTACCAGATATTTCAAAACCTCCACCAAGTCAACTTAAGAGAATCCAACAACCTTAAAAGTGATGAGATCAGTGAAGAAAACCCAGGGCTCTGCCCTGAACCAAAAGGAGGAATTGATAGCCAGGTGTGCTGGCATACACCTGTAATCCCAACATTCAGGAGGCTGAGGCAGGAGGATCACTGCAAGTTTGGGACCAGCCTGGGCTATAAAATGAGCTCAAGGCCAGCCTGAACTGCATAGTGAAATCCTGTCTCAAAAAGACAAAAAAAAAAAAAAAGGAGAAAGTGAAAAATAAAGCACATCAACCCATAACTTCACTCATGCATCCATTCAGCCTATTTCTTAAGCACCTACTATGTGCTGACATTGTGCCTGTCACTTATAAAATAGAGGCAACTTTTCTCCACTACCTAACACCAGGGCATATGAGTGTCTGAGCAGCCTCCCACTCCAGACTCACCTGGGTTCCGGGTCAGAGGGGGTGCACCTCCTTGAGACATATGCCATCTTCAAGGGCACGGTCTTGGCCTCACTGAAGTGGCGGGGCTGGGAGCCAGGGGAGGAAGGCTGCCGCTGAAGCGGTGAGGTAGGAGGTGAGTCCCAGGCAACTGAGGTCCCGCCAGCAGAGTTCTTGAAATACGGTGAGACCTCTTTCATGTACTTGACTGGTCAAAAGAGAGGTCAACAATTACCACTGTGTAGCGTGATTGTCACCAGTTAATTAAGTTTAACATAGGTCTAGTATCATCATGTTATCCTAAAATAAAACCTCATGCATGGCAATGTGGTAGGAAATACTTGATGCCTACCAATATCCATTCACCCTCCCTCTGGCTCATGGGCACATAACTACTCAGAAGACAGATTACACTTCCCAGTCTCCTCTGCAGCAAGGTGTGGCCAACTGACTACATTCTAGACAAGTAGGTAGAAGGGTTGGATGTTTAGGATGGCTGCTTAGAGGGAACAGACAACAGTTACAAGGCAGGGAAGGAGCCCTGAGATGGGAACCAGGACATGTGACAGGTCTGCCACTGTTCTTTCTCTTCATTCTCACCCGCAAAGAGGAGTTGAATGAGATAGTCCTATGGTAGAAGTTGCTCATTATCCTCCAATGAAGTGATAGCTTCCCAGCTAGAGGCCTGTTTCCAGGCTCCCTTGCAGCTCTAAGCACTCATGTGACCAAGTCTGACCAACAGGATGAAACCTGAAAGCCACCTGGCTTTGCTCACTGAAGAAGATGGTGTGCCCTTCTCTTTCCCTTTCACTGTCTGGAAACCAGACTGGCAGTGCACAGTCCTGACCATGAAAACAAAACTCATACTCCAAGGACGTCCAACAAACCAAATGGAAATGAACAGACGCTGACATTTCAGAAGTGTCCTATCAGACTTGGACTATTACCTAAGACACCCAAAAACTTTCATATTTAAGCCACAATCATTTATGGTTTCTTTATTTCAGAAGCAAGTTGGTACTTTAACCTATACAGGTACCCACAGGCCCTACAAGGTCTGACCAACTGTCACTAAGTATAGTGAATGCCTTCTAACAGAGTATTTTCCAATGGAATCTTCTGTGATCATGGAAAATTGTCAACATATATAATGCCAACAATTGTCAACATATGTAATGCCACTGAGCACTTAAAATGAGGGTAGTATAAATAAAGTGAATTTTACATTTTTATTTAATTTCAGCTAACTTTAAATTAATTTCAAATAGCCACATAGAGCTAATGGCAAGCACACAGGTCAGAATACTTCTGGAATATCAGCCAGATCTGCTTTTCTACTCAGCTGACCCATAAAGTCCCATTCTGACATGTGATCCTGCCCTCTTGGCCTGGAGTGGACTCCTGAGCTACACGAGACTGTTCAGAATGAGGCTGGAAGGGATTCTTTACTGGTGGCTTGAATGTTACAGGGCCAACTGCCTTCTACTATGTGGTCAGAGAACAGTAGAAAGGGTGCAGGAAGAGACACGGAGGACATATGCTAAGAGATAGACGAGAGGTCTGCCAGGCACCTGCTGATTTCCATTTCTGATTTTGTACTTCAGAAAGTCAGGTTGCAAACCCAACCGGGGTTCTAATATCTATAACCAAAATAATCTCAAGTGTGGCCCCAGTGATGAGGGCCATGATCCCATGCCTTTCTAGAAAAGGAGATCTCTGATCCCAGCACTAAGGAGGTTGAGGCAAGATTGAAAGATCAAGGCCATTCTGGGCTGCAACAAAACAAAATATGTCTAGAAAAGATCTTGCTAACAATGAGAACTCGACACAGAAGGCAACAGGGCAGATCTGGGAAGAGTTTGGTAGGAGTAGAGAGATTTAGGGACAAACCAGTTTTCTTGGGCTGGCCTGAGGACTGGGATGCTAAACACATGACACTTATACCACTACTTCTTTATTTCTTTCTTATGGAAGACATTGCTGATTAATCATAAAGTTCTATATGGCAACTATTACAAGTCAATCAAAGGGGCAGGGAATTTAGCTCAGTGGCATAAGCACTTGCCTGGTAAGAGTGAGGTCCTGGGTTTGATTCCCAGTACCGCAAAAAAAAAAAAAAAAAAAAAAATCAATCAAAGATGATTGGTATTATAACACTCGGTGGCTTGTTTTGTTTTGTTTTTTGAGACAGAGTTTTATTACATAGTTCAAGTGGCCTTGGACTCAATATATAAGCCAGGCTGGTCTCAAACTCAAGGCGATCCTTTTGCCTCAGCCTCCCAAGTGCTCGGATTACAGGTGCGTGCCACCATGCCCCAGCACTTTGATGTTTCTTGCTAAGTCAATTAGGCTTAGCTGCAAATAACAGAACATAAAACAACAATGCCCTAAACAATTAAGGCATTTATGATTTCACTTAAAAAATCTGAAGGAAAGCAATTCAGGAATGGGCCAGGGGCTCAACAACACTGAAGTCTGAGCAGGACCCTTTGCCTTTCCCTTAGCCTCCCCACAGTATGGGTGCCACAGCTCAAGGGAATCATTCTTTACATAACAAAACCAAGGCAGGAAAGGAACAGGCAGACAGAAAAAGGGCAGTCCCCTCACACCTTGCTCCTATCAGAGAAGGAAACACTCCCATGAAGCTACCGGTAGAGGCTTCCTTCTTTGTCCAAAGCTGGGCCATGTATCCACGGTTAGCCCAGTCATCAGTGCACCACCACACCAGGCTAAAACAGCTTTTATTAACAAGAAGAGGAAATGCTTCTAATAATGCCTGCCACACTCTCCGGGCATCTGGGCTGTTCCCAACTCTGACATGCAGCAGTCTCCTCATCTCTAAAATGAGCTGCTAGGCAGACAATATATAGAAGATGATGGTTAAAAGACTAGCCTAAACACTGGTCTCTCTCCCACCAGGTGATACTGTCTGCTGCTCTACAGAGACATCTGAGACCCATTGGTGGGGGCAGCCTCCCCCTCTCCTCTTGCCACACCTGCTCCCATGGTTGTCTGGCTCTCTGAGGGTTGCAGTCAAGGCCCAGCTAGCATGCCCTGCTGTGAGTGGACAGCCCAGGAAAGGGTTAGGTTAGGAGGCCATTCTTGGCACTATCCCCTGGAAAAACTAGGTAAGAAGTTATTTTTGTCACAGGAGACACCCCTAAAATTCAGACATGATTCCAGATAAACAGGAGTAAAGGAGAAAAGCAGTTATAAATCTTTTTGGGATTGGAAGATAAGTTATACTGAAAGTAAGGGCAAATTTTTTCTCTTTTTTTTAAATGAAGCCTATTCAAAAGTTAGGAGCCAGAATTAAAAATGATTATTAGATCACAGCAGTGAGTTACCCAGTACTGACTACTGGATTATGTCTCAAAGGGCAATGGAGTTGGTACTTGTTCAGTCTACCTGATAGAATAAAGCCACCTTTCTTTCTCCTTGCTAACAGATCCCTAAACCCTAGAGGCTCAGTTTCTTCCCAGCCTAGGAGGAGAATCATGATTGGTCAAAGCTAATTATGATAATTCCAAACCTCTGGTTTGTGGATGATTAAAATAGGGGCAGATCATACAAGTTAGGCAAATGAGATGTGAGAGAAAGCACACTCCTTTCCTCTTTTCTCCTCTAACCTTTCCAAGTTTCTGGGAGGGAATTTGGTTGTAGAGCAATGGAAGCCACATTGCAATGGATGGGGAAGCCGAAAGATGGATATACCTAGTCTCCAGTGATACCATGAGCCCCTAAATTAATCTACCCTGAAACCATGCTGCCCCAAGATGTCTTAGAAGCAACAAATTTTGATCAATGTTTAAATGTCTTTGAGGGAGACAGAAAAAGATTGGTTACAGATACAAAATTACAGTTAGGATTCAGTTCTAGTGTTCTATAGTACAGGCAGGTGCCTATAGTTAATAGTAACTCTTTTTCCAGTTCTGGGGATTGAACCTAGGGCCTTCACACTGAACTACATCTCCAGCTCCTTTTTATTTTTTTTATTTTAAGACAAAGTCTTATCAAATTGTTATGTTTTCATATACTGCTATGACTCTGTCTCATGATGTATTCTAGACTGGCTTTGAATGCACTATGTAGCCCAGGCTGGCCTAAACTTACAATGATCCTTCTCCTTCAGCCTTTCTAGTGCTGGGATTACAGGCATGCGCCACCACGCCCAGCTATTTGCTGTATATTTCAAAATAACTAGAAGACTCTAAATATTCCCAACATAAAGAAATGATACATATTTGAGGTAAATGGGATATACTGTACAAATTAATTGGGTTTTATCACTGCCCATTTTATACATGTACTGAATTATCACACTGTACCTTATACACTGTACAACTATTATGCATTAATTAAAATTTTATTTTTTTAATTTGGGAGGGTTTACTTGTTTTGGTTTGGCTTTACTTATTTATTTATTTATTAGTCTTTTTGAGACAGGGTTTCACTATGCAGCTCAGGCTGGCCTTGAACTCACTTTGTAACCTACTCTGGCCTTAAACTCGCAATGATCCTCCTGCCTCAGCCTCCCAAGTATTGGGATTACAGGTATGTGTCACCATGCTAGGCTATTTTACTTTGGTTTTTGTTATTGAAGGTTTTTGTTGTTGTTGTTTTTTGCGATAGCATCTCAAACTCTCCTTGCTCAAACTCCTGCTTTGGCTGCCATGTACCCTTCATTCAACTTCAAGGCCTTATAGGACAGGGCCTACCTCTCTGGCCTACCACATCTCACCCTCTAGTCCAATCCTACTAATGAGTGCCAGCTATCAGAAGCTGTATGAGCTTCCAAACTGCCACACATTTGAAAATGCATTCCTCTGTGCAGAGAATGCCCTGGTACCTGGTCTGGAGTCAAGCACTCTTGGATGTGAACTCCAGGTTCAGCACTGTCTAGCTGTGTGACCATAAACCAGGTAGTCCACCTCTCTGGGCCTCAATTTACTAGTCCATAGAAGAGGAGTAACAATACCTATCTCAGACAGATGTCAGGATTAAGTGATATGATGTAAAAACATTAGGGACTCAAAAAAATAGATGTTTCTCGCCAGGTGTGGTGGCACACGCCTATAATCCCAGCACTCAGGAGGCTGAGGCAGGAGGATATCTATGAGTTTAAGGCTAATCTGGACTATATAGCAAGACCCTGTCTCAAAAAAACATAAAAAACAAGATGTTTCTGCTGCTGCTGCTGTTGTTGTTGTCTTTTTGAGACAGGGTCTTGCTATGCAGTTCAGGCTGGCCTTGAGCTAACTTTGTAGTCCAGGCTGTTCTCAAACTTGCAATAATCATCCTGCTTCAGCCTCTTGAGTGCTAGGATTATAGGCATGTGCCACCATGCCTGGCATGATGTTCCTTATGAGAGTAGAGAGAGAGACTATAAAGAAAGGAAGGAAACGGGGATGCAAGGGTGACAGGCAAGGTGAAAATGATCTAAGTATGTTGTATGCATGCATAGATCTGGCAAAATGAAGCCCATAAATCTGTATATCTAATGTGCAATAATTTTTAAAAGTGTATGTTTCTTTCCTATCAGCCTCCCTTGCTCCCACTTCCTAGAACACTTTCCTGATTCTGTGTGTCGAGGTTGCCTCTCTCTGCAGACTGGGAACTCCTATGTGACAGAAACTAGACAAGTCAAACCCCAAGTCAGTATCATATGAATGGAGAAATCAATACCAGAACAGCATAGAATCACAGAGCAATAAGAGAAGGAGTGTCCCAATTATGTTGGGGACTAAGGCAAGAAGATTGCAAGTTCAAGACCAGCCTGGATAACAGTGAGACTGTGTCTGAAAATGAAAAATAATAAGAGCTAGTGATACTTCAGTGTCAAGCAAGAGGCTCTGGGTTCAATCCCTAATGCCCAAAAAAAAACTTAAAAAGAGGAAGAGGAGGAGGAGGAGGAGGAAGAGAAGGAAAAGGAAGAGGAGGAGAAAGAAAAAGAGGAGTCGCCGACACAGGTTAAGAGACCCAGGAAGCCTTCCCAAATGCCCCATCTGGGTCTGTCCTACTAATCACCTCTACAATCCCCTAGACCCCACTACCCTCTACCCTGCAGTGAGTGACTATGAGAGGTCAGTGCTCCCCACCAGGCAGGAGTATTGTGAAGGTTTTCTCTTGTATCTGTGTTTCCAGAATCCAGCAGGAGTCTCAGATGCTACATGTTCAGCAAATGAACATTTGTCATCTTTGAAGTCAGAGAAACTGCCAGAGTCCCTGCTCATCTAGAATGGGGTCCTCCTTCTCCTTTCCCACAGAAACATGCTATAAATGGACAGCATAGCACACAGCTGCTGCCAGAAACAGGGCTTGGATTTCACAAGCCAAGTGGCCTCTCCAACAGAGGGTGTGGGGGCCCCAGAGTATGGCCTTAAATAGCACAGTTCTGAGGCCTCCTCCCTGCTCTGATTTCTGCCTGAGCTGCTGGACCAGGCAGGGTGGGGCTGGGCTGTGACCTCAAGAGTTGCAGACCATGGCCTGTGGCCAAGCCTCTTGAGTGTACAAAGACAAGAGCAGCCAGAACCCACACTCCCTAGGCCAAGCCCTGGTCCAGGAGCCTGGTAAGGCTCACATGGACACATGGGCCCTTCCTCCTTAGGGAAGCTGGGGCATACAGAAACACAGGCCCCAATTCCCAAGGACTCCAGCTCTGCCAAGGTGGGAAGCCAGAAGGAGACTGCACTAGAAACCAAGCAGAGAAGGGGAAGGTCACTCACCAGGCCCAGTCCAGTCAGGTGATACAGGAGTTTTATATGCATTACTGAGTGGAGGGGACATATCGGTCTTGGCATAACACAGTCCCACCAGAATTTATCCCAATGCTCAATAAACATTGGTGACTAAATGTTCTGGCTTTGAGACTTGGCTGAAGAGAAGCCTTTCTGCTAAGCTCAGGCTGTTCCTTGCCTGTTTAGTGAGTGGTCATTTACTTAAAATGATATGTTTGATCTATTCATTGCTAGTCTAGGGCCTCTCTCCTCCAACCCAAATGTCAGATCCCTCAGCACAAGGGCCTGTACTCTGTTTGCCAGTGTACACCCAGCCTCTAGAGTAGGACCTGACATATACCAGGTAATCAGAAATTTGTCCAGTGATTGAGCTGGGAGCGTAGCTCAGTGATGGTCCGCTTACTGGTTTGTTAAATGAATGGACACCGAAAGTCCTGGAGCTTTCAGCCTGGAGGAAGAACACTGACTCCGCTGACTCCGAAGTAAGGGAAACTTGGCTTAGTGTCCTTGCTCTATAACCTTCAACAAGCAACTTAAACTCCGTGAGTCTCTATTTCCTTACTTTTAAAAAAGAAGTAAAATTCATCTGCCTCGCAGGTAAAACACTTTTTCCTGCTTAGTAGATGACAAACCATCCATAGATATTGGTGTGGTTATTTCTGCTGTGGTTAGCCTGACAGTTTAAGGGGGATGGGCACAGGATATGGGGACAGATGACATGGATTTGAATCCAGGCCCTGTCACTAGCTCTCTGGCCTTGGAAACAGCCAAGGGCTCTCTGAGTGTCAGTTCTTTTACCTATATAATGGGCTCTGACATGCTAACTCTCTCTAAGCGAGGTATTGTGAGGACTCAAAGTTGGGGTGTTACCCTCCCTAACCTGGATTGGAATGGATTTGGAATACCAACAGGCTCTGAAAGGAATGACCTTTAAGGGCTTACTGGTTTAGCAAGACTGGACTAAAAATAGTTTCTGGACACTGACAGGCCCAAGTAGCAAGACAGACCAACAAAGCACAGGCTGCCACACCTTGGGGGATAAAAATCTGACTTTACCACACTCATGAGTAGTACGGGGTAGGGTAACACCTACCAATCTGCTAAAGGCAGCCAGGAATGGTGGTGCATACCTGGAATCCCAGGACTCTAGTGAACTGAAGCAGAAGGATAAGAGGATCTTGAAGACCAGCCTGGGAAAGTTTGGGAGACCCCTTCTCAAAATAAACAGGGTTGAGGATGTAGCTCTCAGTGCAGGGACCCTAGGTTCAATCCCCAGCACCAAAAGAAAAAAAAAAAAGAGAGATCCTAAAGGCACATAAATCTTTTAACCTAACAATACCCCTTACAGGAGCAATAATTCAGACATATGTTCACAGATGCATAGAAAGGACATTATTTATGGTACAAGAAGCCAGGGACAAATTGCATGTCGATGAGCAGGAATTATGAAAAAAAAAATGCCTTTCTTAAGTGGCATAATTCACATATTCTTTTGGGTTTTTTTTTTGTTTCATTTTTGGTTTTTTTTGTTTTTGTTTTTGTTTTTTGTCTTTTTGAGACAGAATCTTGCTATGCAGTTCAGTCTGGTCTTGGACTCACTTTGTAACCCGGGCTGGTCTCAAATTTCCAACGATCCTCCTGCCTTAGCCTCTCGAGTGTTGGGATCACAGGCGTGTGCCACCACACCTGACTTACACATTCTTTTCATTTTGGGGGTGTTTGTTTGTTTGTTTGTAGAGGGAATCAAACTCAGGACTTGTACTTGCCATTCAGGTGCTTATGTCACTGAGCTCTATCTCCGGCCCCAGATCACACATTCTTAATGTCTATATGAAGTCCTGGCCCAGAGCAGGGGCTCACTAAATATTGGCTAAATATGAATGAATTCCAATAGGATATAATACAATCATTAAAAAGTACTAGCCAGGCACAGTTGCACATGCCTATAATACCAGCTACTTAGAAGGATACGGCACGAGGCTCATAAATTCAATGGCAGTCTGGGTAATTTAATGAGATCCTGTCTCAAAATGTTCAAGGGCAGTGAGGGTTGTAGCTAAGTGGTAGAGTGCTTGCCTGGAATTTGTGAGACCCTGGGCTCATTCCCCAGTACCATTAAAAAAAAAAAAAAAGCAGCAGCTAGTGCCACATGCCTGTAATCCTAGCACTCAGGAGACTGAAAGAGGACAGTCACAAAGTCAAGACCAGCTTGGGTTACATTGCAAGACCCTATGGATATGGTGACGCAAGCCTGTAATCCTAGCACTTGTAAGGTTGAGGTTGGAGGAGCACTGTGTGTTCAAGGCTAGCCTGGGCTACAAAGTGAGTTCAAGGCCAGTCTGGATGGAACAGTGAGAACCTGTCTCAAAAAGACCAAAAATAAATAAAAGACAAACAAGAACCAAACAACAACAACAAAAAGCAAAAAGAAAAACAAAAAAATCATGAAAATTTTTGGAAAGGAAATATGCAAGAAGTATCAACAGTGTTTATTTCTGTGAGATGATCGCTATACTCTTCTGGGTTTCTTAAATGAGCATGTGTTACTTTTTAATCTTTTATAAATCTAGTTGATTTTCCCAAAATACACTATCACAGGGTCAGGGATTTAATGCAGCAGCCCAAGCACCTGCCTGTCAAGTGCAAGGTCATGAGTTCAATCCCCGGTACCAAAAAATATATATATACACTATCACATTTCAAACTATCCAAACCGAGACTCAGAGATACCAAAGGCCTTTATCAAATGAGGAGCCCTAGATTCAAACTTCTTGGATCTTAGTAACAGGAGAAAGAAGCATTTAATGAGCATTTACTATATACTAAGCACCAAGTTCGATACTCTCAAACACACCTTTACTTAATTTCACCAATTCAATCAGATGGATTGAAATCCTTGTTTAATGGATGGACAGAATGAGCCTCAGAGGAGGCACCTGAATTGAAGTAACTTTAAATATTTAAGAACTTTTAAAAAAAGAACTTGTGCTTGACTTCTCAAAGATCTGTGCTAATATTCTACCTCTGCCATTATGTAACCATAGGCAGGTAACCTCTCCTCTGTTTTAATATTTTCATCCATGTAATGGATGAAGAGTGTACCTAACTCAGGAGTAGCATTGAGGATTCAGTGAAATCCTCACATGATGCCTCGCACATTGTGGGTGCTCAATAAAGAGCAGCTACCATCATGATTACTATCATTTCCTCTACCTCCACCAACATCCAGGGGCACACAGCTAATCAGGGACAGAGCTTGCCTCCTGAGGCCACAGGCATTTTAATCAGGAACTGGGATCAGGCCAGGGTTGGAACAGCCCAAGTTTTATCTGCGGAGAGTCATGTGGTCCAAAGTTATGTATGAATGCAGCCAAATAAATGTTCCCTTGTGAACAATGGTGGGAATGACAGGTCTGAGTCATGGGAGACCTGAATACAGACTCCTCTCCTGCTTGTTCCTGCAATAGGAACCCGTTAGTGCATCATGGGGCACAACATACTCAGCCCAACTGAACAAGGTGACCCCCAAACTAGCTGCATCCCACTTTTCAAGCTGGTAATGCAGGGAGCCAAGGTATCTGGCAGTGTCTGTCTCCCAGGGGAAGACCTGGCAGGGGCTGCTCTCAGAGTCCCAAGGACTCATAACACAAAAGCTCAAGAACCAGTCAAGCCCAGCAGGAACTCTGAGCCCTTTCTACAATATTTAGGAAAGTGAACTGCAAGTGTAAAGATAAAGGAAAAGAAGAAAGGGTCAAAGACTGAACACTGCTGATACCCAAACACTCACTAAGACCTATGGTGAGTCCCAGGCCCGGAGGCTCAGAGACAAATTACATGTTCCTCCATGCTAGGGAAGAGCTTCTAGGATGGGATGCAACTCTGGGGCAGAGAACTTGCCTAGCATATGTGAGATTCTGGGATCCACAGTGGGAGTGAGGAGATGGTCTCTGCCTGGGATGCACCTTTCTATTTGTACAATGCACTAACAATTTACTTTATTGGTGTTTATTGCCCTTTAGTATTATTTTTTAAGTGTGTACCAGACTCACTATTGCCACTGTCAGTCGAACCACACCAGACAAGGGAAGAGAGAAAGACATTTTGCTCATGGTAATCCCTCTCTCTTCTCCCGGACCCAGTCACCAAGGACCCAGGCTGGCCCTGGCATGAGATCTACACACACAATGGACATCTCTAAGCAGCAGGCAGAGACGTGTTGGCTGCCAGCTTGCACCCAAACTCTGGTCACAAACACATCCCTGCAGCTGAGAATAGGCTGAGGGTATTTGTGCAAATCCTTAACCTAGCAGGGGAAAAGTTCTGGGTTGATGAGACCCAGTTGAGCCCCAACTTGGGCCAGGAAGGAGGACTCTGGAAGGCTCCTGGAGTTTTCTGGTGATACTTGTTCTTCCAGGACATCAACAGGGGATTCTGTACCAAGTTCCAGGAAAGATGCCCAGTTACCTTGCCAAATTCACATCCAAAGGAAAGGCCATTCTTCCGTGGCTCTTAGAGGGGACCTTAAGAGTAGGTTGAGGCTGGGAAGTTCTGAACAAGGGGCCAATGACTGGGCTCCAGGGGAAACCTAAACCGAGTGACGCTCATAGGAACCATAGCTCCAGACTGGCGCAACTGCTAGATCCTGATATTTTGTACAAACTCCCCAAAATCTCAAGGATCAGGCACAAACCAGCATCCCCTATCCTCCAGGCTTCTCAGATCATTCTAGCAACCCAGAGATTCTTAAGCCCACTTTCTCAAACTGCCCCCATCTTTGTGTTCCCTTGGATGGAACTGCCTCTTTCCATTAATTACTGGGCCAGGAAAAGTGACTTCAAAGGGCTGGGGATAGCCACGCATAGTGGTGCATATCTGTAATCATAGCTAATCAGAAGGCCTGCGGATCACAAGTTCAAGTCCAGCCTGAGACACTAACTCAAAAAAATTTTTTTTTTCTTTTTGAGACAAGGTTTCATTATGAAGTTCAGGCTGGCCTCAAACTCACAGCAATCCTCCTGCCTTAGCCTCCTGAGTGCTGGGATTACAGGCATGTGCTACTACACCTGGATCAAAAAAAAATTTTAAAGCACAATGGCATATGCCTGTAATCCCAGCTACTTGATAAACTGAGGCAGGAAGATTGAAAGTCAGAGGCTAGCCTGTGCAACTTTGCAAAATGCTATCTCAAAAAAAGGAGGGGAGCAATGTGCAAAGGTTTTGGGTTCAATCCCCAGTACTAGAAGAAAGGCAATGGCAAAGAGAGAGACAGAGAGACTTCAACTAAGAAAAAGCTCCAGAAAAACAAGAAGGCCACAACCTCCTTCCTCATAATCATGCCTGGGAAAAGGTTTACCAAAGAAATTATCTTAATATTGGGAAAGACCTAGAACATGAGCTGGAGACTCTCAGTTGTGGGATGGTACATGTGTTACTTCTCTCCATGCTGCATCTGTGGCAAACATTGCTAATCAACTCAAGCTCCTTTCTTCCCAGCCAAGACCTTCCAATCCTCACAAATATGGCATACATAATAGTTCAAGTGAGACTGATATTCAGTGAAAGCAACTGGGTATCTCTGATCTAAGACATGAAGTATGTACCTATGAATGTTCTTGGTTTAGTGAGGAAGGACAAATATTCATGAATTAGAGTGAAGGCCTGGGTAGTAGCACACAAAGTCAGAAGACAGTTCAAATGTCAAACGTTCAGAGTTATTTCCTTCTCAGAATGATGTACATGCCAACAACCTGGCTACAAATGTTCCCAACCTAAAAATGAGAAGGGTGAGAGGCCACAGGGAGAATTAGAAATGTGGCCACAGTAGAAATTTTGCCATTTATAGATCAAAATTTCAAACAGCAGAAACTAAAAACTCTTTCAAATCAGCTAAAATGTGACATTTCATGAATGTCAACTGTTTTAACTATACTGCCAGTTATAAATATCAAAGTATTAAAGCATCTGGGAAGAAGACTCTTACACCCATATCATGTATGAGTGATCCTATTATTTGATTTTGCAGTTAAAGCATCATTGATAACATCTGGAGGTATGACTCAGTGATAGCACACTTGCCTAGTATGCGTGAGGCCCTGGGTTCAATTCCCAGCACCACAAAAAAAATTGTATATATGTATACTATGTATACTAATATACTATATATATATATATATATATATATATATATATATATATATGATATTGGATATACTTGAGCTTTTAGGGACCAACACTCTGCAGTCAGTTCTTTGTAAGTATGAAAATGCTATAACTGTATTTATAAAAATGCCTAAAATGTGAAAATAAAACAAAACAGAAAGAGAATTGAGATCTGGAGCCACAGGAATGCCAAGGATCACCAGAGAGCCACAGCCTGTTTGCTTCTGTAGCCTCTTGGAGACCTCTTTTGGGAAACCAAAGCAACTGGTAGGATTTGGGCTTGGGACACAGCTCAGAAGCTTTGCTGACCAGGGCTTCTCCATCAGCCCCCGTCACCTCCCCCAGAGCCTATTCTGGGCGATGAGCCAAAGGCACATTCCTCAGGCCCCCACAGACTTCCGGAGCTGCCAGTGTGAAGTTTGAGGAAAGAGCTGAGCAAAGCAGAAACCTCCTAAGAGAGGGGGCAAAAAGCAAATAAGGAACAACCACAGCAGGAGGTCTATCGCAACACATGGGGAGACTGAAGACCAAAGATGGCAAAGGTCTCATCCAAGCCCACACAGTGACGGCATGGTGGAGAAACCCACCTTTAGGATAGAACCTTAGCTGTCACTTCCCCGGTCTCTACTTCTCGCTTTACCTGAGTCATTCACTATGTCACGTCTTGCCATGTCCCTTCAGTCCTGTTTACAACAAACTAGAAAGGCAGGAGTTATTTCCCTATTTTATGGATGAGGAAATTAAATTAAGGTTCAGGAAAAGGAAGTGATCAGTTCAAGGCCCCAGTGGTAGAGAGTGAGAGAGGAAAGGAAACCAGATCTGCCTAACTCCTCAGAGGCTCCCCCTCCACCCTGACACACTGTCTCCAGACAAGTTCCAAGGTCGTGCTTCCATTTCAATCCAGCCTCCAGACTTGGCTGGGGACACCTGATGCCTGGGGAAATCAGGGAAGAAGTTAAACCCACACCTGACCTCCAGGCTCCCGGCCCCAGTGCTTACCCTCCAGCACTACCTCCTTGCCTGTCTTCTTGAGGGCTTGCACCGCCTCATCGTGGGTGGCAGAGGACAGGTCTTCCCCATTCACAGACAGGATAGCGTCCCCCACAAATAGGGCCTCTGTCTGGTCAGCTGCCAACCCCTTGAAGATCTTGGAAATGAGAATGGGCATCTTGTTCTCTCGGCCCCCTGAAAAGACAGAAGGAAGGTGAAACTGAGGCAGACACTTCATTGTTTGGGAATTTTGTCAGGGTCCCTCGGCACCCAACCCAGCCCTGGGAAAAGGGAGAGAGGAAAGTAAAGAGACTCTCAGAACAGTGTTAGAAGTTTGGGATATCAATAATGCTAATAATATATAGTTTAAAATTCATAAATGCTTTGGGTATAGTTTGGTTAAATGCTTTGGATGTTCACCAGTGTTTGAGAAACTCACAAAGTGCTTCGATAGTTTTTTCTTAAATATTTTAGCTTTTAAGTAAATTTCCCACAGTGTGGGAACCCATTGACACCTCCTAATCTGAAATTAAGGTAGAATCTGAATTAAAATATTGTCCCCAAGATCTTTTCAGCAATCACAAAGTTTTGCAATCCAAGATCCAAACTGTAAACCTAAGCCTTAAATTCCAGAGATTTCAAAAGCCCATCTCTGTCTGATGTAAACAAAGTTAATATATTTTACCTGCCCTCCCTTTTTTGCAGTGCTAGGGCCCAAACCTAGGGCCTAGCACACTTTAGCCAAGGCAGGGCTCTACTAATGAGTCACACTTGCAGCCTACTATTTACATTTTACTGCTAAACTTTCATTGTTTCTGCTCCTCTTCCTCTTCTTTTTCCTCCTCCTCCTTTTATTTTGTGGCAGTGAGCCTGGGGATGGACCTGGGGTGCTCTACCATTGAGCACTACATCCTCATTCCATTTTATATTTTGAGACAGAGTCTCTCTAAATTGCCCAGGTTCCCTTCAAACTAATGATCCTCCTCCGGGGCCTTCTAAGTAGCTGGAATTACAGGCATGTACCACTGTGCCCAACTTGTTAGTACTATTTTTTATTTTTAAAAGCATGTAAGGGCCAGGCATGATAGTGCATGCCTGTAATCCCAGCACTCCAGAGGCTGAGGCAGGAGGTTCACTGCAAGTTCAAGGCCAGCCTGGGATACATAGTGAATTTGAGACCAACCTAGCCTACATAGTGAGACCTTGACAAGAAAAGAAAAGAAAAGAAGAAGAAGAAGAAGAAGAAGAAGAAGAAGAAGAAGAAGAAGAAGAAGAAGACATTTAAGCTGGCAAAGACTCCGAGGTACCAGGAAAAAAAAAAAAAGAAATAGTGGAGTGCCTAGGATATAGCTCAGTGGCATTGTACCTGCCTGGCAAGCACAAGGTCCTGAGTTTGATTCTTAGTACCAAAAAAAAGGAATAATAACAACAGTTCATATTAGATCCACGTAGTTCCATATACTAAGTGCTATACTAAATGCTTTCAATGTTATCTCATTACATCTCACAACACCTCATCACCCTTGCATTGTGGAGACAAGTCTCTTGCTTAAGGTTACTCAGCTAGCAAGTAGCAAAGCCAGTATTTGAACCTATGCCTCCTGGTTCCCAAACCAATACACTTAGCCTATGTAGACCGCACAAGCCCTCACACTTCTGATTCATTTATAGAGTACTAAAAATGAGAGTATGGCTCAAAGCAGGAGGTCACTGTTCCAAGGTCACAGACAGTGGTGGCAGAGCTGGATTGGAACATTTCTGACCCCGCACAGGCTCAACAGTTTGCTCTCAGCACAGCACAAAGCTTGAAGCCCAGGAGAAGAATAGGTTCCTATTTATATCTGCCCTCCTCCACCTAAAACTAGGGACTTCAGCTTAATTTGAAGCTATAATCATTCAGGGCTGCTTTGGACTCAGCTGGACCCTAATATAGGGAAGTTGCCATAGAAACAGGAGCCCAGTCTCCAATCACAAGAAATTGGATGGAACTGGTATTTTGCCTGAAACCTCCTAAAAGTAGCCTCACACCCACCTGGAAATATGGAGCTAAGCAGTAACTTTGTATGACCTTGGCAAGACCATGCTTCTCTAGGAAATCTGTTTGTCCATCAGCAAAATGGAATTCTCTGTAAACTCTAAGCTCTTCCCTGTTTTGACATACCAAGCATACAACTGTTTGAATGGTCTACTGCTCTACCTATACTAGAATAGGTGGGTAAGACTGATACTCCCTGGTTTTTCTAATTCTCCCTTTTAGACTCTGTAGGTTAACTGCCTGGAGCTTTTTCTCCCCTGGAAAGAACCACCTCCCCAAGCCAGGTGTATTGGTGAACACTTGTAATCCCAGCACTTGTGAGGCTGAGGCAGGAGGATCACTGTGAGTTCAAAGCCAGCCTAGGCTACTAAGTCAGTTGAAGGCCAGCCTGAACTGCAAAACAAGATCTTGTGTCAAAAAAAAGAAAAGAGAGGAAAAAAAAACACCTCCCCTGTGGCCCCAGAACAGTCGCCTGATAATTAAGGTTCAAACCCTAGCTTTACCACTTACTGACCATGTGGTCCTTGAAAAACTATTTAACTTGTTCCGTCACTGCTTTGAAAAAGGGTCTTGCCATGTAGTTCAAGCTAGCATTGAACTCACTATGTACCCTAGGCTGGCCTCCAACTCAAAGCAATCCTTCTGCCTCAGCCTCCAGAGTACTGGGTGCCACCACCACTGGTTGAAAATCATTTAACTTAGTCTGAATCCACTTCTGCACCATAAAAATGGTGATTATGCTCACTGCTCTTCACCACTTGTTGCCAGGATGAAGTGGCCCATAAGCCAAGTGTAGTGAGCGCAACACCTGACACACAGTGGTGGCATTCACCACCATCTCCACTCCCTCACCCAGGCCAAAGGGTCTGGAGACCCCAGTGAACAGAGCCAGCACCAGGGAGGCCTGGGAAGGGGCACTGCACAAGCAAGATGATAAAAAGGTTGACATCCTTTCCCAAGGCATTCTGCTAGGCCTGGAACCCTGACAGGCAAATGAGGAGAAATGGTAGAAACAGCAGCTGGGGGCATAAAGGGATTTTAAGCACCAGGATTAAATTGCTTTGGGAGTCTCTCCTGGCCTCCATTTTCCTCTGATCTTACAGCAGTAAATAACCAAGCACCTACTATGTTGTGGCAAGGTAAGTCCTGCTCTCATAGAAACATCACAACTCCACCACGTTCTTCATTATATAGGTGAGAAAACAGATTCAGTGACAGGAAATAGCTCACCCAAGTTCATATGGGGATCCTAGACTCAACAGTCTAAAGCCTGTCAGCCTTGAAAGCTCTCAAGGAGGAAGAACTGACAACTCTGGCTCCAGCCTCTCCATTGAATGCAAGATGGTCAGAACAGGAGGCTCTAACCTAGGTGTCACAGCAATCTATCCATGTAGAGAATCTTCCTGGGGTCTCAGGTATCTAAGTCGTTGCTGGCCCCTAGCCATGAGTTTACCTATGCCTCCCACATCTTCTATCCACCCTTGTGCTTCCAGGCTTCGGCCCCACCCCTGCATCCTGGGTATGTCTCGGGGACTTCCCTACTAGGATCCCAGGCCTCAACCCTCCTCCTCCCTGGCCTGCTATTCTGGGGCCCCTCTTGTCCTTGATGCCCATGCCTGTTGCCGCCTCAGATTCTTATGCCTCCACATAGAACTCACCACCTGGTGCCCTTTTGAGTCACTGGGCTCCTTTACACCTGCACCTTTCGTGGCTCCCTGAGACCTCCAACTCCTGAAAACCCCTCAGACCTTAGTGGTCTAAGAGCCCTCCCTTCCCTGTCTCCTTGGAACCAACCCCTTTCGACCCAAACAGAAGGCCTCCAACTCTGTTTGCTGCCAGACCTGCGACCTCTGTGTCCTCGGCGGCCCCACAAACACCAAGACCCGGTGCACCAGGTGCCCCGCGCCCACCTTTGATGCTGATGCCCAGCCCGCCGGCGTCCGCCTTGCGCACCGTCACGCGGCGCCGCTGGAGCAGCAGCGCCTCGGGCAGCTGCGGGGGCGCCGCGCCCGGCTCGGCGGCGCCGTTGAGCTGCGCGGACTCGGGATCCCGCGAAGCGCCGGGCTCGGGGCCGGGCTCGCCGTCGGCGGGGCTCACGGTCAGCGCGTCCTCAGCTAGACTGAGAAGCACTCGGGGCCAGCGCTCGCCGCCGGCCCCCGAGCCTGCCCCTGCGCGCAGCTCCAGCAGCCCGTTGCGCGGGGCGCGTCTGCCTGATGCCATCTTCGCCTCGGAGCCGTGCGCCGCTGCGCTCGCCCCGTCCTGCCGCGCCTGGGCCGCTCGGACCGAGCACCCAGGGTAGAGGGCAGCGGGGCCCCTGCTGGGCCAGCCGCCACCCTACCCCGGGCCGTTGGGGGCGGAGCCTCGGGGCGGGGCCATCTCAGGGGTGTGGCCATGGCGAGGGGTGGGGCACGGTAACAGGGTGGAGAAGTGGCCTCAGTGTTTAAAGAAGCCGTGTGCGACCACTGGAGGGGCGAGTCACAGGGCGGCAGGGCGGGCCCAAGAAGGAAGAAGCGGAGGTGAGAGTGACTGTGAGGGGCGGGGCTCCACCCGGGGGCGGGGCTCCATTCCGGGGTGGAACTCTGGGGATCCCTTGGCAGAGCAAGCTTTCCAAGCCTAAGGCTAAAACCTTAAAGAACCCAAAGATCCAACCACGCGTGGTGGCATATGCCTGTAATCCCAGCACTCGGGAGGCTGAGGCAGGAGGATCGTTGCAAGTTCGAGACCAAGCTGGGTTACAAAGTGGGCTAACGGGCAATCTGAACTACATGATGAGACCTTATTTCAAAAAGAACAAAAAAACCGAGTGTAGTGCCACATGCCTGTAATTTCAGCACTCAGGCTGAGGCAGGAGGATCGTTGCAAGTTCGAGACCAGCCTGGTATATGAAGTGAGCTTAAGGCCATCCTGAACTGCATAGTGAGTCCCTGTCTCAAAAAAAAAAAAAAAAAAATTCAAAAAGACCAACACCACCAACAACAACAACCAAGAGGAACTATAAATCCAAGTGAGAAGCCTTGGGCATCAGAACAGGACTATGTAAAAGTGGAGCCCTGGGCTTCTGGGACTTTGCAGCCAGGGTTCCCGTTTGGGGATTCGGATTTTGATCTGTACATATCCTTAGTGTGGGGTGCAGTTTCTAAATTCGGCAGTCCCCAAATATGGAGAGGAAAGCCTATGCTGAGGGTGAAGAGAAGAGATGGACAGTACCCACTTCAAACTAGAGGGGAGGGGCAGGCCTAACAGGCATGGGGTGTGTAATCCCAGCAACTCGGGAGGCTGAGACATCACAAATTTGAGGCTAGTCTGGGCCACTTATGGAGACTGCCTCAAAATAAAAAATAAGTAAAAGGGGAACAGGGAGACGCCACTGTGGTAGGAAGACCCCAGTACAACACACATGCGGCATGCACACACGCACACACACACATACACAGACTACAAACTCTCACTATGAGGCCTGGTGAGAGAACCCAGAACTCCTGGTGTGCAAAAAAGTGAGCTAACCAGGTCTGGTGGTATAATCCCATAATCCCAGGCTGATTTAGGATGATCACCTGAGTTCAAGGCCAGTCTGAACTGCATAGTAAAAAAAAAAGAGTGCAAACTAGAGTTACATACAGATTTGAATAGCTGGAGACCAGGCTTCTGATCCCGCTCAGATACTCTGTTGGCTCCAAGTCTCACGTCTCTAGGCCTCATTTCCCTATTTGTGAAAGAGGAGTCATAATAACCCCTATCTCACAGGGCTTTCATAGGGATTAAATTGATGTGGAGAACACATTCAACTGTGAATCTCTGTTATATCAATATAATTATTACTACTTGAATGCTTGCTATTGGCCACCTGTGGCACTCAGCATTTTTCATATGCTGTCTTTGTCTTGCTATACAGAAATGAAAACTGGAAATTTACAAGACCTAATTGATCAGAGTCACACATTTATGAGTTGGGGCAGAACTGGGATTCAGGCCTACCTAGGCCTGTTTGACACCAGTACCTGGTTACTGAACCACTCAGCTAGACAGTTATCAAATATGGAAATAAGTCATGATTTTTGTCAAGAAAATCATACCAGAGCACACATTTCAACATGCCCTCCTATGTACCCTTTATTTCTATCCTCCACCCCTACCTGGGAGGTTTGGGGCAATAAATGGGTAGGGCCACATCAGCACGTAGACTCCCTGAATCTTTACTTTTTGTTTGGGTTTGGATTGTTTGTTTGTTTGGACACAGGATCTCACTCTGTAGTCCAGGCTGGCCTTGAACTCACTGTGTAACCCAGGCTGCCTCCAACTTGTCCTGCCTCAGTCTCCTGAGTGCTGGGAGTATAGATGTGCACCACCATGCTCAGCTTCCTGCACCTTTGGGTAGGGTCCTCTATGTAAGATTCCATCAAGGGTTGGGCCAGGGATTTAGCTCAGTGGCAAAAGCACCTGCCTGACAAGCACAAGGTTGTGAGTTCAATCCCCAGTACCCCGCCCCCCCAAAAAAAGAGTACATCAAGGGTAAAGAAAAGAAAATGCATGGGGGAGCAGACATGAAAAGAATTAAAATGTATGGGTGGGGGATTTAGCTCAGTGGCATAATCTCTTGCCTGGCAATCACAAGTTTGTAAATTTGGTCCCCAGTACCAAAAAAAGAGAATTAAGATATGTTATGTACATATACCTACTCCCTGTGCTGAATGTAATCATTGCATACTGTAAACATGTACTGATAAAGATTTTTAAAATTTAGAAAAGGAAAATTGCCAGGTATGGTGGCTCACGCCTGTAATCCCAGCACTCAGGAGGCAGAGGCAGGAGGATCGTTGTGAGTTTGAGACCAGCCTGGGCTACAAAGTGAGCTCAAGACCAGCCTGAACTGCATAGCAAGACATTGTCTCAAAAAAAAAAAAAAAAGAAAAGAAAAATCACAACAGGTACATATATATGTTGTCTACAGCAAACTTATGTTCATAAGCAACCAGATAGAAACCGAACCAAACCAAGCAAACCAAAATGTCTAACAGTAGGGAGGAAAATGGCATTGAAAATCCACTGAGGCCACATATATGAAACCTGTGAATTATATATACATACACATACAATATACAGATAGGATTTATTTGGTGTTCACTATACATTGGCATTTGAACCTCACATAAATCCTGGACAATCTGTATGTTATTTCCATTTTATATATGAAGAGAGGGAGGCAGGCACATCAGTACTAAGAATAGACCTCTGTTTTAACCTGGGTCTAACTGGCTTCCAAGCTTATATCCCTTCTACTTCTTCCTGCAGCACACACATAGTGTCAGAGATGATTCTATAATTCATTCATTCACAAATATTTTTTGAACATCCACCATGTGCCACAATGTTTGATGTAGGGATTCAGGTGTAAACAAGGTAGACAGACTCTTAACCTCCAGAGCAATCAATCTGATGGAAGGCAGGATCCCCTAATAACTCAAAGCATAGCATTAGCAAGGCATGGGGATGCACATGTGTAATTCAGGTACTCTGAGGCAAAAGTATCACAAGTTTGGGCCCAGCCTGGGCAACTTTGCAACTTAGCAAAACCCTGTCTAAAAAAAAAGCAGCAGGGGGGATTTGAGAGTATAGCTTAGTATGAAGGTCCTAGTATTAGGTGTTTTTTGTTTGTTTTTTCTTTTCTTTTCTTTTTTTTTTTTTTTCTTCTGATACCAGGGATCTAACTCAGGACCTTGCACTTGCCAGGCAGGCACTTTACCACTAAGCTATATCCCTGGCCCAGGTCCTAGTATAAAATAAAAAAAAAAAACATAGATTTAGAGTCTGATTTCCTCTATTCAAATTCTTACTGTAGGAAATGGTAGCTTTCTGGTAGAACACTTGCCTGACAGGCATGAAGCCCTAGGTTCGATTCTCAATACTAAAAAAACCCCAAAAAACAAAAACAAAACTGGACATCATGGCTTACACCTCCAGAGGCTGAGGGAGGATGATCTCAAGTTTGAGGCCAGCCTTAGTTACATAGCAATACTCTGTCAAAAAAAAAAAAAAAGAAAAGAAATTCTTACTTTTGGTCTTCATGGTTCTGAATGGCTTAACTTATAAATTTCCATTTCATAATACATAAAATGGGAATATTAAAATTACTACCTTTGGGATTATTAAAAGGAATAAATAAAATAATACCAGTAAACTGCTTAGCACAATTCCTATTCATAGTAAGTTTTCAACAAATATGAAAACAAACACCAACCAAACAGCTTCCACATAGAAAGTGAATAACAAAACAAGGGAAACACAAGTGTGATGGCACATGCATATAACTGCAGCACTTGAGAGGCTGAGGCAGGAGGATCACAGTGAGTTTAAGGCCAACCTGAACTACATTGTGAGGCCTTGTCTCAAAAATTAATTAATTAATTAAAAATAATTCAGCATCTGGCCTGTATGGGTATAACAATAAATACATGGAAGAAAGAAAGGGGAGTAAGGGAAGAAAGGAAAGAGGAAGGAAGGAAAGATGGGAAGAATGGAAAGAAAGAGAGTATAGCAATGTATATATCCCCTAATAATTAGAAAGCATAATTTTACTTAAAAATTATAGAGCCATCTGAGAAGTTTAGGGTAAGAACTTTTGGTCAGTAAGAACTGCATCCTACTTGTTGGCTTCTAGCAGAGTCACTGCTGGTAGAGAAAGAACAGGCGAGGTCAGGCCAGGGAGGTTGGGGAAGGCTCCTTTCTCAGCACCAAAGCCAGGGACCAGATCCTTAAAAGTCCCCCCACGTACTGTCCTGTT
Organism: Hydrochoerus hydrochaeris; assembly: GCA_004027455.1. Lineage (NCBI taxonomy): Eukaryota > Metazoa > Chordata > Mammalia > Rodentia > Hydrochaeridae > Hydrochoerus > Hydrochoerus hydrochaeris. The sequence goes on along the minus strand of PVLA01001639.1, from coordinate 173,857 downwards.
TAAAAGAGACTTAATGAGGCCCAGACAAACTTGGTGAAAAAGAGCCCTGAGGGACAGTTCCTCCCCAGAGGGACAACTTTCTTTGAATAGAACGGGAGGGAAGAGGGAGAAGAGATCTGTATGCAAAGGGGCTAGCAAAGAAAGAAGAAAGATGTAGGGCCAAGGAACTAATGATGTGTGTACCTGTGCATGTGTGTGTGTGTATTTATGTGCACTGTGTGTGCCTTTGTGTCCATGATCACACTGTACAGACAGTGTCAATCACCCCGGGAAGCTGGAGCTGAAGGAATGCTCTGCTACTCCACGTGGTCAGCTGATACCTCTCTGCTGTGGTTCAGAAATTGGCCTCCCACACACCCACAGGCCTGGCTTCCCACCAAACCCTAGGCAGAGCTCCCAGAAGAAAACTGTTCACACCCAAGGGATGGGAGGTTGGGGGAAAAGCTGCCCAGCCCACTGAATTTCACACAGGCTCAAGCCCTGGAACCAAGGTTTGGAGGCCTGGTCAGACAGGAAAGTCATTTACACTGGCTCCAGGGTAAAGAGCAGGGATCCCTATAACCCTGGCCTCCCACACCCAGGACAGCAATAACAACAGTTTATGCCAGGGATTTAGCTTAGTGGCTCAAGCACTTGCCTGGTAAACGCAAGGTCATGAGTTCAATTCCTGTACCAAAAACAAAGTAACAGTAAACAGTTTATGTGTTTGAATGCCTGATGTATGTGTTTTCTGTGGATCATCTCCTTTTACACTCATGACAATCCTAGGAAATAAGTCCTGTTACCGTCCTCATTCAGCAGATGAGGAAACTGACACATGAACTAGTAAACCAAGGTAGTCTGGTGTCACAGCTCTGTTTGACACTATACTGCACCCTGGGAGAGGGGTAGATGTTAACAGAGGAACTGAGGCTTTCAAAATCTAAGACTTGGACACTCCCAGGTGTGGTGGCTCACGCCTGTGATCCCAGCATTCAGGAGGCTGAGGCAGGAGGATCACTGAGAGGCTGAGGCCAGCCTGGGTTATGTAGTGAGTTCAAAGTGAGCCTGAACTACATAACAAGACCCTGTCTCAAAAAACAACCAACCAAAGTCCCAGATACTGTACTATGCAGGAGAAGAACCAAACAAGAACTTCTTTTATCTTTTTTTTTTTCTCTCTCTCTCTCTCTTTAGCACTACGGATTGAATCTGGGGCCTTCACACTGCGCTATACCCGTAGACAATTTATAAAATTTTTTTTTACCTTGAAACAAGATCTTACTAAGTCACTAAGTTGCCCAGGCTGGGATTAAATTTGCAATGCTCCTGTCTCAGCCTGTTAAAGATTCCTGGGATTACATGTTTGAGCCACTATGCTTGGTACCAGCCAGGTTATTTGTGATTCCAAAGGCTTCACCCTTCCGCTAGGCAACACAAGGATGCTGACAGACTTCCAGAATGTTCGTGAATAGTCATGGAATTTAGAGTAAAGGAATGTTTTTAGTCTTGTCTTTGTGCTGGGGTCTCGCTACCTCAACTATCTATTCAGACTAAAGCCGAGAGACAGTAATATTCTCCTTCAGCGTCTTAGCAATTCCTTCACAGCACTCACAACACGTGAGCTTCAGCATCCTCCACTGCAGACCAGCACCAGCCTCCCCACTAGGCAGCACCTCCTTGAGGCAAAAACTGTCCATCTTGTTTATTGCTTTAACCCCAGTGTGCAGCACAGTGGCTGGTACTGTGAATTACTCACGAAGTGACTAAATGAGTGGATGAACAACTGCCTGGGAGGGTAATAGCTTAGGCCCCTGAAGAAAGTAATGTGGTCTGTGGTCCACTGAGGAACAAGCCAGAGAGTGATAAGCCTCAGTGAGCTCCCTCAGTTAAAGGAAGTATTATCCGCCATTAAAGTACCAACACAGAGGTAGGCATGGTGATACACCCCTGCAATCCTTGCACTCAGGAAGCTGAGGCAGGGCAATTTTATTCATTTATTTATTGTCTTTTGAGACAGGGTTTTGCTATGCAGTTCAGACTGACCTTAAAGGCAAAATTGTCAGTTCAAGGTAAGCCTATAATACATAGAAGGTCCCCATCTCAAAAAAATAAAATAAAATAAAATAAAATAAAATAAAATAAAATAAAATATAGTTGGGTGGATTACATCTCTGTAATCCCAGCACTTGGGAGGCTAAAGCAGGAGGATTGCCAAAAGGTGAAGGCCAGCCTGGACTTCATAGTAAGCTCAAGGCCAGCCTGGACTACACAGCAAGACTCTGGCTCATTAAATAAATAAATAAATAAATATGCCATGTGAGGTGGCACATGCTGTAATCTCAGCACTCAGGAGGCATCATGCCACAGATTCAAGGACTGGGCTGTATAGTGAATTTAACATAGTGAGACCTTGTCTCAAAAAAAAAAAATGTCTCCAGCATGGGGCCTGGTAATCAGCACAAGTCCAATATAAATGAATGATGAATAACAAAAATGGTCCTGGTTTCCATTTAAAAATGTAAAGAGAGGCCATCCATGGCTGAAATTTTTCCTTTTCACTTTCTTTTTTTTTTTTTTTTTGTATCAGGAATTGAACTCCAGACCATGCACTTTACCAGGCAAGCACTATGCCACTGAGCTATATTCCCCACCCTCTTCTCACTTTCAATCATCCAACAAATTTTGTTTAGTAGGGCTTGGGTAGGCATGAGAAATGATAACATTTCTCATTTCTGATCCCTTCCTAGGCTAGCTTTCTCTCTCCCTGTCTCCTTCCCTTTCCTCTTCCCTCCCTCGCTCACTCACTCCCTCCCTCCACTTATCTACTCATTCACTCATTCATAATTTTTTTTTTTTGGTGCCAGGGATTGAACTCATGACCTCTTGCTTGTGGGGCAGGCACTTATGCCACTGAGCTAAAGCCTCAGCCCTCACTCATAAATATTTATTGGAGCTGGGCATGGTGGCATATATCTGTACTCCCTGAACTCTGGGAGGCTGACTAGGGAAGATCACAAGTTGGAGACCCGCCTGGGCAACTTGGCAACTGAAACTATGATTCAAAATTTAAAAAGATAAAAAAGGGCTGGAGAATGTAGCTCAGTGAAAAGGCCTTGGGTTCACTCCCCAGTACACACATATAGAGAACCCTTTCTCATCCTCATCACAGTCCAGGAAGATTTATAATTGTAATCCCAAGGAGAAGTTATTGGAATTCTAGTGAACTAAGTATAATCTACCAAGGCAAGAATAAAGACACTGAGACATACATACAGTTATGGGGAGCCAAGGGGTCCTGAGTCCAGTCAAGATGGTGGTTCACTGGAGCAAAGGCCTTGCCCAAAGCCCAACCTGAGTTTCATTAATTCTCCATGACAAGAGTGGCTCTGGGATGAGTGACCGTGATATATGTGACTGCCATGACTACCGTGATCTGGGCCAGGTAGGATGTCTGAGATCACCTCTGCAATAAGCAGAGGGCAAGAAATGCAAAGAGCAATCTGAGTAACACAACTGAGGTAGTGTCTAATAAATAATTTGGGATCAGTGCTTCAGTTCTGATGTACAATCCTGTTTGCAATGGGAAGTCATAGCCTCTTTCTCAGTTCTCCATCCTGCCCGGCTCAACCATGTATTGGGGAGTTACTGGGCAGGGTAACATTAACCTGTCAGAGATTACACATCAGCTGCTCTGCCAGCCCAATTTACATTGCTTAAAACCAATTGAAGGGACAAAGAAATATCCTAGTCTGCTCTGTATATATCAATACATGGAGATAGAGCCAAGTTTATCCAAAATGGAGATAGTTGCTCTACTTTTTTCAAAGAGTCATCTGGGTGGTTCCCCACCCCCTCCCACACACACACATACAGCACACAAGCAGCTATTGAGCGGGGGCTGTACCTCAGTGGTAAAACATTTGCCTAGCATGTATGACACCCTGTGTTTAATCCCAGCATAGCACCTCTCCACCCAAAAAAAGTAAAAAATAAAAAAAATTTTCAAAAATAGCTGGGCAAAAAACCAGTCTGGACTGCATAGTGAGACCCTGTCTCAAAAAACAAAAATAAGCTGGACATAGTGGGACATGCCTATAACCCCAGCACTTGGGAGGCTGAGGCAGGAGAACTGTTGCAAGTTTGAGACCAGCCTGGGCACAAAGTGAGCTCAAGGCCAGCCTGAACTGCATAGAGAGACCCTGTCTCAAAAAGACAGGAAAAAAAAGCAAACAACAAAACACACACACACACACACACACACACATATAAAATGGTGCACACTTCTAATTCCAGCACTTGAGTGGCTAGGGCAGAAGGATCATTGCAAATTCAAGGCTAGCTTGGGCTACATAGTGAGTTCAAGGCCATTTAGAGCTACAGTTATGTATATTGTGTCAAAAAGCAAACAAAAACAACAAATATATATATATGTATTTTTCCCTACTCTGAGTCCAGCACTGTACTAGCCTCTGAGACTATACCATGAAGGAGATATATGAAGGCCCTGCCCTAGTGAAGTCTACAATTCCACGGGGGTGTCTCTATTAAATAAGAAAACAACAACAATCGAAGGAAAAAACAAAAGCTATAACATCTAACCAGGTGTGGTAGCACTCGCCTGTAATGTCAGCATTCAGGAGGCTGAAGCAGGAGGATTGCTGCAGTTCAAGACCAGCCTGGCCTACAAAGTGAGCTCAAGATCTTGCCTGAACTGCGTAGTGAGACCCTGTCTCAAAAAGACAAAAAAACAAAAACAAAAACAAAGCTACAATATCTTATATACCCGAAATCTTATGTACCCAAAAAATAATGAACAAGGAACAATGATGGAGAGGAGCAGAAGGCACCCACTGATGGCTGGTCAGAAGAGAAGGTGTCTTTGAGCTAAGAAGTTAACAAGGAACCAGTTATGCCCAGTAGAAACAACCTGTACAAAGGCCCTGAGATAGGAAAGGCCATGACATCTCAGGGCAACTGGAGTTCAGTCAGCAAGGGAGAAAGTGCGAAGAGGTTCCAGGAAAAAGAGAAGACCTCATACAGTGGGAAAGACACCAGATTTTACCCTATGCTCAAGAGCGCTGAAGGGTTTCCATGGAGAACTAACATGGCTTGATTTATGGGACTACATTTAATATTTACTACTCCAAAATATTTAAAACAATATTTATAAGGGGCTGGGGATATAGAGTGCTTGTCTAGAACACACAAAACCCTGAGTTCAATCCCCAGCACTGTAAAATAACTTTTTTTTGAGACAGTGTCTTGCTTTGTAGTCCAGCCTGGCCTTGAACTCACAGCAATCTCACTGCCTCGGCTTCCTGAATGCTGGGACTACAGGTGTGCACCACCATACCCAGCTAAATAATAATTATTTTAACATCTAGCTAACATGCCAGGTGTTGTGGTACGTGCCTGTAGTCCCAGCACTTGGGAGCCTGAGGCAGAAAGATTATGAGTTTGAAACCAGCTTGGGCTACATAGTGAGTCTGAGGCTAGCTGGAACTACATAGTAATGTTACAAGCAGCTGAGTCAGTAAGAAATATTATAGGCAATCAAGCAGGGCTGGGCCCTCAAGGGAGCTGGTGCAAAAAACCAGATACCCTGCAACCTTGAAGGAGACAGACACCTCCCACTGTGGGCCAGATCTCCAGACAAAAGGCAAAACAAAGGCAAATATACCCTAAGATGTTCTAAATAGATATGGATCACCTTAAGGAAGCCAGGGGTCACTACAGGAAGAGTCACTATAGGAAGAATCACTGCTGTTTAAGCATGTCCACTTGCCACGTGACTTGCTTCCTCATTTGTCCTTAGTTTGGTCAATTTTACCTGAACAATTAATCTTACTAGTTGACCATAGTTCTGTCCCATCTCATGCCCTTCTGCCTTGGAGTTCCCACATTTTCCCCATCTTGGACCCATCTCACCTTGTGGTTTTATTCTATAAAAGTCCCTGAAAAAGACAAAATCTTTGGCAACCCACTTGGGATCCCTTCTGTCTCTCTCCCAGACAGAAGCTTTCTTTCCTCGAATAAATATATTTTGCTCTTAACTTCCATTGTTCCTAAAATTCATTCTTCGATTTTAGAGAACCCAAACACATACTGGGACACCTAGTAGGTTGGGAGTTTCACTCCCATGTATCAGTAAGACCTTGTCTAAAAACAACAACAAATCTAGTTAAAGTGTAAAGAATAAAAAAAATAAATAATCATACACCCAGCACCTGGTATCAGGAATAGAATATAGTCATCTGAGGCTTTCTGTTTTCTGACCTCATCATTCTTCCTTCTCACATTTGGATTATCACCATGACATGAATTTTGTACTAATCCATTTGTTACACTTTGTTATAGTGTTAAGATATTTACACTGTATATCTCAAATTTAAAAAATGAACCAAGTGTGGTGGCACACACTTATAATCCCAGCACTTGGAAGACAGAGACAATAAAATTTTTGAAAGTTCAAGGCCAGCCTGGTCTAGACCATATTGAGACCTTGTCTCAATCTGGGTATGGCGCACAGACCTGAAATACCAGAATTCAGGAGGCTGAGTCAGGAGGATGACCGAAAGTTCAAGGCCAGCCTGAACTGCATAGAAAACTGTCTTGCCGGAGATTTAGCTCAGCGGCACAAGTGTCTGCCTGGCAACCACAAGGTCGTGAGTTCAATCCTCAGGACCAAAAAAAAAAAAACCACCTCTGTCTCAAAAACACAAAGAAAGAAAGGAAGAAAGAAAGAAAGAAAGAAAGAAAGAAAGAAAGAAAGGAAGGAAAGGAAAAAGGGCTGTGAGTATAACTTAGTGCAATGGTCCTGGGTTCAATCCCCAATACTTCCCTCCAAAAAAATCTGGTGTAGAGGGCCAGGGATTTAGCTCAGTGGCATAAGCACCTGCCTGGAAAGCACGAGGTTGTGAATTCAATCTCTGGTATCAAAAAAAAAAAAAAATCTGGTGTGGAGCTGAGACTGCTGACTTGCTGATCACTTATGTGAAGATTAGGGAGTGTCAATGGCAGGAAGAAGTTTAAAGTGTGTAACGACCTCAGATAACCTACAACAGTGATAGTGAACCTTTCAGAGCTCTCAGTGATATAAACAGCCTGCTACAGCATGCATGCTATAGGTTCACCACCACTGACCTAGGAAGGGAGGGTAGGAAAGAAAGAAGAATAGGCGACAGGCTGAGTCCTGTGGTAAACATCAAGCAGGAGAGGAAAAAGCAGGAGGGGACCTATCACAGGAAGTAAGGCATCTGCTGTTGGATGGAGCTGGGCAGAAATTGGCAGGGGAGCATTGCTTTCTGTGAACCTGGACACTAATCTTGGATCTCTACTTCTGGCCCCAAGACAAGAAAAGGAACCCATGGGATGACAGTGGTAGCTCAGGCTGGGGTTTGACGATGTCCAAGTAGTGAGGAACAAGACACTTTCAGAGAAGGAAAGATCAGGGGACAAGTGCCAGGTCAAATGACCTCGGCTTTTTCCCTGGTGATTGATTATAGGAGCCAAGAGTGGGGTATGGTGGTGGTGTCTGTGATGCCGGCACTTAGGAGCCTGAGGCAGGAGGATCAACTGAAGTTCAAGGTCAACCTGAGCTGTATAGCAAGACTTTGTCTCAAGCCCCCTCTCCTAAAAAAAGGGGAGCGGGGGAGCTAAGAAGGTGTTAACCTTGGCATAAATAGATTCGAGTCATAGTCTAAGATGCAAATCCAGCACTTCGCCAAAGAGCCTGTGGCGGTCACTGGCAAAAGGCACTGTCAAAGGCTTCAGGATCAGATTCCCTATGCAAGCGCCACACTTGAACACTACCAGCAGGGGGAAGCAGAGAGCCGGGGCTGCAGGGTGGAGCAGGCAGGACGTCCACGGGAGCAGCAGGGCGAAACTGGGACTTCTTTTTAATTGGGCGAGGAGGAAGGACTCTTGAAATTGTTCTTTTTTTTTTTTTTTTTCTGTGATGGGGCTCAAACCCAGGTCCTCACATATGTTAGGCGAGGGCATCCAAGATTATGTCACTTTTGGAGCACTTTCTTTCCTTCTTTACGTGAAGATTGCACATTCATTTCACACATGGTGATAATAATAATTATTTATTAATTCCAGCACTCAGGAGGCTGAAGCAGAATTGTCAAGGGTTCAAGACAGCCTGAGCTATACAGCAAGATCCTGTCTCTCTCTCTCTCTCTCTCTCTCTCTCTCTCTCTCTCACTCACACACACACACACACACACACACACACACACAAACAGAAAACCAGTATCAGAGTGAAAGCACCCAAAGACTGAAACTAGGGGCTGGAGATCTAGTTCAGTAGCATAAGTGCCTGCCTGGGAAGTGCAAGGTCCTGAGTATAATTCCCAGTACAAAAACAAACAAGCAAAAAACATGGGCCAGGCATGTAGCTCAGTGGTGCAGCTCCTGCCTGGTAAAGCACAAGGTCATGAATTTGAGGTTTGATCCCTGGTACAAAAAAAAAAAAACAAAACCAGACCGAAACTGCTTCTGTTTCTTGGCTTCATCAACTACCAATTTCATGGCCTTGGACATTTGGCTTTTCTGTTCTTCAGTTTCCTATGCAAAAAAATAAAAAATAAATTTAAAAAATTTGGAATCATAATGATATCTAGTATAATATTATTGTGAAGATTAAAAGAGGTGAGGCCTACAAAGACAAAGTACGTACATAATACAAATTTACAGCCAGGTGTGGTAGCACATGCCTGTAATCCCAGCAGTCAGAAGGCTAAGGCAGGAGGATCTAGGCAAGTTTGAGGCCAACCTGAATCACAAAGTGAGACCCTCCCCAAAAACAAAACAAAGCAAAACAAAACATGTTCAGTCATCATACCATTCTTTTTTTGGGGGGGTGGTGGCCTCAAACTCACAAAGATCCTCCTGCCTGAGCCTCCCAACTGTTGAGATTACAGACATGCACCACCATGCCTGGCTATCTACTTTTCTAATTGCTATGACTGCTGCTACTGTCCTCCCTGCTACCACCACCTTGGTATCAGTTCCTGGAGGTTCAGCCTCCAAAAACCTCTCAAAGCAGTTTCCATCTTCCGTTTCACAGGTGGGGCCTCACCTTTTGCTTCTGTGAGGGTCTTGCTAAACAGATCTCCAATTCACACTCTAGTTTCCTTTCCTTTTTTCTTTTGTGTGCCTGGGCCTGTGTTGTGGATGTAACTCAGCGCTTGCTAGGCAGGCACTCTACCACAGAGCTAAACCCCCAAACCCCCCATTTGTCCCTTCTTATTTTGAAATTAGGTCTTGTTAAATTGCCCAGAAGGGGCTCAAATTTGTGACCCCCCTGCATCAACCTCCCATTGTGCAGGGCTTATAGGCGTGTGCCGCTACACCCGGGTAAAATTTGCCTTTTTCCAAATTCCCAGATGATAACCATGCCGCCAGTCCAAGACTCACACCTTGATAGTCCTGCTTCTGAGCTCTCTCTGGTTCAAAGTTCTTTCATCTCAATCCGGTTTTCAACCTGGTGGCCTCAGGTGTGGAGGTGAAGGTCTGTCAGGTATGGTCAGAAGCTATAGACTGGGATATGAAGAGGCTGACTTCTGGTTCATGCTTGGAATCCGTGACTTGCATTGGCCAAAGTCAGGAGTCAGAGCCTGACAAATCCACCCTTTGGTTCCATCAGGTGATCAGCATGCACAGGCCACAACTGCAGGTACACAGGTACACGGCCCTACCCCCACCAGTCGCCCCCTTCCCCTGCGCCGTTTCCCACCCCAGGCCCACCTGCAGTGCCCCGACCTCACCGGTATCAGGCTCCCTTCAGAGCGGTTCTCTCCCCTCTTCTCACGGGTGTTCACTCACCCATCTCCCTTCTCTGAAAAGCCTCAAAAGCATTCTCTGGTAATTTTTCCAAATCACAGTAATTACCTCATTACTTTGATATTTTTAGACTTAGCTTTTCACCTAGGAGCCCATGGAAAGGCACCCAGCCCTGTGTGCAGGGAGGGATTCCTGGAGCTGCCCCCATGCACCCCTTACTTGCTGCCTTTGTTCCCACATTCTCTGACTCCAACAAACCCCCGGTTCCTGGGGAGGCATACCCAGGAGGAGAAGCAATAGCAGAAACTGACTGCATGCTTATAATCCTAGCACTCTGGGAGACTGAGGCAGGAGGATTGCAAGTTCGAGCCCAGCCTGTGCAATTTAGAACCTAGTGAGACTCTGTTTCAAGAAATAAAAAAGGGGCTGGGAATGTAGCTCAGTGTGAAGGTCCTAGATTCAATCTCTATCACCCCTCACAAAAAAAAGAGAGAGAGAGAGAGAGAGAGAAAGAAAGAAAGAAAGAAAGAAAGAAAGAAAGAAAGAAAAAGAGAAAGGATGAAGGCCAAGCTATGACTTTCCAGAGACCTAGCTTCACACAGTAAAATAGCACCACAGTCTAGAAGAGAGTCCAGGGCTCCTGGACTCCCCAGGCAACCTTTCTCCTTGCTTGCGCTCAGCTGTTTCACAAGACAGATGCGATTTTGAGACACTGCTCTGCTCAGCCTGGAGGCCTCCTCTGGTCAAAAACCTCCCCTAGCCCCCTCCACTTGCCTCCTAATAATAGCTAATACTTATTGTGTATACTCCATGAACTTCATAATAACTTACTTGGTCTTCACAGAATCCCTGTGAGGCATCTGATGTCATTTAACCCACTCTACCAACAAGGAAACCAAGCCACAGCAAGATGACTCCAGACCTAAACCACCCCACTACTGATGCCCTTCGATCCCCATCTCCCTACCTTGAGACCTTCTTGTCTCTGTACTTGTAACGTCTTGCCAGATTTAGGAAAATAATGAGATGTAACTGAGTGCTTATGGTGTACCAGATACTTCCTACCTTAGCTCATCTTAGACTCAGGAGGATTATTCAGTAGGATAAGGATTTAATTATCCCCATTTCAGCTGGAGAAACTGAGAGCTTGGATGATCTGCCCAAAGACATTCTCTGATGCAGACATGGATTAAATAACGTGGACCTGACTCCCAACCCTATTTACCTCACCACGAGACTCTCCTGTCAGTGTGCTCCTCTCTAGGCCTCATTTTCCCCATCCCCATAGTAATCACAGGGACTGCTGATGAAGGATTCCCTGAATGTCAGACACCAGTTTGTCACAGTCCCTACTGGCCCATTGCAATTAATCCTATTACTGCATTCAAATCTGTGACCAGTTATAATCATGGGACCACAATGTCTTGGCCATAGCTGCCCACTCTTCAGTGATAAGTGAGTTTCCAAGTCTGAAGTCCCACAGTAATGCTGCATGGGAAAACTTCTCCACAAACAGGTCAGGACAGTTTGAGCAAAAAGGCTTCTCAGGGTGGGGACAGGCCAGGAATGAGAGTGGCTGGATAGCCAGAGACTAGGCCAGCCAGGCTGGTCAGGGTCAGGGTATAAAGCGGGCAGTACAGAGGATCCTTTGTCAGGCCAAAAGCTGCAAGGCTGCCCCATCCCCACCATCTGGCTCCTGCTCCAGCCTAGTGATGCATGATGGGGGAAATGGGAGGTGCTGCCCACCTGCTCTGTCTCCTGGGATACACTGAACTGAGACCTCACAGGCCCATCTGGCCAACACGTCCCCAGGCCCTGACCACCCCTGGGACTCCTTTGGGCAGGCTGAAATTGGCCGGGAGTGTGGCCAGCCTGTCAGGGTCAAGGGTCACCATTAATCTGCCAGAACAAGGGAGGGCAGGTGGGTGGGCATGCAGCCGGGATAGACTAAGCCCTGGCAGATCCTGCCGTCTGCTCTGGTGGCCAGGGAGGGAGGTTTTCCTCTTCTAGGAAGCAGCAAAGTGGGTAAGAAAGAAATAAGACTAGGAAATCTACAAATGCTCACAACTCACTACCTCCAATTCTACTTCTCAATAGGGACTGCAGAGAAACACCCCTCTATATATGTTCAGATATATATGATATCACAGGACTGCATGTGAGAGACAAATGCAGGTACCCAGCAAGAGGAGACAAGACATACCTAAGGTCCAGGACCATCCTCCTCAATGTTACTGAGCTCTTGGGTCCAAGAACTGAGGTCCCATTATGTCAACAGGATTTGTTTGGTCCAGGAAAATTTTCCACATATGGGTGGGGACAGGCTAGGAAGGCAAGATTGTAAATCAGTAAATAACCTCATGTTTGCCTCAGGAAATTCATCCAAACCAATTCCTTTAGACAAACAGCTCGCTTACCATGCAGACACCTCCCTACCAGACAATCGGTTAACATCAGTGTTTCAAGAGAACCTTCTTAGCTATTCACCAACTAAATTATTCTGTCACAAACTTTGCAGAGTCTCACATTCTGCCTTTAAAAAAAAATCGGGTGTGGTGGTGCACACCTGTAATCCCAGCTTTAGGAGGTTGAGGCAGGAGGAGCACAAGTTCAAAACCAACCTGGGCTACACAGTGAGCTCAAAGCTACCCTGAACTACACAGTGAGACAGGGTAAAAAACAAAAACAAAAAACAGACTAAAAAAAACCCTTCACTTGATACCACTTGAGACCAAAACCCCTTACCTTATAAATATTCTTTCCAAATGACCTCCTTTTGAGACACGCCTAAAAACTCTCTGAAGGTACTGCTTTTCACTGGGTACAGTGTAGCATACCTTTAACCCCGGAACTCTGGGAGGCTGAGGCAGAATGATCACAAGTTTGAGCACAGCCTGAGCAATTTAGCAATTTAGTGAGATCTTGACTTAAAATAAAAAATTAAAAAAGAACTGGGGATGTGTCCGTAGGTTAAAGTCCTGGGTTCAGTGCCACAACAAAACAAAACAAAACAAAACAAAACAAAACAAAACAAAAAAGATACTGCTCTTGGAGCCATGGCACATACCTGTAACCCCAGCTATTAGGAAGGCTGAGGCAAGAAGACAGCAAGCTTGAGGCCAGTTAAGGCCATTTAACAAGATGCTGTCTCTAAATAAAAAGTGCTAGGGATACAGCTCAGTGATAGAACACTTGCCGAACATGTCTTAGGTCCTAGGTTCTGCCCTCAGTGCCACAAAAAACAGGGTACAATGACTGCAGTAGTAAGAGTAACTTAAGAGGCTCAGGCAGGAGAATAGCTTAAGCTTAGGGGTTCAAGGCCAGCCTCAACTGTATAGTGAAACCCTCTCTCAAAAAGACAAGAAAGGAAGGAAGGAAGGAAGGAAGGAAGGAAGGAAGGAAGGAAGGAAGGAAGGAAGGAAGGAGGAGAGAAAAGAAAGAGACTGTATGAAGATGAGAATAAAGCAAATAAGACAAAATTGAAACAATCATGTTCATTATACTAATCTTTCAATTTGTATGATTACATTATAAAATTATATAAAGGAAAAAATCATGGAAGCAATAAAAACTATTTTTTGTAAGGTTTATCTTTTATTTATTTATGTTTTGGCTCCAGAAACCAAACTTACAACCTCGCACTTTCCAGGCAGGCACTGTGCCACTGAGCTACATCCTCAGCCACTTTTATAACTGTTCTGTGAGTTTTTTGTTTTTTTGGTGTTTTTGTTTTGGAATTTTGTTTTGTTTTGAGATAGGGTCTCATTATGTAGCCTAGGCTGGCCTCAAATTCATGGCAATCCTCCTGCCTCAGCCTCCCAAGTGCTAGGATTATAGGCATGTGCCACCATACCTTGCTACCATTTTAATTAAATTTAAGAGTTCTATGGCCAGGGATTTAGCTCAGCAACCTGCCTGGAAAGTGCAAGATCGTGAGTTTGATCCCTAGTACCAAAAATAATAAGTAAATAAATAAATAAATAAATTTAAGAGTTCTGTGGCATTAAGTGTACTCACACTGCTGGGCAACCATCACTACTATCCATCCTGATCCTCAGAATTTTTTTTCCCCCATACTGGGAATCAAACTCAGGGCCTTACACATACAAGGCAAGCCATCTCCCACTGAGGCCTCTACCCCCTTGAATGATTGATTGACTGATAATTACAGGTGCGTACCACCACACTCAGCTAATAACTTTTTTAAAATAGCCATCCTATGTAAATGCCACTCCCTTTTTGTATGCATGGTACTAGAGATTAAACCCAGGGAACACTGAGCAAGTATCCCCACTCTTAATTTCATTTTGAGACAGATTTTCCCTAACTTGCTCAGGTGGCCTCAAACTTGTGGTCCTCTTGCCTTAGTTACCAAAGTAGCTAAGATTATAGGTGTTTGCTACCATGCTGGGCTGAAGTGGATTTTATTTGTTCTGATTCTGTACACTGAATCCAGGACCTTCACACTGACATCTACAATGGTTTGGTTTGGTTTGGTTTGGTTTGGTTTGGTTTGGTTTGGTTTGGTTTGAGACAGGGTCTCACTATGTAGTTTAGACCGACCTTGAATGCACAGTGTAGCCCAGGGTAGCTTTAAACTCATGGCAATTTTCCTGCCTCAGCCTCCTGAGTATTAGACAACCCAAAACCCACAATTTAAAGGAGGAGAGGTTTAATTTGACTCATAATTCCAGGGGATTCAGTCCATGATCTGCTGGCTCCAAGGCAGAAACATCATGGTAGAAGGTTGTGGCACAGCAAAGATGCTTAGTTCACAGCAATGGTAAGCAGAGCAGAACAGTGCCAGTGAGGACCAGTGAAGGGGCCAGGGACCAGCTATAGACCCCAATGTCATATCTCCATGATGCCAGATACATACAGAAATGTGCTTTTCTCATCCCCTGGGCAGCTCCCAAGCCAATGAAGTTGACGCAGTCACTTAGCCACCATAATGTTTCTGAACCCCAGTTTTGCTACTCACAGGACTAGAGCAACAGCCAGGCTTCTGGAAGCAATAGCTGTGCAGATGTTTATCCATGGAAAGGAATTTGGCCAGAAACAGAGATAGTCAGCCTACAAAGGCTATAGGACAGGACCTAGGTGAAGAAAGTGGAGGTCCAGGCACTTGGCAGATGTTAAATCTCTCCCATTGTACAGAAAAGGAAATGGAGACACAGAGGACCCATGGAGTTAACCAAGGCCCTGCTAATCAGAAAGTTTAATTTGATTTAGCTCAGTGGCATAAGCACCTGCCTTGCAAGTGTGCAGTCGTGAGTTTGATCCCAGGTACCAAAAAAAAAAAAAAAAAGTTTAATTCAATGATAATAATGACTGCTATTCAGCTGCTTGTGGTGGTGCATGACTATAGTTCCAGGAGGCTGAGGTAGAAGAACTGTCTCAGGCTCAAGATCACTGCAGGCTACATTGTGAACTTGAGGCCAGCCTGAACTACCTAATGAGACCTTGTCTCAAAAAGCCAATAATAATAATAATAATCACTATTATTCAGTGAGCACTTGCCACATGCCAGGTATCACATCTGATCTGAGTCTTCACAAACATACTGATTGGGACGGGCGTGGTGGCACACTCCTGTAATCCCAGAATTTGGGAGGCTAAGGCAGGCAGATCGTTGCAAGTTCAAGATCAGCTTGGGCTACAAAGTGAGCACAAGGCCAGCTTGAATTGCATAGTGAGACCCTGTCTCAAAAAGACAAAAAAAAAAAAAAAACAACAAAATACTGATTGAGAAGTCATCTCAGCCATGAAAAGGATCTTCTCAAAGTGGTGTCAGTCAGATTCCAACCTGCCAGGACTCAGCCCACACACATCCCTGCCTCTAGGGAATGAATGGGCTCCTCTCATGCAATGTCCTTCCTGTGTTTTGTTTTGTTTTGTTTTGTTTGTTTTGATTTGTTTTATGAGACTAGAGTCTCACTGTGTAGTACAAGCTGGCCTTGAACTCACTATGTAGCTTAGGCAGGCCTTGAACTTGGGGTCCTCCTACCTTAGCCTCTTGTGCCAGGCTTACAGATGTGCACCACCATGCTCAGCTTCCTTCCTGCTTTCCCCTTTCTGCTTTGTCTTTCTCTCCTGCTGTGGGCAGAGCCCATGAAGAGACTTTTTGTTTGACTTAGTAGCCAAGAGGCCCTGCTGGCATGTCCTTGTTCCTGCAGGACCAGGACTTTCAGGCTTTCTCTTTGCATGGCCAGTGGTACCTTCCCATGGTGAGATGCTGTAACCTTCACCTTGGTCTGTACGGTTCCCAGACACAGGCAGTCCCACGCCAGGTAGGTCCTTACTGAGGACCCAGACCACAGCTAGGTTCTAGAAAGTACTGAGTCAGGGGTTGATTTAGCTCAGCAGCATAAGGGCCTGCCTGTCAGGCACTAAGTCATGAGTTTGATCCCCAATACCGGGGGTGGGGGGAGTACTGAGTCAGCCAGAGCATGTACACAGCAGGAGGCAGCTGCCCCCCAATCCCCGCATTCTGTCCCCTGCCCCAGTTCCTCACCAACTCCTGGTAATCAGCTCAGACTCAAGGTCCTTAGAAAAGTGAATGGGAGCCTAGAGTCTTAAAAATCAAGCCTCAGGCCACAAACAATTCTTTAAGGCAGGTGAAAAAGCCCTGGGATGGAATAGTTATGAATAACCATTATTATAGCTAAGTAATCACAATAGGAGAAGAAGAATAACAGGTAACCTTGAGGGTTTATCATGTATTCAGCACATGTTGGCTCATTTAATAGGTTCATTCAGTCTTCCTACTGTGAAGGGAGAATTATCTATTTCCTTTTTGGCGAGATTGTTGTTTGTTTTGAGATAGGGTTTTGCTATGTAGTTTAGTTCAGGCTGGACTTGAACTTACTTTGTAACCCAGGTTGGCCTGGAACTCACAGCAGTCCTCCTGTCTCAGCCTCCCATGTGCTAGGATTACAGGTGTGTGTTACCACACCATTTAGCCTCTGTTTCCATTTTAAAGCACTGAAACCCAAACTCAGATAGGTTAGAGAACTTGCCAAAAGTCAAGAGCAGCTCTGCAGCAGTGGAGCCTGGAGACTAGAGATTTTAGACCTCAACTACCCTGCTTCATACTTCCTAGGAAACTCTGGGAAAGTTAAATCCCCACAAACCTCCACGTTGTCCAAACACAGAAGGCAGGGAAAATGAGAGGGGACAGAATAGGGGCAAACATACTTTGGGCCTGCTCACTTTGACAGGGATCTTTGATTCAAAGAATATCACAGAACCAGGCATGGAAGAAGCACCTGGAGTCTCAGCTACTTGGGAGGCTGAGGCAGGAGGATCACTTGAGCCCAAGATTTAGAGGCTACTCTAGACAACATATGGAGATAATGTTTTAAAACAAAATCAAATGAAAGGCTAACATGGATAAAGTGAGGTGCCAGGTTATTCTCGCCATTCCACTGTGGACTAATGCTTTTGTAAACTACAATTAAATGATCATGTGGTTGAACATCACAGCAATATCAAATTGCTATACAAAATTTGACTCTCTCAGCCTTAATTATTATTATTATTATTATTATTATTATTATCATTATTGTCTTTTTGAGACAGGGTCTCTCTATGCAGTTCAGGCTGGCCTTGAGCTCACTTTGTAGCCCAGGCTGGTCTCGAACTTGCAATGATCCTCCTGCCTCAGCCTCCCAAGTGCTGGGATTACAGGCATGAGTCACCACGCCCAGCTAGCCTGAATTATTTTGTGCTTATAAACAGTTTGAGGACTCACACTGTCTATTAAACCAAGAAGCCATGATTGTGAGAACTTGGTTTCATGGCTGACACAGAAGAGGCAAGAACAGCTATTGATTTTTTTTTTTTTTTTTTTTTGTACTAGGGATTGAACCCATGACTTCGCACTTGTCAGGCAGGTGCTTGGGCTGCTGAGCTAAATCCTCAGCCCCTGATTTTGTTGTTGTTTGCTTTTTGTTTTTTAAGGCAGGATCTCGGCTGCCTAGCCCCATCCCAGCCAGCCCTAATGCTATATTCCTCCCACCACTCCCTTCACTCTCCCAGTGACATTCATCCTTCAGAATCAGAGACAGAAGAGACCCTGAAATCAGTCTGGGAGAGGGAGAGGAGAGGGGGGTTATTTAGTCCTGCACCCTGGGGTACAGGAAACAGGGCAGTGGATAGACAGGCCAGAACCAAACAATTGTACAGCATCCCACAGGCCCAAGAGAAGGCTCAGCTATTCCCTACCACCACCCCTGAAGCCTACAGTGTTCTGAACTGGCCAGTGACTGACTGAATGACTGACTGACTGACCAATGGGATCCACAATCTGCATCCAAGAGGCTCTGGGCCCCAGGGGACATACAATGCTATGTACCCCAGGTGACCCCTGCAGTCTGGGAGGGCGGTTGGGGCAAGGAGATGGCAAGTTCCAGCCCAGCCCAGACTACTAACTGACTCGGCAAGACAAGACCCCGTCTCAAAACAATGTTAATAAGAACATTTATATGAATCATGTAAATAATCAAAAATATAAAATGCTCTGGGTATGGAGCTCAGTGTGAAGGCTATGGGTTAAATTCCCAGTCACCAAGGCAGGGGAGGACAGCTGTGAGTTCAAGGCCAGCCTGATTACAGAGCCAGACCCTGTCTCAAAACACCAAAACAAAACAACAACAAAAAAAATTAACAATAATTCCCCAGCACTAGATCGTGGCAGGGGAGATCTCCTTCTGGAAGCCAGGGACGGCGCTCCGCACCCGATATCTTTCTAGTGGTGGTGGTGGGGTGCTGAGACAGGCAGGGGGTATACAAGTTTGCTCATTCATTTGCAGCCACCCTGTACCATACACAGAGACCCCGTGACTGACTCTGTATTAAAAACCAAAGTAAAGTCCAGAGTCCCTGGAAGACACCCCGGGGAAGCACCCAGGCCATGACAGTGAGAGACAGGAAGACCATGAGCCAGGAATATGGCTCTGTAGCACAGCACCTGCCTGGCAAGCCTTGAGTTCAATTTCTAGTACAAAAATTACATACATACATAAAGAAATGGGGCAGGGGATATAGCACAGTGACATAAGTGCCTACAGGGCAAATGCAAAGTCCTGAGTTCAATTCCCAGTACCAGAATATACACACATATACACACAACACATACATACATAAGTAAATAAACATAGTCAGGCAAGCTGGCCAGGGCTAGACAGAGGACAGGGTCTGAGAACTGAGACAGATCATACCACACAACATGCCTGTGCACCTGGTGGGTAGGCAGGAGAAACAGAAGGACAGCCGGGAATCCACAGATACTCTCCCTAGCCTGCGACCAAAACCCAAAACAGAAGGAAAGAATGTCTCCCTCCACCAGGAGGCCGGCCCTATCAGAGAGGAATCCACACTCTCTGGGACTACCTGGGCCAGTGACTAGGCGGGCACCCACGGAGATCATAAGACGAGACACGCCACATGCACAGGGCAGGAGGGCTGGGGCAAGGCGGTGAGCAGAGGAGCATAGACTGGGAAGGTGGGAGTCAGGGGCGCTCCAGGGTCAGCATGGGAGCAGCATCACAGCTCTCTGCAAAGAAGCAACAGGCCTTCAACTGCTTCCCCAAGGACAGCGACCATCTCACTGGACATCTGCAGGTGGGAAGCCCCCCACCATGCCACCCGTCCACCCATCCATACATCATCTCCAGGTACATAGACCACCTCTACTTCCCTCGGCCTTCCTGTCACAGTGCGTCCCTCCTGGCCATGGGGGAGCTTCTCACTCCACCTGGGCCATGCCGTGCCTGTCTGTCTGTCTGCCTGCCTGCCTACCAAATGGATACCCAGCCTCCTTGTCACCCCACCACCCTGCTTGGTTGACCTCACTGAGTCACACCAGACATGCTCCTATGTGTGTCTGCCATCTGTGAATACAATGGGATAAAAACACACCTTCGCTCCATCAGCACACACACTAGACTGCGGGAGGCTCTGCTATGGCCCCAGAAGTTAGTTAGTTTGTTTCATTGTTTCTTTCCTCTCTCTCTCTCTCTCTCTCAAAATACATTTATTTTCTTGAACTGCTTTAAGATCATAGAGACATAAAGGGGATAAAAAGACAGGATCTTGGGCTGGGGATTTAGTTCAGCGGCATAAGTGCCTGCCTTGCAAGCGCGTGGTCATGAGTTTGATCCCCGGTACTGATTAAAAAAAAAAAAAAAAAAGACAGGATCTTGCCATGTATGAAATTACTATGTCATTCAGGCTGGTCTTTTTTTTGGGGGGGTACTGGGAATCGAACTCAGGACTCTGTGTTTGCAAGGCAGGGGCTATGCTGCTGAGCTATATTCCTAGCCCCTTTTTTTGTCTTTTTGAGCTATATCCCTGGCCCCTTTTCTGTCTTTTTGAGACAGGGTTTCATTATGCACTTCAGGTTAGCCTTGAACTCACTGTAGCGCAAGTTGGCCTCAAACTCACAGTGATCCTCTTGCCTCCGCCTCCTGAGTGCTGCCAGGCTGGTCTTGAACTCATAGCAATCTTCCTACTTCTGCCTCCTGAGTGCCTGGATTGCAGGTGTGTGTCACCACACTCATTCTAGGATACCATAGTTAATAACTAATGTTTAAAGGGGCAGAATTAGAATCAAGCCCAGACACTTTCACTCCAGAGAAAGCTCTCTGATTCAATGCAGAAGACCAAGGTACACACTGGCCATAAGCCTCGTTGGAAGAAGAACTGGGATTGGAGGCCCAGCTCAACCCAGGTGAGCATTTAGGAAAGATGTGTTTTCATTTCACTTCGGTGACCTGGAAATGGAATTTTTTTTTTTTTGCAATAGGGTCCTTTTCCAATGGCTGTCTTGCCTATTAAATACTGGCTCGGTGAACCAGGTCCCACTTGGACTTTTCCACCCTTCTGGCACAGGACCCTCCTGTCTGTGATCTCCTGCCCCTGGGCATACTTTCTCCCTTGTAGGGAAGTTTCCTAATTGATTAGAATTCAAGGCCTCAGAGTTCTATTAGATTTAATTTCACAACCAGTGAATTGCATTGATTAGAATTTTATGGTTCCAGAGAAACATTGATTAGCATTTCATGGCCACAGAATTCTATTACTCAGAATTTCATGACTTGAGAATCCTATTGATCTGAATTTCATGGCATCAAATTACTTAGGATTTCATAGCATCCAGCAAGGCATGCCTTCCACATAGATCTCTGTTCAAACTGTCACCTTCCTAGGGAGAATTTTCCTGACCTCCCTATTTCTCCTTATCTCTGTGCCACTTGCTTTGTATTTCTCCAGAGTACTTATCATCACTGAACAATATAACAAATGTATAACAAAGTCTTCCCCCCTCTTCCTTTCTCTCTCTCTCTCTATACATACATACAAATTTATATATAAAATTATATATATAAATTTAAATTAAATTTATATAAAATTTAAATTAAATTCATATAAATTATATATATATAATTTTTTTGTCTTGGTTTGGTTTTTGTTCTTTTGAGACAGGGTTTCACTCTGTAGTTTAAGATGGTCTTGAACTCACTATGTAGCCCAGGCTGTCCTGAAACTTACTGCAATCCTCCTGCTTCAGCCTCCTGCGGTACTGAGATTACAAGCATATGCCACACACCAAGTTGTTTTGAGGTGAGGTCCCACTATGTTCCCCAGGTGGGCCTTCAACTCCTGGCCTCAAACAACTCTCCAGTCTTAGCCTCCCAGGCAGCTGAGAAGACAGGAGCATGACATCCACCTCAGTTCAACAAATACAGTACTATTGCCTCCTTTGTTAGAAAGTAAGAAGCTCCATTGGCAGAGGTCTTTACCTATTGTGGTCACTGTTATATCCCTGGGGCCTAGAACAGTCCCTGGCATACAATAGGAGCTCAATATTTATTGGAAGAATGTTTATAAATGAATGAACTATAAAAGAAGAAAGGATTAATTTTTTACACAAAGAAATATAATTTTTTAAATAGTGATGGTAGCTTACCTTACTTTCTCTGATGCACTCTGTCCCCAAGAGTCTTTGAGACAAGATGGAGGCTCCTAGGGATGGAAAAAGAATTAAAATGTGGAAAAGGAAGAATGAGACTGGAAGATGTCCTAGGACTGAAACCTTCTCAGTTTTCTAGATCCAGCATGATTCTTACCTCCTCCAGGTAGCCCTCCCTGATGGCCAAACTGATTCAGCTTTCTTGTGCAATGCTCCTCCAGCTGCTGTACCCAGTACTCTGTACTATTCATGTTTAGAGATGTGCCAAGTGATTCTGTGAGTAATAGCTGGAGCAAGGGCCACATCTACTTTGTACCCCCTGCCTTCACCAGTGCCTGGCACACAGTGTGTGTGACTCCAGAGAAAGCTCTCTGATTCAATGCCGAGGACCAAGGTACACACTATCCACAAGCCTGGTGTCACACTCCTGCAGGCAGGACAGAAAAGACATACTGGAGCAAATAGCTGCCAAAGATGGTAAGCAGGGATGTCAAGAAGGAGAAGCTTTAAGGGACCAAAAACTTAGATTCCCAAGACTTCTCTGGAGCCAACTTCTGAGTAAGGTGCCAAGCTTTTTTTTTTTTTCTAAAGAGAAACACAAAAAATCCCAGGCTGTGCCAGCTATGCAGACTGTGGCCCCTGTATCTGATGCCAGACCAATCACCCATGCGCAACATGAGCTATAGACAGTATGCAACCTGTAAATGCAGCTTCTTTGCAATAAAATCCTCCTAATAATGCTGAAGTCTGAGTTTCACTTAACTCTCACAGGGTGAAGGAGAGAACTTCCAGTCTTGGTAGTAAAGCCTGAGGTAGTGGGGAGCCTCTGGTGGAGAAAGGAAGCTTTTCACCCCATTTCTGATATTGGGGAAGTCCCTTAACCACTGAGCCCCCATTCTCATTTGGAAAGGGTTCCCAAGACAGTCATGAGGATTAACGGAAATAACGCCTTCAGCTCCAGCCAGGCGGGCTCAGCGTGAGCCATTGGACTGCTATTGTTGATAATTATTATCACCATTACCAAGGGGAAATGGGGAGGAGCAAACGGAAGGACATATGCAAATCTTCCAGCACAACGTCTGGCACCCAGAAGGCCTTCATAAAAGCTCCTAACCTCCCCTGTTCTCCACCATTGTCTTCTACCTACACCCCCACCCCAGGCCATTCCAGACAGACCTTCCCAGCATCCTCCACACCCCCTGAGCACTCTTCTGCACTCCAAAAGCCTCTGCTGAGACCTGAGAAGATACCCATGGCAGCTGGCCAGGGTGTGGAGGGAGGAGGGTCCAGGCAGACCCTCGCCCATTGTCTGCACCCGCTGCCCGCCAGCCAGCTGATGTCCTTGGGTCACCAACACCAGCTGGCTCTGCCCACCCCCCCATCCCATAACCCCTCCTCTCAGGTCTCTTCCTGTCATTCAGCCTCTGTCCTCACCCGCCCCCACAGGCCAGAGAAACACAGGGTGTGACCAGAGGGTCTGAGCTTTTGTCCCCCAAATCAAAGAGTGATTTGCATTTTTTTTTTTTTTTTTACCAATTTGCACACTCTATTCACTTGTAGAGAGCTAGATTGATGCAAAGCCTCCCTGTCCTTTAGACGTATTTATTAAAGGGGATGGTTGACATGCAGTTTGGACTGTTCTCCTTCAGCACTTCCTTATCCAGGCATTTTGGCTGCTTGACTTCACCAGTCCGGGTCTCAATTTTCTCATCTGTCAAATGGAGCAAGCACTTTCCTATAAAGGGTGTATGAGCCATAAATAATATGAGCAATGTAACTGCCATCAAGCATGTTTCAAAAATGATGGCTGTTATTACTTAGACTAGTATTATTATCATCCAAACATCTTTTAGAGCAACTGTTAAAACCTGTGTTGTCTAACTCTGGAACACTAGGTACTTGTGGTTATTTAAATTAAAGTCAATTAAAATTAAATAAAATTAGTACTCAGTCACAGCAGCCTCATTTTAAGTGCTCAGTAGCCATACGTAGGAACTAGGGGAGTAGCTCAGTGGTAGAGCACTTGCCTAGCAGTTTGCAACCCCATGGTTCTACCCTGGATGGTGGCACCCAGGTACAGAAGCTCAGCTGTGGTGCTGATTCAAATCTTCTAGACCAATGACGGAGAACCTTTTAGAGACAAGTACCCAAACTTCAACCCAAACCCCACTTATTTATTACAAAGTGTACTGCAATTAAACCCAAATACTGAGGTTTTAGTTTAGAAAAAAATAATTCATACAGCAACATTTTTGTTATCACTGAAAACTCCAAAAGATTCACAATACTGCTAATAGAGTTTCTCTGCCTTTCCACAAGAGGGTTTTGCCTTCTGCAGTCTTTCTCCCTGCCCCCATCAAAATAATGACCTTGGTGAGTGGGCGTTCTTTTGTTCTCCACAGGCCTGCACCTGGATAGGAGGGTGGAGCACAGGTCTGCAGCTGTACCCTGGAGCAGAGGTGGGAGGCTGGGTGGGTTCAATTGTCCCAGGTGTAAAGCAAACAACTGCACCCAACTCAGTCCCAGGCCCCAGCAAGAGCCGCTAGTGCCGGGCGGGCTGGAAGGCATTGTGAACTTCAGGACAGTCACCACCGCCTCCCCTAGGCAGTTTAAGGTCACACAACAAGTCTGGACCTGGGATGAGCGGTTAGCAGCCCAGCTGACACCTGGGGAAGGTGCACCAGATGGGAGGCTCAGAGGAGAAGGCTGGGTGGAGCTGGCAACTTTCCAGCGGCCACAGCTGTGCTGTACCAGAGGCTGCGGAAATTGTGAGTTGGTCACATTCAGCTATTTCAAACCATACACATCCTACATCTGCTGTGGCCCACTTTACCTCTGGGGAGAAGCAGGAGTTTAGCAACCACAGCAATAAAATCTTCATCTCCACATGACTGTATGTTGGTATTCCAAAGTTCACATCCCCACACCAGAGCAGCCAGTGCTTGTTTTTTGCCCCTGGGATATGTTTGTTCATCCCACACCTGTACCTGTCTCTGGGGATGGCTGCTCCATTCTTCTAGCTGCTCAGACTCCAAACCTTGAAGTTACCTTTAACCTTTCTTGTTCTCATACCCCACAAAGACAGGACAAACCCAGCTGGCCCCACTTTCCAAATATATCTGGAATCCAATCCCTTCTCACTGTGTTCACTGCCCCCACCCTTGTTCCAACCACCGAGATCTCCCTGCAGCATGACCCCAGGGGCATTCTGTCTGCCTCTAGCATACACTCTCCAAGTTGGAGATGAAGATCATGTCTTTCTGGCATTTGGAATTGTCCAGGAGCTACAAAATTGACTTAGAACAAAGCCAAATTCCTTATGCAGCCCAGACATGCCCTGTATCACCTAACCCCAGTCCCTTGATCTCCAGCCATACACTGATGTCTTTTAGGGGCACATACTGGGTCAGGGCCTTTGTCTCTGCTGCCCTCTCCCAGGAGTACTGCTTCTCTCACTCAACCTCCAGGCAGTTCTGTGACTATTGTCAGTTTCCAGAAATATAAATTCCACTACCTTAGAAAAGATTATCTCTGGCGTCTTTTATAAAATGGCACTGGCACTAACCACTTGCTTTTCCTCAGATAACCTGTCAGAGTCTGGATTTATGACTTATTCACTGTAGTCTATAATTCATTGGCTGTATCTTGTTAAATGAATGCTGGCTCCTGTAATTCCAGCATGTTGGAGGCTGAGGTTCCAGTCCAGTTTAGGCAATTTAGTGACAGCAGGAGGCGAATGGAGGGAGCTCCATGGAGCAAGAATTTTTATGTTTGCCACTGTTGTATCTCTAGTGCTCAGAACAGTATGTGGTCCATAGTCAGTGCTCAATGAAGAAAGGAAAGAAGGAAATAAGCTATGTGCTAGGAACGATGCTCAAGTACCTACTTACTATATATTACCCAGAAACCCTAAGGTGGGTATTACTATTACAGATAGGAAAAAAGCTCAGAGACCATGGCTTGCCCCAAATTAGTAACAGACTTCTATTAAAAGTGTGCCTGTGAACCACTCTCTTGCAATTAGATTTGATAACCAGGCAGTTGTAGGACACCAAACTGTGAATGCCCTGTGGGATCCTGTGGCAGTCTTGAGGTCTGAGATCTTCTGTTCTAAGGGCAGGCAACTCTGACTAGGTGAGTCTTCTACACACCGTTAGAGGTATCTCCAACTCTCTGGTTGCTTTTCTCTTTTAGCATGTCTCGTGGCTATTTGTGTGTGTGTGTGTGTGTGTGTGTGTGTGTGGTGGAGGGAGGTGATGGGAGTGCTGGAGTGGACTTGAAACCCTTGAATCCTTTACTTTGCCTCAAGTTTCAATATCCTCAGGCTGTTTTCCAAGCCAGTAGCTGGTGCTCAGTCTACCTGTCCAGGTCTCTCTCTTTTCCCTTTTGGCCCCAAGAAGGGAGGAGAATGAAAAGCTCCCTTTATAGCCCAGAATGGCCTTGAACTCTCAGTGACCCTCCTGTGTCAGCCTCCTGAGCACTGGAGTTACAGCTGTGCACCACCATGCCAGACAGAATTTTTATTGTGGAAAAACATGAAGAGGACAAATCCCTAGGATGAAGTTTCTCAAGATGAACACAAGTATGTAACAAGCACCCAGATTAAGCTTCAGAACAGCTCCAGCCCTAGAAGCCAGTCCTATCATTGACTGTCTTCTTTTCCAAAGGTACTTTCATCTTATCTCTTTCTTGGTACCTGGGAGTGAACCCAGGGTCTTTGCCATGAGTTACATTGCCAGTCATTTTTTTTTTTCTTTTTTAGTATCCAGAATTGAGCTCAGGACCTCGTGCTTGTCAGGCAGGTGCTGTGCTGTGAACTATACTCCTGTCCCCACCCCAGCCCAGCCCACCCCACCATTTTAATTTTTTTTTTTTTGAGACAGGAACTCACTATGTAGTTCAGCCTACCCTTAATTTTATTTTGTTGGCCAGGCTGTTCTCGAATCGGTAGAGATCCTCCTGTCTCAGCCTCCTGAGTGGTGGTATTATAGGTGTGTGCAACCACACCCAGCTAAAATGTTTTATCTTGATACAGGGTCTTTTTTTTTTTTGTACCAGGGATCGAACTTAAAAGCTTGCGTTTGCCAGATAAGCACTTGTGCCACTGAGCCATGCACAATCACACCAGTTAATAGATGACCCTCAGTTTGGTCATCTATTAAAAGGGGTAATATCTTGATGAGATCTTGTCTCAAAATAAAACAGGGCTAAGGATATAATTCAGGGGTAGAGCATTTGCCTAACATTTGCAAGGTTCTGGGTTCAATCCCTTGTACCATAAAAAAAAATCTATATCTATATATCTATATACAAAAAAAGGTTTGAGGCTATAGCTCAGCAGGGGATGCTTAGCGGATTCAATCCCCAGCACAAGAAAGAAGAAGGCATCAAAAAAAGGAAGAGAAGGAAAGAAAGAAGCACTTCTGCTAACCATCATGTCAGATTTTTATCAAAAGTAGAATATTATGTGGTCATTTGTTAAAAAAATTTTTCCGGGCTAGGTTTTAGCTCAGTGGCATAAGCACCTGCCTGGCAAGTGCGAGGTCATGAGTTCAATCCCCTGTACTGCAAAAAAAAAAAAATTTTTTTTTTCCCGAGACAGGCTCTCACCATGTATTCCAGGCTGGGTATGTAGTTTAGGCTGCCTTGAACTCACAGAGATCCTCCTGCCTCAGCCTCCCAACTAGTAGAGACTACAGATGTGTGCCACCATGCTTGACTCTAAGAGGGTTTGGTTTGGCTTGGTTTGGTTTGATTTCATTTCATTTCATTTTGAGACAAGGCCTTGCTATGAGATTCAGGCTAGACTTAGACTTATCATGTAGCCCAGGCTGGCCTCATATTTGAGGCAATCCTCCTGCCTCAGCCTCCTGGGTGCTGGGATGCTACCACACCCAACCTATAAGAGATTTTTAAGCAGAACTATTGAACTGGCTGCTCCAGAGGCTGAGGCAGAATATTGTAAGTCCAAAAATTTGACCAGCCTGGGCAGCATAGATTTAAAAATTTTTTTTAATTAAAAAAAAAAACAGAGGCTGGGTGTTCAGCTCAGTAGCATTAAGTGCCTGCTTGGCAAGTGCGAGGTCATGAGTTTGGTCCCCGGCACCAAAAAAAAAAAAAAAAAGAAAAAGAAAAAGAAAAGAAGAGATTTAGCTCAGCACCTGCCTTGCAAGCACGTGTTTGTGAGTTTGATCCCTGGTACCAATAAAAGAGAAAGAGAGAAAGAAAGAGAGAAAGAAAGAGAGAAAGAAAGAGGGAAAGAAAGAAAGAGAGAAAGAAAGAAAGAAAGAAAGAAAGAAAGAAAGAAAGAAAGAAAGAAAGAAAGAAAGAAAGAAGTACAGCTAGGGCAAATATATTTCTCTGGCACAGAGGTTGGCTTCCTAAAGTGCCAGAGGTCCTTCTACCCCATTTACCCAACAAGAGCCACACACCCTAAGTAGCTTCCCTGCACTGTCATCTGGCCCAGCCTTGTGTTTATCCTTCATTCATGGAAAGGGCATGGCCAAGGCAGATGGCAGGCAGCACACACCTCTCCCTGACACCCCTCTTTGTGTTCTTTGTGCTTTTGTCCCTAGGTAAAGAAAAATATTCCCTTGGCTGGAACCAGAAATAGTCAGGGATGTAAGCAATTTCCTTGGGTCTAAGTCTACAACTTTTTATTATTATTTTTTTGGTGGTGGTGGTAGGGAGAGGGCTGACCCAGGGACTTCTGGATGGTAGGTAAAGGCTCTGCCACTGAAAACATCCCCAGGCTGTGAACCTACAATTCTTTAAGTTACATTCTTTAACCTACAATTAAATTCTTTAACCTACAATTCAGTAAGCTGTGAAAAAAAAAAAATGACAGAGAAGCTGGAGGTGTAGCTCAGTGTAGAGAGCTGCCTGGCTTGTGTGAGGCTTTGGTTAGATTCCCAGCACTTGGAAAAAAAAAGTCAAAATTAAATTTGATTTCAACTTTGGACTCAAGGCAGATTTTGTAGCATGTCTTAACCCCTCTCTCTGTTTCTGTGGATAGAAAATGAAGGTGTGACAAAACTAAAATCAAATTGTTTAATTTTGTTTTCTTTTTCTAGAGTGCTAGGGATTGAACCTCGAGCCTGGCACATGCTAGATAAGCCCTATACCACTGAGCTACATCTCTCAAATTCAGCTAATGAGGCATCCAAGTTGTTCCTGACTCTGTGTGTGTGTGTGTGTGTGTGTGTGTGTGTGTCTGACAGAACCCTAAAACCCAAGGGTGTTCTACCATTGAGATATATCTTCAACTCTCTTTTATTTATTTGTTTGTTTGTTTATTGGTACCAGGGATCAAACTCACAACTTTGTGTTTCCCAGGCAGGCACTTATGCCATTAAGCTAAATGGTGCTGGAAAAACTTGCTCTGCACATACATACTGAAGATTAAAACTGGACCCATATCTTTCACCATGTATTAAGCTAAAATCAGAATGGATCAAAGATCTTAATATTAAAACAGAAACATTAAATCTGCTGGAAATTAGAGTAGGTAAAACTCTTGAAGACATTGGTATAGGCAAAGACTATGAACAAAACCCAGACTACACAGAAACTGTCACAAAGAATCAACTAGGGTCTCACCTTACTGAAAAGCTTTTGCACAGCAAGAGAAACCACCAACAGAGTGAAGAGACAACCCATAACATGGGAGAAAAGGTTTGCCAGCTATTCCTTAGACAAAGGATTACTATCGAGAACATGTAACTATGGTTATGATCCTGAGACCAAGGTTCAGAGTTCTCAAAGGAAATCACCCAGTTCTCCTAAGGAAAAAAAGAACATCAATCAAGACCAACATCACTGGATTGTATTGACTCTGATGGAACACCAAAGAGTTGAAGTTCTACAATGAACACTACAGTGAACTCTGAATATTGTGTTTATCAGAGCATTTAAGAAACTATGCACATAGAAAATGGCCTGAGAAATAGCAAATGGTCTCATCCTCCATCATGGTTTGTGTCACATATCACTCTGGTATGGCAATTTCTGTCAAATAAAAACATATGGGCAGGTATAGTTGTGCATGCCTGTAATCCCAGTATTGAGGCTGCAGAGTTGCAAGTTGAGGTCAGCCTGGACTATATAGTGAGTTCAAGAAGAGCCTGAATGACATAGTGAGACCCTGTAACAAAAAACAAATAAGCAAACACTATGATGTGTGTCCTCATCCAACTCTGCTTATTTATTGTTTTATTTTTGGTTTTTTTTTAGAGGAGGAGTTGATACTTGGAATCACACTCACAACCTTGTGCTTATCCAGCAGGGACTGTGGCTATATTCCTGGCCGGTTTTTCTTTTTTCTTTTTTTTTCTTTTTTTTTGTACCAGTAATCAAATTCATGATCTTGCACTTGCCAGGCAAGCACTGTGCTACTGAATTATATACCCTGCCCCTATTTTTGTTTTTTGAGACAGAGTTTGCTGTCTAGTTGGCACTGGTCTTGAACTTTCACTCTGTAGCCCACAGTGGTTTCCAACTCATAGCAATCCTCCTGCCTCAGCTACCTGAGTGCTGAGATTACAGGTGTGCATCTCCATGTCTGGCTTCTCATTCTTTTTATTTACCAGATTTGGCATTATGTGACATCTGGCTTGTAGTGAGCCATTGAAGCTGGAGATTGATCATATGTATGAGGCTAAAGGTAGGCCAACCCTAAAAACACAGAGAGCCTAAAACCAGCCACTTGAACAAGTTGGTCCAGTTCTAAGAAGGTAAGGGGCCTAGGCTAACCAGGCAAACAAGTTGCTAAGCAGTGGGTTTGAAATTGACATCATCCTTCTGAGTGTATAAATAAATCTGCTGCAGTGGTTGAGCAGTCTATTCTCTCCTATCAGGAGAGAGAGTTCCACCTGACCTCAGCTTTCATCTTTGTTCTTTATTTTCTCACCCTATCACTGTCCTTCCCCAGAGCTGTGGCTGGTCACTATACTGGCTCTTTTCCATAACTATGAAATGAGTGGGCCATTTAGTGAGAATTTCAGAATTGCTTCAGCAGGTGGCAAGAATAATGGGTTAATTGTGTTTGAATTATGGGGAGTATTCTGAGGGGGGTTAATGGCAATATGTCTCTTACTGTAATAAAATTTTATAGGCCAGGCATAGTGGTGCCCGCCAATGATCCCAACACTTGGGAGGCTGAGCAGGATGATTGCTATGAGTCTGAGGCCAGCCTGGGCTACAGTGTGAGTTCAAGGCCAGCCTGAAATGGATAATGACAAAAATAAAATAAAATAAAATAAAATAAAATTCACCATATTTTTTGATCACATCATTTGATCATAGGAATACTCCCTAGCCATAAAAGGGAAGGTAAATTCCAATATACACAGCACAGATGAATATCAGAATCATTACGCCAGATACAAGAGCTAGACACAGCCAAGCATGGTTTGCAAGCCTGTAATCCCAGCACTCAGGAAATTTAAGGAGTGCTGCAAGTTTGAGAATAGGCTCCTTGTCTAAATACACTCACACACACACACACACACACAGATGCAACAGTATGTGTCCATTTATATGTGATTCTAGAAAACATAAACTCACACAGCAACCAAAAACAGATCAATAGTTCCTTGAGTCCAGGTGAAGATGAAACAAGAGATTGTAGAGAAACAGGAAGAATCTTATAGGGACGATGGAAATGTTCTGGATGATCTTATTAGCACTGGTAATTATACAGGCGTATACAGCTTTAAAAACTCAGCAAATTGCTGGATGTGGTGTGTAATCCTGGTACTCTGGGAGACTGAGGCAGGAGGACCTAAAATTTGAGTCCAGTTTGGGCAAATTAGAGGCTGAGAGAGATCCTTTCTCAAAAATAAATAAATAAACAAACAAGGATTGGGTATGTGGCTCAGTGTGAAGACTCGGGCTTAAATCCTAGGCACAGAAAGAAAAAAAAATACACAAAAGGAACAAAAGGAAAAGAAAAATGGGCTGGGGCTATAGCTCTGTAGCACAGCACCTACCCACAAAGCCTGAGATCCTGAGTTTGATTGCTGCTACCAAACAAACAAACAAACAAACCATAAAAACAAATTGTAGCATTTACATTGATGTAGTTCATTGTACATAAAACACATCTGAATAAATTAGGTTTTTAAACTTTTTCTTTGTATATTAAAAATTGTCAGGCCAGGGATTTAGCTCAGTGGCATAAGCGCCACCTGGCAAGCGCGAGGTAGTGAGTTTGATCCCCAGTAACACCCCTCCCCCGCAAAGTCCCATTCCAAAGATTAAGAAAAAAATTTTTTTAACAAGCTGTTGTGACCGGGGATTTAGCTCAGTGGCACAAGTGCCTGCCTGGCAAGTGCAAGGTCGTGAGTTCGATCCCCAATACCGCAAAAAAACCAACAACAACAATGAAAATCCTCTTGCCTCAGTCTCCTTCCCAAGTGCTGGGATCACAAGCATGGGCCACCATGCCTGTCAAAGTAAAATAATTTTAAACAGCAACAAAAAACCATTCTGATTTAAAACTGCAGACACTTTGACCTAGCTTGGATTATACAACAGATTTTATTTCATCCCACCAAGCTTTTTCCCTCACTAAAGTCTAAATTATTTTCCCTTCCTGATTGCCAGATAGGCAGGTGGGAGAAGCAGGCACAGCTTCTGTCTTTAATAATTCTCCATTCTTTGATATGAAAAGGATGCCAGGGTCATTTACATTGAATCCCACCTCTCCCAATCTTATAATGTTGAATAGTTAAAACAAGACAATTAACAACGTAATATCTGTGAAACACAGGGCACATATTGGTGGGACATGCCTCATTACAATTCAGTTTCTTGCTTCTGTTTAATCATCTCTTTTTTAGGAGGGTACCTGGGATTGAACTCATGACCTCGCGCTTGCCAAGAAGGTGCTTGTGCCGCTGAGCTATATTCCTGGCCCCATCAATCATTTTTTTTTTTTTAAGATGGTGGATTTTTCTCTTGCATTTCTGTCTTCTTCAACTCTAAGTGAATTTCTTTATCTCATTCTTAAATGTTTGGAGTTTGCCAGAACTGGTGGCAGATAAGCATAGTGATGTGCAAAAGCCATCTGAGTGAATTAATTTACTTTCTTCCTTTTTTTTTCCTCTCGTATCAGGACTTGAACTCAGGACCCCGTGCTTGCCAGGCAGCCGCTTGCGACTTTCTTTTTAAAATTGTGGCATTGGCGATTGAATCAGGGCTTTGCACATGCTCCTGAGGATTACATAGAGAGTGTAGAAACAGCACCCAAATGAGACAAAAACAATAATGATAGCTGCTGCGCATCAGTAGACTGCTACTCTAGAGGCTGAGGCAAGAGGATCACTTAGGCCCACGAGTTAGGGACCAAGATGGTGAGACCCCATCTCAAAAACAAGCATAGCTAACAATTACTAATACTGGAATGATATTTTAGACAGCTAGAAAGCTGTAGGCCAAAGAGAGAAACAATTTCCCCACAGACTCCCATTAAGGTAATGAGTCCGCTACCTGGAAAACTCAGGCGAGACAGCCCTATCTTCGCTCTAAGACCCACCCCCAAGCTCCGCCCCCGCGTCTGGGTCCCAATCCCGGCCTCGTCCGGAAGTCCAGGTCTAGAAAACCCGCGGCGCTCGCGACCGGAGCGCGTGACGCAGTGGGGCGGATTTGATAAGCAGAGGGTGCCGGGATAGGGTGATAGATTTGGGCGGAAGGGGCGGGTCAGATCAGGGGGCGGGGTTTTACCCTCTTCTGGGTTTGGGGCTGGGCTTCCGCGTGCGTTGTTCTGGCGGGCGAGAACGCGGGGCGGGGGCGTGTCTCCAGGGTGGGGTGGGGTAGGGCGGGGCGAAGCTGGGGGGGCGGGGCGGCCCGCGGCCCGCGGCCCGCGGCCTAACGGCAGTGGCTGACTCCTCGGAGGCGCTAGTGTTACCGAGCTGTATACCTTGCAGTTCTTGCGTCGGCGCCTGCCAAGGAACTCGGACCGTAGGCCAAGGCGAACGGTGCACGGCGGGGGACGTACGGCGGGCGACGCTCTGCGATGGTGGGCGTCCCTGGAGCGGCCGCCTTCCAGCGTAAGCGGGGCGGCAAGGTGGGCGGCTAAGGGGGTGTGCGAGGGGCCTGCAGCGCCTTCGCGTGCTTCGAGGATCCTGAGTGGGTCCCCACCCTGCGCGAGGCCGGGATGGGGAAACTGAGGCCCCAGGCAGGGCAGCGGATCCAAGGTCACGCGGCGGTCCCGGCCTTCTTCGGCCCCCGGGGCCACCCTGCGGCTTCCAGTGGCGCCAGAGGGCTCGCGGCTCCTACTAGGGAGAAGCTGCGGGGACCGTGGCTTCGAAGGGCAGGCCGGACGCGCGTCCACTGACGCGCCGCGGACAAGTATTGTTTTGTTCTCTGGCTGGGGTCACAAGTCTGACTCGGAGAAACACGTACACACCCCGCGTTGGAGGCACGTGTGGTAGGTGTTGGGGAGGCGCGGCTGGCGCCCCGAGGTTGCCTGGGGAAAGCAGCTTGGGGCCGGAATTGCCTGGTTTCACGTCCTGGCTCCCCACCGGCTGTGACCTTTGCTCTCTCTGGGTCTCAGTTACCGCGTCTGAACAATGGGGCTGTGAAGAGTTCCCTGCAGTCCTCTACAGCTGCTGAGGTTAGTGAGCTCCGCACCGCGCTTGGTACAGACCTTGGCACGTACACAGGCGTGAAAACTGTCATTGTGTTCGCGGTTTAGTTGCCTTCTTTGTGAACCTTACTCGGGAAAGTCCGAAATTGGATTTGTTTAAGATTTTATTTTCTCATCGGTTAGACCTGCTGTTCTAGGGGTCAATTGTTATTTTTACTTCCATCGGGACATTCCAGTATCTATCTCTTGTTCCACCTAAAATTGAGATCCTTGGGAGGAGGGGTGCCATCACTTAATAAGAACAATAAAATTTTAATTGCTTTTCATTACAATGACAATAGCAGCCGACTTGTTTCTTTTTTTCTTTTTAAGCACCAGGAATTTTGCACTCCATTTAATATTTATTAAACTATCTCTTAAGTAAAAAGAACCACTCTAGCAACAAACAACATACACAAGGCTCGGGTTTTGAGTTTAGGTGGAAGAGGGAAGAAATTTAGTAAATGGAAAAACTAATAAATCTATTTTGTATGTTTCTTGTTTAAGCCTGACAACAGTGTAAATAAAAGTTAAGTATTGGATAAAAAAAAAAAGTTAAGTATTTGAGTATGCCCATAGAGGATGAGACTGAGGAGCATTAGGAGCTCTGCTCTACTTAAGAGATACTATGTTGTTCAACATTTTATTTATTTAGCTATTTATTTTCGGGTACCGGGGACCTAACTCACTGACCTTGTGTTTGCCAGACAGACGCTTACACCACTGAGTTAAATCCCAGACCGTTATTAAACATTTAAGGGAAGTTTTACACAGCTTTTTCTCTGTTTCATACTCACTAAATGTTGAATTGAAGAAATACAAAGTAGATTCACCCAGTTAGTCTTTTCTTAGGTTGGCAGTTTTGCACTCTTAGTTTGGTCCATACCTTTTGGAATTTATAACTAAAGAGAAGCAGACATGTTTTTAGGTCTGACAAAGGAATACTCTTAGTATAGTGAAAGGACCTTTTCCCTAAATTTATTTATTTTTGTTCCCCTGCGTACTGGGGATTGAATCTAAGGCCTTTGCATTGAATTACATCCCCAACCTTTTGAGATAGGGTCTCCCTGAGTTGTCAGGGCCATTTTTTCTCAACCTTCCTCAGTGCTCAGATGATAGGTACGTAAACTGGAAAATTTAAATTTTCCAGTTTAAAATATGCCCAGAAGCACAGCTACTTTTGGTTGTTATTTGTTGTTTCTCTTTTTAGTTTTTCTAAGGGAATTCTTATCTTAAATTCCAAGACTGTGCCCTTACTATACTTTTTTCATCTAGAAAAATGTATATATTGCATCCAAATGCAGTGGTAGTCAGAAATT
This sequence comes from Hydrochoerus hydrochaeris, assembly GCA_004027455.1. Classification (NCBI taxonomy): domain Eukaryota; kingdom Metazoa; phylum Chordata; class Mammalia; order Rodentia; family Hydrochaeridae; genus Hydrochoerus; species Hydrochoerus hydrochaeris. The sequence continues at coordinate 138,165 of PVLA01001639.1, read as the reverse complement.
TTGTGATGCATGCCTGTCATCCCAGCACTCTGGGAATATGAGGCAGGAGGATCATAAATTCAAGCTCAACCTGGGCTATTTAATAGCAAGACCCTGTCTCAAAAAAAGGAGTTGGGGACATAGCTCTGGATTTAATTCCTGGTAATCTTCTCCCTACCACACACAAAATGAAGTGGTACTGAGAAGATTTCTTTTTTTATGAAGGTCCTTATGACACATTCACCATCAACATTGACCATCTGCTGTGCATTCTAGAAGCTTACCTAGTGTTTGTCTTTTTTCTTTTGGTTTTTTGAGATGGGGTTTTACTATGCAAGTTAGTCTGGCCTTGAACTCATTATGTAGCCCAGGCTGGGCCTCAGACTTAAGGCTGAAAAAAAAAAATTTAAGGCTGTTCTATATCAACCTTTGAAGGGCTGAGCTTGCAGACGCCATTACTGCATCCAGTGTCTTCTTTTTCTTTGTCTTTTTTTTTGTTGTTGTTAACATATAGTCTTGATTGGCTAATGTTTTTAATTTTAGTGCTGGGGGGAGAGAACAGGAAGGAGCTCAGACCCTAAAGTAGAGTCCCTGAGATGCAGTCTAGAGTAGTGGCTTCAAGTGTTCATTCTATCAGGAAATGTAGTTGAATTACACACACATAGGAATATTTGTTCAACTGTATGTTGCTTTACATTTTACAACTTGTGCAGAAGTACCCATTTTACAGAAGGTTGAGCAAAGAACAAGTAAAAGTAGAGGTTCCAGTATGGCCTTTTCATACCCTAGTATTTGAATAGTAAATACTCCTCTTGGGGTAGAAATTACTCATTTTTGTAGTGGGAACTTCCCTTCAATCCATCAGCTTTGCTACTCTGAAAAAGAAGATCTAGTTTATTGGCAAAAAATATAGTTTAGATTGAAATTCTAAACTTTTGAAAATTCGTTTTTGGAGTTGTTCATAGGTTGAAATTATGTAGCCAGTCCTTAAGTTTTGTACAATACTTAACCTTTTTTTTAATCTGTACAATTAAGATGAAGAGAGTTTCTACTTCACTTGCAGTTTTATTACAGTGACAAATATAGGCTAGTATAGCATACATGTTGGTTTACGTAAAGTACTGAAATAGTGCTTGACACATTGTTTTGGATGCTGTAGTGGTTACAAATACTTAGATAATTTATTAAGAATCTCTCAGTCTATAAGGGCCATGCACAGATAAACTGGTAATGATAAAGTGCTTTAAGTGCTGTAAGCAAAGGAGTGTAGAAGAAACAAAATTTCTAGTTCTTTGAGTGTCCAAGTAAGCACCAGGTAAGGAGGTGATATTCAAACCAGGCCTAAAGAAGCAAAGGGGCTTTTTTTTCTTAAAAGGGAGAAAAAAGGCTTTTTCTCCTTAAAGAAGGAAGAAGAAGGGTGAACCGTACTGTCTGAGGATACAGTGTGGAAAATTTGGAGACTGTGGAGCACTTGGTGAGACCAGTTCTTTAGATTTAGACTTAAAAGGAACCTGAGTGAAGTTTGTATTCAGGTTGGAGTTGTGCCTGGCACAGGCCAGATGGGAAGGAAACCTATTCCAGAACTGTTCATAGCACCACAATTCTTTCCTCTCCATGGTGTTTACCTTATTCTGCCTATTTAGTTGTCTAAATAGGTAAGTTTCTAAGGGGCTGGAGATATGGAGCTCAGTGGTAGAGCACTTGCCTGCTCTTCTGAGTCTTGGGTTGGATTTGTAGATTCATTTAAAAAAGAATGAGCAAAACAACAAATCAGAAGAGAAGAACTACAGCTCCAGGTAAGCACATTCCCAGTCAGTTATTGCCTCATGGTGGTTCTTACTTAGGTATGTCACACTGATATATTTAGGCCCATGTTCAACTATTAGATTAGGGGAAAAAAGTAAGATTAAGAGGCTGAGGCAGGAGGATCCTTGTGTTTAAGGTCATCCTGGACTACAAAGTGAGTTCAAGACTAGTCTGAACTGCATAGTAAGACCCTGTCTCAAAAAGCCAAAAAAAAAAAAAAAATTAAAAGCAGTATATTTGGGGGCAAGTTATCCTTGAGATGAATGGCCTTAAATGCTTCCAGCAGCTCTTGAGTTCATCACTGAGCAAATAGTGTTCTTGCCACACGATTAGGATTTTTAAAATTTTTTTGGTACTGAGGATCAAACTCATGACCTTGTGCTTGCCAGGCAGGCATTTGTGCCACTGAGCTAAATCTCTGGCCCCTTAATTAGGATAATTTAAATTATAGTTAGAAACCTAGTTTAGTTTAAGAAGGCATGAATATACATGAGCTAAGTTGTTTGACATAAAAGAGCAGAATTTGGAGCTTGAGACCTGTTTGTCCTGGGAAATTATTCAACCCAACATTTAGTGGTTTGTTTAATCTGTAAATGGGTATAATTCCTGCTTAATAACAATGATGACTAACTGAAATTTTATTTTGAGCTGGATGCCAGACCATACATTATACTGACCCTTTACCTATTCTCCCTTCTTTTCTAGTTCAGACTGACCTTCAATTCACTGTCCAGGATAGCCTAAACTCGTAGAATCCTCTTGCCTCAGTCTTTGGGGTGCTGGGATTACTGGAGTCTGCGTCACCACGCCTGTCTGGTTTTTTTTTTTTTTTTTTGGTCTTTTTGATTCAGGGTCTCACTATGCAGTTCAGGCTGGTCTTGAGCTCACTTTGTAATCCAGGCTGATTTTGAACTCATGACTATGCTCCTGCCTCACCCTCCAGAGTGCTGGGATTACAGATGTGTACCACCATACCTGGCTGTCATTTTAGTTTAGAATTGACATTTCAGTGAGCTCTATGTAGAATTGGGTTATGAATTTATCTGTTAAGAACAAAGCATTTGACCTCCTTTGTGTAAGTAAGGGTTGTTGACTTTGGTTATTTAGAGAGTTGGAATTTATTTCATTGAATTGTTTTAGACCCTTTGTCTTCATCTTTTTTTTTTCTAAACTGGGATATTGCTACATATATACTTTTTTGTTTTTGTCTATTTTGAGGCAGGGTTTCACTATATGTTTCAGGCTGGTCTTGAACTCACTTTGTAGCACAGGCTAGCCTTGAACTCAAGGCAAAACTCCTGCCTTAGCTTCCTTAGTGCTGGGAATACAGGTGTGTGCCATCATGCCCTGCTGGGATATTGTTATTTTGAGAGAGTCTTACTAAGTTGCCTAGGTTGACCTTGAATTTGTAGTCCTCCTGCCTCAGCCTCCTAAAGAGCTCATGCCACAATCTCTGGCTTTGTTTTCCTCATGGTTTTTTGAATAAATTTATGTTGGTTTGGAACTAGTTGGTTTCCCACATGTGAATAGATCCGAAAAATAAGTAGAGGCTGGGGATATAGTTTGGTGGCAGTGTGTGCTTGCCTAGTATGTGTAAGGCTCTTTATTTGATCTTCCATACTGGAAAAAAAATTGAGTTTGATGTTAGGCGTGAGTACTAAGTCTGTTGTGTGGGGTACCCTTCTGTCATGCTGGGGTGGAACCAAGGTCCTCATACATGCCAGGCAAGGGCTGTACTACTCAGCTATATACATCCCCAGGGTGTATTCGAATGTAGGCTTTCTGATCAATTGTTAGAATTTAGTGAATATCTTTAGATAGGATGGTTTACATGATAGTGTATAATGAATGAATGGAGGATCAAAATGAGTTAATTTACTAAATTCCTATTACTTTCAGATTAAGGAAAACAAAAGAAAAGTGAAGAAGTAAGGGTTTTTTATTTTAGTTTTATTTTCATTTCTTAGTTCTAGAGAATTGTTTTGAACCTTATAGTATAGAAAGTGGCCACTGGATTTTAATGATTTGCTTAAAGTCCCTGAAAGTTGAAAGCTAATGAAAGACAGTCTCTCCCTTATGTTTTATCTATGCTTTGGTTAAAGGGGGCTTCAATAGTGCTATACTGATGGTGCACATGTGCAGTATGAGCTAGTGCATGTACATGTAACAGACCTTGTTTCTGGGTTTCATAATAGCTGGTTAAGTAGCTTTTTGCCTTTGTCTCTGGTCTCATAAGGCCTTGAGGCTATGTGAAATTCTAGAGACTGGCTTTCCATAGAATCAGACTTTTCAAAAGAGGTCCATAGCAGATAGGTCAACTTAATATGATTATTAAGTCCAGTTTAATTCTTTAAATTTATTTTGAAGGAGAGTACTAGGAATCGAACTCAGGACCTTGTGCTTGCCTGGCAAGCGCTTGTGCCACTGAGCTAAATCCCCAGCCCTCCCAGTTTAATTCCTTTAAAAAAAATTGTTTTGTTTTTGAGACAGGGTTTTTGCTATATATTCCATCCTGCCCTTGAATTCATTATGTAGCCCAGGCTGGCATTGGAATTCATGGGGATCCTCCTTCCTCAGCCCTCCCCAGTGCTGGGATTACAAATGTGTACCACCATGCCCATTTTATTTGTCTGTTTTATTTTGTTTTTAGGACTGGAAATCAAACACTTGCTTATGCCACTAAACTATCTACCTGGCTTTTGTTTTGTTTTGTGGTACTTGGGATCGAACTCACGACTTCACTTTGCCAAGTAGGCACTTACGCTGCTGAGCTAAAACCCCCAGCCCCTTGAGCTAGAGTCTTATTGTGTAGTTCAGGCTGGCCTTGAACTCACTGTGTAACCCAGACTGGGTTTACACTCCTGGCAATTCTCCTGCCTAAATCTCCCTAGTCCTGGAATTATAGGCAGTTTGTGTCATCACACTGCACCACATACTGCTTATGAGTAGTAAACATACTGTGCATACCTAGTTCAGTGTCATAATTCATTGTCTGTACTTTGAAATCAGTGTCAAATGCCCACTGTTTTTACCTTCCAGTACACGGCTTATTCTTTTTAGTAGATTAGATGTTTCTTGACGTGTTCAGGGAGCCCAAAGCTCCCTGAAAATGTTGCATTTTCCATTATCTATTTTTAGCTTGTCCCCTGACAGTCTTTTTTTTTTTTTTTTTTTTTTTTTTTTTTTTTTTTGTCTTTGAGACAGGGTCTCGCTATGCAGTTCAGGCTGGCCTTAAGCTCACTTTGTAGCCCAGGCTGGTCTCAAACTCACAATGATTTTCCTGCCTCAACCTCCTGAGTGCTGGGATTACAGGCGTGAGCCACACATCCGGCTCTCATATTTTTCTTTTTGTGGTGGTGGAAATTGAACCCAAGGCATCATACATGGTAGGCAGTTGCTGTCCTACTAAGGAACATCTGCAGACCTCTTTTTTGGGTGTTTTTTTTTTTTTTGTCTTTTTTTGAGAGAGTTTCACTTTGCGGCTCAGGCTGCCCTTGAACTCACTTTGTAGCAGGGGCTGGCTACTCACAGTGATTCTCCTGTCTCTGCTTCTCAAGTGCTGGAATTAACAGGCATGTATCACTACACCAGGCCCACAGACCTTTAATTTTTTTATTTAGAGACAGTATATTGCCAAACTGCCCAGGTAAACTTGAATTTGTGGTTCTCTTGCCTCAGTCCCCCGAGCAGCCAGGATTAAAGGCATTTACCACTGTATCTGGTTTACCTCTTATTAAAAAAGTATCCAAGAGCCAGGCATGGCGGTGCACACTTTAAGTAAAATTAAGAATAACTCAAATCCTAGCACTTGGGAGGTGTAGGTAGGAGAATCTCAACAAGTTTAAGGCCAACTTGGATTACATAGTGTGACTCTGTCAAAAAAGTACCGAAAAAGGGTCCGGGAATTTAGCTCAGCAGTACAAGCACCAGATGTGATAGTATACATCTGTTATCTAAGTACTTGAGAGACTGAGGTAGGAGGACAGAGGGAGATGGAGGCCATCATCCTGGGCTACACAGGAAGACCCTATCTTTAAAAAAGAAAAAAAAGTTAAAGAAGGTAGAATTTAAAGGTGGCTCTGCTAGAAGTATACTTGTTCAGAGGTGTCATAAATTGGCCTTAGTGATGAATTGTTGAGGAGGGATGCAACAGAAACTCAGCAGCCTTTATCAATTCATCCCATATGTTTCCTGATCTTTTTTTTTTTTTTTTTTTGGTACTGGGAATTGAACTCACGACATTGCCCTTGCCAGGCAGGCGCTTATGCCACTGAGCTAAATCCCCAGCCCCATGTTCCCTGATCTTAACAGTGAAGCAGATGATGTCAGTGAACATCAAAAACCCAAGAAATGTTCATGTTAATTTTGCATGGGTCTGTGAGGAGCTGTCAAATATGGATCATCAGTTATGGTACAACATGGTCTATGCACTGAACTTCTAGTTCTTTAAGATTTAATTCTCACCAGGTGTGGCACATACCTGGCCCTCAGGTGATAGAGGCAAGACAATCACCTTGAATTCAAGCCAGCCTGGACTACAGGGTGAGACCCTAGCCAAAAAAAATTTAATTCTCTTCCTCTAGTTTGTATTACTGTGATTAAATACAGAAATCAAAGTAAAATTAAGAATAACTCAAAACTAGGTATCCTTTCATCTGAATTTATAGTTTTGGATTTGGCTAGACCATTTAATTAAATTTAGCTGATGGTGACTAAAATGTAATCTAACCTCTTCAGCAGCTCAAGTGAAATGTTAATGTCAGACATTGCACAGCTTGCCTGATAACACTATTTTGACCTTTTCCTCTCTTACAGATGTTTCCCTTATTTCTTTGTTAACTTAGCCAGCTATGCAGAGGCCTTGCCTGCTTTTAATTTTTCAGAGCCACATGAGAACAGACATTCAAACAGCACAGATTATGGGCCAGAGATTTAGCTCAGTTGGCTTAAACGCTTACCTGACAAGTGTGAGGTCATGAATTCATTCCCTGGTACCAACAAAATGAAACAGATCAAAAAACAATAAAACAAACAGCATGCATTTATTCATTTTGGACTCATACTAACCATACTTACAACTTTCTTTAATTCACTTGCTTTTGATTAGGTTATTGTCTCTTTACTGCTACCTGTTGTCCCTCTGTCTCCACCCCACTACATAAAAGATAATGTAATTAGTGACTTTTTTTTTGTTTTTGTACCATGGAATTGAACTCAGGACCTTGCGCTTGCCATGCATGTGCTGTGCTGTTGAGCTATATCCCTGGCCCAAGACAGTTTTCTCTACTAAAAATATGGCAGGGATTTCTTATCTCTCTCTCTTTTTTTTTTTAAGTGATAGTGAATCAATCTAGGGAATCTTCTGACTACTATATGCCTCTTGTTATCTTCAAAGTAGCTGCCTATACTATTAGACATAATAAAATCAAACAAAAAATAGAATAAAATTAAAACAAAATGAAAGCAGTACAACGCTTTGAAACAACATAATAGGAAATCAATAATATATTTTGTTATCTTTGAAATAGCTGCCCATGCCATCCAGTATAATCAAATCAAACAAAACAACAGACTCATCTTTCTTTTTCCCTCTGTCCCTCACACTGTCCCTCTCTTCTCCACCCCCACCCTCTTCTTTCTTTTGTGGTACTAGGGATTGAACCTAGGCCTTCACACTGAGCTACATCCCTATTGTATCCAGCTCCCTGTCAGATTTCTTGTCTTTATTTTTGTTTGCATCTAAAGAAATGGAACCATTTTTGAGAGAAGATAGAAAACATTTCATCTTTTTTTTTTTTTTTTGTGGTACTAGGGGGTTGAACTAGGGCCTTCTCATTGAGCTACATCTCTACCCCTTCACTTTTTTTGTGTGTGTGGTACCAGGGATTGAACTCATTACCTCGTGCTTGCCAAGTAGGTGCTTATGCCACTGAGCTAAATCCCTGGCACTCTTTTGGTTTTTTTGAGACAAAGTCTCCATGTGTAGTCCAGGCTGGCTTCAAACTTGTGGCAGTACTCCTGCCTCAGCCTCACAAGATCTAGGATTAACAGGTGTGTGCTACTGTGCCTGGCACATATTTTATTTTGAGACAGGGACTAAGTCACTAAGTTGTCCAGCAGACTGGGCTCAAACTTTGGATCTTTGTCCCTTACCCTCCCAGAATATTGGAATTATAAGTGTGTACCACACACCTGGCTGTCATTTTCAAGACCTAGTTAAAAGAGAGGCAATCAAGAGAGGGAATTGAGAATGATGAGGGAAAAGTGGGGGATGAGGTTATGGTCTTAGCTCTTTTGCCACTCGCTGCTTAGAGCTCCCCCTTAATTTTCCTGTATGTTGATGTGGCTTTATGCAGTCATCATGTATTAATTATAGGGATATGTTCTGAGAAATGCATCATTAGTTGATTTTGTTATTGAGTGAACATCATAAAGTGTACTTCCAACCTAAATGGTATACCCTATTGGACATGTATGCTGTGGTATATATTATTATATGTTTCATTATTGACAGAATTGTTTTATGTTATGAGTGTTAGCCCTTCTGAAATATATCACACATATATTGGTAAGCATGAGGTCCTGACTTTGATATGTGATACCAAAAAAAAAAAGTCACACATATAAAATATAAGCTACTTAGAAAAACAAAAATAAATATTTAAGGATGATCTATATTATACAGACTTTTTATACTTTTTTTTTGGGTGGTGGTGCTGGGCTTGCATCTCACCCCCATTATTATTATTTTTTTTTTTCTTTTTAAGACAGGTCCTGCTGTGTAGCCTAGGCTCTCCTGAAAGTTAGCAGTCTTCCTGCTTCAGCCTCTCAAGTACTGTGCACTACCCCACACCCAGCCTGTTTCTCTTTTATATGTAATTGTAGGAGAAGATGATGTTTGTTACCCCAGGCTTTCCTCTTGTTTCAATTTCAAAAGCAGGGCAATCTTGAACAATTCATCATTTGTGAAATATAGACAACCATGCCTCTCCTATCTACCTGATAAAGTGAAAATCCGAGGGACTGTTAAACAGCATGTTTTGAACAGTGTTGTTACATGAATAACTTTGTTGCACTTATATATATAGTTTGTTACACTATATACACCTTGTTAGACTATAATTTGTAGCAACTTCCATAGTTATGGGAACAAGTTTTCATAGAAATAAGGGGAGAAGGAATTTAATATGAAAGCTGAGTGGTAGAATTGCCCATCACTTGGGAGACTGAGGCAGGAGGATCACCATGAATTTGAGGCCAGCCTGGACTACATAGTGAGTTTCAAGGCCAGCCAGAACTGTACAGTGAGACCCTGCCTCAAAAGACAAAACAAACAAAGCAAAAATATAAAAAGTTAAACACTACAGATAAAGTAAATATTTCCACCCTAGTCTAAGGGTAGGCAGCCATTTACTGACATTTTGGCGATGGAATTGTTGGATACAGGGACAGTTATTGCTGCTGTGGGGCTGTCAAGAGGGTTAGGATACACTCTGTCCTCAGCTTACAGTGTGTCTTTCCTTGTGTCCACTTTGCTGCTCTTGTAATGAAGTTGGGATTTTAATTAAGTTTGAATAGTGATTGATCATCTTTTCCCCTTGTAATTGATGCTAGTGGAGAGTATTATGTTGGGAACCAGTGAAGGATTTTGGTTCAATCAGTGGAGGCAGAGATTTTTTGAAGAAAAATGGAAATGCCATCAGTGCCTCAAAACTACTGAGCACTTAACTGCAGCTGTGGACATCAACACTTGGCTTGCTGTGATCTTTCTGTATGTCTCTAAATAGTCCATGTTAATTTTGTGGCTGTTGATCTCTAAGGAATGATGTGGCATATGATGAGACTTTCCCTAGAAATCATAGCTATTAAGTAGTAATTTGAAATACTAAAATCAATTCTTTTTTTTTGTACTGGGGATCAAACTCATGACCTTGTGCTTGCCAGGCAGGCACTTAAGTCGCTGAGCTAAATCCCTGGTTAAAACCAGTGCCTGATTATGTGAATGTACCTTGTTTTTTAGATTACTTTAGCTCTTTTGCCGTCTCAACTTCTTGGTTCTTGGTACTCTGAGAGTTCAGTGAATTATTTACTGTATTCAAGGGGTCTGATATTTGTGTTCTTTTAGAAAAAAAGCCAATTACACTAGAAGATAGAGTCTTAATGATGAGTTATCATTACATCTACTAAAGGTCACTGATATTCTAAGATACCTTTTCAAATACTCACTTTCATATTGTTGAAGCCTCTTGTACCAAATTGGGGCTGCTGATATAAAGAGAAATCTGAGACACTGGAGCAGTTTATATGTAGTGATTAGCATCAATATTAAATAGTAAGCAGCAGAAATGGCATGTGTAGGTGATAAGGCTCACCAAGTTTTGACATCTGACCTAATGAGTATGTTTGTATGTATGATTGTGATACAAAAAAAGTTTGTTAGAAAAACAAAGTGTTGCTCATCTTGAATTAAATGTTTTTCCTTTAAAAAATTTTTAATGAATAAATATTTGTACTAGCAATATATTTATATAATTCACTACTCACTACACAACTACAGATATGGTGGCTTATATCTGGTATCCCAGCTACCCAGGAGGCTGAGATGGGTATATTGCTTGAACCTAGGAGTTCAAAGCTAGCCTAGGCAACATAGTGTGACCCCCATCTAGACATGTACCATTACACTCACTTAGATTTTTTTTTTCAGCACTGGGAATTGAACCCCCAGGATCTTCACACTGAGTGACATCCACAGCCCTTTTTATTTTAACACAAGGCCTCCCAAAGTGCTGGGATTATAGGTGTGGGCCACAGATCCTGGCTGTCCAGGCTGGTCTTGAATTTAAGGGTTCAAGTAATGCTCTTCATGTAGCCTCTCATGTCACTGGGACTACAGGCATGAGCCACCATATTCAGCTCTGAAAATTGTTTTTTATCATCAAAATCATGGGCAGTGATTAATGTTCTACTTTTTTTTGTTTTTAGGACAGGATCTTGCTATGCAGTTCAGGCTAGCTTTTAGCTCATTTTGTAGCCTAGGCTAGTCTCAAATTTGCAACCTCCTGAGTGCTGAGATCACAGGCATGCACCACCACACAGAGCTAGATGCTCCACTCTTGCCATACATCTTTGAAATCATTTTGATCACCTATTATATGCAGAAGCAGGTAGGAAGTTTTTGTGGACATGAAAGATTACCGTAAATATAGGGTGCCACAGAAATTTAGGAAAGTCAAAAATAAAGGAATGCTGATCTTTCAGGTTCATGTGTGTGAAGACTGTGACTATGCATACCATTGTGTGAGGTGTGCCTCCCTAAAACTTTGTTATGACATTGGCACATGATTTATCTGTCATTTTTGGGGAAGGAAACAAACTGAGGCTTTTTTTCACTGTGGATTCTGGTTTCATCAACTAAAAGGCATTGTATCCTGAGGAGCCTTGAAACAGACTTCAGACTAGATAATTCCAGGTAATTGATATCCTTTGACAGTTGCTTATTCTTTCGGTGGCCACAGCTCAATGGGTTAACTGTAATACTTTTCATTCCTTGGTACTAGAGGTTGAACCTAGCAGTGCTCTGCCACTGAGTTACATTAAATTTTGAGGCAAGGCCTCTCTCAGTTGCCCAGGCTGTGCTCAAATTTCAGATTCTCCTGACTCAGTCTTTCTAGTAAATGGAATTATAGGCATATACCACTGTCTATAAATTATGAGGACATGCAAAATTTGGAGACAACAGCTGGGTCAAATTTAGCTTGTTACTTCTAGTTAAGGCTGTCTTTTCTTGCCAGGCATGGTGGCACATGCTTGTAATCTCAGCTCTCAGGAGGCTGAGGCTAGAGGATCATTGCAAGTCTGAGACCAGCTGGGCTACAAAGTGAGCTCAAGGCCTGCCTGAACTGCATAGTGAGACTTTTTAAACCAAGAATTGAACTCAGGACCTCATGCTTGCTAGGCAGGTACTGTGCTGCTGAGATATATCCCTGGCCCTAAAAGTACCATTTAAAGTTTCTTTTTTTTTTTTTTTTAATGATATTTGGGATTGAACCTAGTAGTCCCAGCCTTTTTAGGGGGTAGGGAGGAGTGTGCTAAATTTTGAGACAGGTTTTGCTAAACCAGGTTGGTTTTGAACTTGTGAGTCTCCTGGCTCAGCCTCCCAGAGTTCTGGGGTTATAAGCATGTACCACTATGCATTCTCTCAGTATTTAATAGCACATATTGGTGTGGCAATGTAAGCTGTAATGTGTAGTAATCACAGCTTTTTTGATTGTAGCATATTTACATAAATGCAGATTTGGAACTAAGCGTGACAAGATTATCTGAGAAGGTTGGGAAGGATTTGTAAATATAACATGACAGATTTATTTATTGTGTGAGAGTTTGACCATGTGTGAAAGAGCAACAACTTGTTTTAAGGAAAGGATCTCTTTGTACATTTGCCAAATCAGTCCTGGTTACATGTGAACTCTCTTCTGAATTATAGGGAAATTGAGCACACAGTCCATGCCAGTTAAATATTAAAACATGACAAGCTGATTCAGATCCCATAGAATGAGGGGGAAACAAGGCTTTACATTTTTCTTTTCTTTTTTTTTGAGACAGAGTCTTGCTGAGTAGTTCAGACTGTTTGTAAGTGAACTCACTATGTAGCCCAGGCTGCCCTTTAACTCTCTGGAATCCTTCTGCCTCAGCCTCTCAAGAACTACATTATGACAAAAGAAACTTTTAGGGGAAAGATATGTCTGAACAGACATGTAAATTTTTTCTTACTGAAAAAAGTTCGTATAACTGGTAGAAAAGTATGGCTTAGTGAGAAAGGAGCCTCTGGTTGGTTTTCTTACAGTTGGATTCCACTGTATAGGTGCCTTAAATTGTGGCATTAGCCAATCACTTAATCCTGAGTTATAAATGAAAATATTTTTTGCTTATGGTATAGAATAGAAGAATGTTTAAAAATAAATACTAGCTATGTTAGCTTTTTGGAATGTAACTTATATTCTTCCTGTTTATTTCCTTTTTATATAAACTTTATTAAGCAAGTAAAATGTACACATATAATATACAGCTCAAGCCAGGTATGGTGCTGCACACCTGTAATCCCAGCAGTTGGGAGAAAGAGGCAGGAAGATCATTACAAGTTCAAGACCAGCCTGAACTCCAAAGTGAGATCAAGGCTAGCCTGAACTACATAGCAAGACTGTTTCAAAAAGAAAGAAAGAAGGAAAAAGAGAAAAAATAATATATATATATATATATATATACACACATGTACGTATATCTCAATAAATTTTCACAAAGTGATCATACCTATGTAGTATGTAGGTACTGTACTTATCAAGATATAAAACATTTGTTAAGGAGAAAGTTGTGTATTTACTTCCCTTTCTGACAAAAAAGATGTTTCTTGTGCCAGTTTTATTGGTAAAATGCACTATTTTTTTGCCTTTTTAAAATTCAGCTTTTTTTTTTTTTTAATGTAGCTTCCAATTACCAAGTTGTCTAAGTGATGATAGTAAACTTACTAGAGTGATAGTTGTGTAAGTGACCAGTAGATGCCAAACAGTTTATAGCCACATAAAAGGTTGGGTCACTTAATCTCTCAGTAGCTCCTGGGGCAGAATGAGTGATCACGGAAACAAGAAGGAATTTTTGGAAAGGTACATGTCTAAGAGAGAAACACTGTGATTTTAAATTCTAATGCGAAATTTAAACTTGTATCACTTGAACTGATAAGCACTTTTTAGGTCATTGTGAAATGCTAAAGCCAACAAAATGCTAAAATGCCAGTCTTGCAAGGAAAGTTTCTTGAAGACCATTTTTATTCTTATGACAAGTGGACACTTCTAGTATCAGAAGAAATGATGCATACATGGTGTCATGTGCTCAGTGGTTACCAAAGTCTACCAACTTTGGGGAGCTTCAGCGTTCATTTGGGGGAATGAGAGGGAGATGATTTTTATTATTTTAGTTTTCAAGCATTGGAACCAAAAGCCAAATAATGAGGAGCCTCTACTTTTTAAAATAAAATTCATTATTTGCTAAATACACTTGTTTGGTAGACTATTAATTTATATACATTATTGTGGTTATTTCTGCTGTTTGTCTTTAAAGTGGAAAGGTAAGCTCAACCTAGAAGATATGGCCCAGATAAAAGACCATAGGTTGGTCTCTCCAAAAAATGCAACAAATATGCTGTTAGATTATTTTATTTTGTTTACACTTTGTTTTTTGGGAATTGGCATTTTAAAATCAGATTTTTCCTCCACTTTGGTCTTTTCAAGACAGGGTCTTGCTATGCATTTCAGGCCTGCCTTGAGTTTATTTTGTAGCCCCAAGCGAGTGCTGGGATTACAGGCGTGAGCCACCACACCCGGCTCTGTTGATGGATATTTTTATTGTTTTTAGTTTTTACCTATTAGGAATAATACTGTAAGGAATAGTATTTGTATTTTTCGATTATACATACTCCTTTTTGATTTTATGTATGTTATTGAACCCAGGGCCTCACATATGCTAATATATTTATGGTTCTGTGTGTGTGTGTGTGTGTGTGTGTGTGTGTGTGTGTGTGTGTCAGGTACTGGCGATTGAACCCAAGGGCACTCTACTACGGAACTATATTGCCAGCATTTTTTTTTTTTGTTACCGGGGATTGAACTCACAATCTCGTGCTTGCCAGGCAGGAACTTATGCCACTTGAGCTAAATCCCCAGCCCACCCCCAGCATTTTTAAACTTTGTTTTGAGACAGGGTCTTACTGAGTTACTCAGATCAGCCTCACACTTGGGATCCTGCTGCCTCAGCCTCCCAAGTAGCTAATAGAGGCATGTGTCACTGTGCTCACATACATGTATGTCTTTTTGTTGGGTATATAAGTAGGAGTAGAATTAGAACTAGAGTGTGCTATTGATCAGCTTTCATAGATACTGTTACTGTCAAAAAGTTTTCTAGTGGTCGCACACATCTATAATTCCAGCATTGTGGAAGTCTGAGGCAGGAATTATAACTTAAAGCCAAGCCTGGGCATTTTAGCAACTTAGCTAAATTTGATTTAGACTGTGTCAAAAAATAAATAAAAGGGCTTAGAATATAGATCAGTGCCCAGACTGTGGCTTCCATCTTCAGTACTGCCAAAACCCAGAACAAAACAAGAAAACAAAACAAAACTCAAAAACCCCAAAATGTCTTTTAGAGCTGGATGTGGTAGCACTCATCTGTAATCCTAGTTACTTGGGAGATTGAGGCAAGGGAGTCAAAAGTTTGAGGCTAGCGTGGACAGTTCAGGGCCAGCCTACGCTACATTGTGAAACCTTGTCTGAACTCCCTCAAATTGATCTATAGCTCAGTAATAAAGCCACTTCTCTTACGTAGGGCATTGTGGTGCACACCTGTACCATAGCATCTGGGAAGCTGAGGCTAGCAGATCATAAATTCAAGCCCATCCTGGGTAACTTAGGTAACTTAGGATAATTTAGGTAACCTGGGCAACTTTGAGGTAAGATGCCACCTCAAAATTAAAAAAAAAGGCTGGGGATGTAGCTCAAAGTGAGGGCTCTCCTTGGGTTCAATTCCAGGGTGGCTGCTGCTGCTACTAGTGATAATAATAGTGGTAAATAAGAAATGAAAGGGAAGAGGCAGAAAGCATTTCAACTTTTTTTTCAGTACTGAGGATTGAAACTAGGGCTCATTGCACTGAGCTACATCCCTAGCCCCGCCCTTTTTTTTTTATTTTGAGGAAGGGTTTTTGCTAAATCCGTATTGCTCAGGATGATGAACTTTTGTTGTTGTTGTTTTGGTTTTTTTTTTTTTTTTTTTTTGATACCAGGGGTCGAACTCAAGACCTTGTGTTTGCCAGGCAGGCACTTGTGCCACTAATCTAAATCCCTGACCCTGTTGTCTTCTTTTTTGAGACAGGGTTTGCTATGTAGTTGAGGCTAGCCTTGAAGTCACTTATATAGTCCATCCTGGGTTCAAACTGATGTGATCCTCCTTCCTCAGCCCTCCTGAGTGCTGGGATTACAGGTGTGTGCCACCACATCTGGCTTATTTTTATACATTTTTGTGTACCTTCATATGCGTGTAAATAACACAAATGTATAGTTTTGCGAGAACAGTCATACTTTGCATATTATTTTGCAGTCTATAATTTCCAGTCAGATGGGAAGTCCACAAAACTATTCTGTCAGCTCTTTAAACAACTGCAAAGGCATTTATCTCTTTTATTAAGTACCTTGGAACAGATTTTATGAATGACAGCAACATTTAGTATTGATTTACTCAGTGTTAGTAATGAGATGCTTTTAAAGTAATCATACCTCTCATTTCAGGATTTTCCATATCCTCTGAAAAAAAATAAAAATAAAAAACAGGTATGTGATGGACTGTTTTTTAAAGTTGCCAAGAACCATTCAAATCTTTTTCCCTCAAAAGTGCAGAGTCATGTGTTTTGAAGCATTTGCCTCTGAAGATGTACCTGTTACCTGTGCTTATAGGAGATAATGTTTCTCTAGCTGACAGTAGAAAAAAGAATTGAACTTATGAAGTTCTGTGCTGGACCTATGCTAGAAATGAAAATAGGTACTTTTCTGTTTGATTACTGCGAAAGAAAAACTTTAGCTGGATCAAGCTAAAAGATGGCTTGCCAACTTTTAGCTTATTACTTATTACCATACATGTTTTGATTAGTGTAAACTAATTCATAAGACAAGTTATCACTTTTTGTTTGCTTGTTTATGTATTTGATTTTTCTTTTTTTAAGTTTTTTGAGACAGGGTCTTGATATGTAGTTTATACTGGCTTTGCAGTCACCATATGACCCAGGCTGGCCTTGAACTCACAGTGATCCTCCTGTCTCAGCCTCCCAAGTGCTGGGGCTTACAGGTGTTTGTCACCACACCTGGCCTGTTTTTATGTTTTAAGACAGGGTCTTGTTAAATTGCCCAGGCAGGGCTTTTTTTTTTTTTTTTTGGTACCAGAGATCGAACTCATGACCTCGAGCTCGCCAGGCAGGCGCTTGTGCCACTGAGCTAAATCACCAGCCCAGGCCTTGTATTTTTAATCCTTCTGCTTCTGCCACCCAAAGTGCTGGAAATACAAGCATGCCCTTACCTTACCTGGTTTAATATCTAACTTTTAATGACCCACTCAGTGATTTTCCATGCTGTTAATATTTTTCTCAGAAGGAAAAAGGAATTATATTGCCATGATGGGATAAATTCAGCATTTGCACAGGGCTTGCTTTGGGCCATCCAGTGGACTAGCCAGAAGACACTGGGGAGATAAGGAAGTAGACTGTTGGTTGAGATAGGACAGACTAAAGAGGAAGGGAGTTTGTGTCTGTTCTAGAGTAACGAAAATGAATTCAATAAATGTAGACTTCCTTTAAAATAATCAAAGGAAAAATAACTAGATGCATTGTATACTTTGATATGCATCTACAGCATCTGGAAGCTTGTTAAAAGCAGTTTATAAGAGTTAACTCTTCAGAGATTTAAATTCTGAAAGTCTGGGGTAGGTCCCTAAAATCTACATTTTCAGCAAGGCCTATAAGTGATTCCCTCCTTATAAGCGGCTTAAATTTTGTAAGAAACACTTCCATAGGGTGTCTAAATGAGACAAAAACCATTTAAAACCAGAATGAGAAAGTTTGGAAGAAGAAAAACTTTTGATACAGAACAGGTATGATAAAAGTGATAAATGAAAATGTCTGAGGAAGTATTAGGGAAAGATTAGTTAATGCTAACTGAGGTAGGGTGGAGGAGAGACTGGTGTCTGATTAATTGCATTACTGTGATTGGCTTTGATTTTTAACCTGAAGAAACATCTTTCATTTGGTTTTGTTTTACTTATAATACTGTGCTCTTTTGGTAACCAAGTGCCCCCCTCTTCATATCTATATGTTTGTTATATTTTCAGGGCATCCCTGATATCCAAAATACTATACCACTTTTTTTTTGCTCTGTGTGTGTGTGTGTGTGTGTGTGTGTGTGTGTGTGTGTGTATGGTTCTGTGGATTGAACCCAGGGCCTTCACGCTAAGATGCATCCCCAGCCCTGTTTATTTACTTGTTTATTTAGGTACTGAGGATTGAACTGACGACCTTGCCCTTGCCAGGCAGGCACTTACGCCACTGAGCTAAATCCCTGGCCCACCATACCACTTTTTTTTTTTTTTTTTTGGCCAGGCAGGTGCTTATGCCTTTGAGCTAAATCCCTGGTCCTACCATACCACTTCTGTTATAAGCCATTGTTTTGGCTTGTGTCTAGATATGTCCCCAAAGCCTAATATAGTCACAGGTGGGGACTTTGTCAGAGGTGATTGAATCTTGAATTTATGATGCTAGGATTAAGGGTGTGTGATTGATTAGTAAATCAGCCCACTGATTGGTTTGACACTGCCCTAATCCTAGTAGCCTAGATAGAATTTAAAAAGGGGCAGAAAGAAGTGCTAAGGTTGCTTATTATTTCCCTTGTTGCTTTGCTATCTTCTGTCCTGCTGTGAAGAATTTTTCCTGTGTGTCACGCTGTCCTGCTGTGGAGCCAGCCATTTATGAACTGAAACCTCTACAGGCTATGAGCTAAATAAACCTTTCCCCCTTTAACTTTAGATGTTGTGTATTTTGCCTCAGCATTGAGAGAAAAGTAAAACAGCCATAAAAATGTCCTAAAAAGTTTAACTTTTTTTTTTTTTTGAGATGGTCTCTATGTAGTTTAAGCTGGCCTTGAACTTGCTGCATCTTTCTGACTCAGCTTTGAGTGCTGAGATTACAGTCGCCACGCCCAACCTAAAAAAGTATAACTTTTCAACATTTGAACTAGTTCATTTGACTATGGCATGAACTCATCTATCACCTCATGAATGTTTTATTTGTATAGGAACTAATCACTGATTTTAGCTTACAAATATCTATGTGTCTTCCTTAATAGTGAGAAAATTCCTCTAATGATTTAAGTAGAGGTTAAATTAAGGCCATACATAGAGAAAAAAATTACTCAGTGTTAGGAAAAAAAGAGAAAAAACAAAAGTGTGAGCTCAACAGGATGGTTTATTTAGAACAAACCTGAGAGGGACTGCTCTGGCACTTAGACTAGACCAGCAGCTCTTGTATGGGGTGTGAGGTCTTTTGTAGGGTCATGAGTATAAAATTGGGACTGTGAAAGGAAAAGTTCAAAATGGGGCTTTTGAGGGGAAGAGTTCAGTGAAAAGGAGCTGTAGCTACATGCTAAGAAGGAGGCTTGAGTAGTGGTTAGTGCCAGGAGCAAGGTTGAAGAATATAATGGGAATTACGGGGTGTAGCAATGGTTACTGGGTCTTATTAACCCATATTATACATCATTAGCAGGTGTAAAAGCTTAGCAGGATGGAAAAGGTATAATGTGCCCTTTAGTCAGCCTAGAATGGCAGCAGTCAGACTCCTTCACTCAGTTAAGAAGTTTCTTTGATATGAAAGAAAAAATTCTTATATCTTACATTCTGTTTATTTAGCATTATATACGCATTCACATATACTGAGAATGATACTACCTCGTTGTTTGAGACAGGGTCTCGCTATGTAATGCAGGCTGTCTTTAAACCCACTGTGTAGCCCAGGATGGCCTCAAACTCAAGGTGATCCTCTTGTCTCAGTGTCCTGAGTGCTAGGATTACAAATGTATGCCACCATTCCCAGCAGTACTGCTTTGGTGGGTTTTTGTTGTTGCTGTTTTTTAAGACAAGGCCTCATTAAGGTGCCTGGGTGGGACTTGAAATTTTGATCCACCTGCCTCAGCGTTCCTAGGTGCTGGGATGATAGGCATGAACCATCATTAATATGAAGCCCTGACTGTTAGGGAGCAGTGAACCTCTTTTACTAGTGTTAATACTCTTAAGAACTGGATGTGGTGTGGCCCACTTTTATAGTTCTAGCATTCTGAGAGGCTGGGATAGAATTAAAAGTTGGAACCCAATGGGCATGGTGGCACATGCCTGTAATCCTAGCACTCAGGAGATGGAGGCAAGAGGATTTCTGCTAGTTTGAGGCCATCCTGGGCTACAAAGTGAGTTGAAGACCAGCCTGAACTGCATAGTGAGACCCTGTCTCAAAATGACCAAAAGGAAAAAAAAAAATTGGAGCCTACTTTGGGTGAACATAGTGATATCCTATCTCAAAAATAATGAACATTTTTTTAAAGGCTAGAGAGTCCAGTGAAAAAGCCTTGGGTTCAGTTTCTAGTACAATACTACAAAAACAAAACAAACCCCAAACAAAAACAGTTATAAATTATGTAGTTTGGGAAGTGGTTAATGAGAATCAGATTTCTTTTTCTTTCTTTCTGTTTTTTTTTTTTTTTAAACAGCGTTTTGCTTTGTAGTTTATGCTGTCCTTGAACTCAAAGCTCACAGTGATTCTCCTGCCCCAGGCTCCAGGGATTACAGGACTGCACTGCCACCTCAGGCCCATCCAAGCTGGTTTGGAATTTGTGAACAAAAGTGATCCTTTTGCCTCTTAAGTCTCCTGAGTAGGTACAAGCATGGGCTACTATACCAGCTTGATAGCTGTAGTTGTAATTATGAGTATCACACCTTAATAAAAAAAAATTTAACAGTATGTTATGGCAACTTCAAATTTGTATTTGTTCTAGGGGCCGAAAGACATATTTTATCCTATAAATGGCATTGATCTTCATCTGGGTAAGATGAAAATGCTGACCTGGGCTTGCTAGAACTGCAGCTAGCATTGTTTAACTTCATAGAATGGGTGCACCAAACCAGGTGTTTTACTTTAACTGCAGCTGTACCATCTGTGGGAGCAGGTGGACAGATTCTGTGTCATCAGGAAAACACAGCTGGTGAGACTTAGGAGAGGAGTTAATTGATTGCTTTTCCAGCTCTTTCCAACCCACATATACCTAAGTATAGCTTTTACCTTGGCACAAATGTTGATTCTGGTTAAAGTAGTAACTGCAAAAGTGAAACAGGAAGCTAGAATTTTGGCTATTTTGTGGGTTTGTTTTTTTCTTCTTTAAAAAAAATTTTTTTTTTATTTAAAGAAAAAAATTGAAACAGAAAGGGTAGAAATAATACAAAATTTCAAAAACAAAACAAAAAAACCCCACAATCCTTCTGCTTTAGTCTCCAGAGTGCTGATCACTGTTGTGTTTTTTTTTGTTTGTTTGTTTGTTTGTTTGTTTTTTTGAGACAAGGTCTCAATATGTAGTTCAACCCAGCTTTGAACTCACTGTGTAACCCAGGCTAGCCTGGGACTCATGACAATCTTCATGCCTCAGCCTCCTGAGTGCTGGAATTACAGGCATACACCACCATGCTTGGCTTAGATCACAGTTGTGTAGCACTACACTAGGCAAAGAAATTCCTTCAGAAACCAAAAGTGAAATCCTGTAGCTCATATCCTGTGATGTTTATAGAGAAACAGCAGAGTAGATAAAGTGGCCAGTGTGATGTGGGGAGCAACCAAGTTGTATATGTGATCTCATTGTGATTTAGGAAGGCAGCTAAGAATTTGCTCAGTTATACTTAAGTTTTAACTTCATATTTATGCACTTCAGTTCAAGAGCTTTGTACGTTTGAGCATTTGAAAAGGATCTAAGATACGTGAACAAGCAGGGCATGGTGGCACATACCTGTAATCTCAGTGCTTGGATAGGCTGAAGCAAAAAGCTCAAAAGTTCAAGCCTAGCCTGAGTAATTTAGCAAAACTGTCTCATAATAAAAAAGGGTTAAGGGAGCCAGGGATATAGCTCAATGGCACAAAGCCTGCCTGGCAATTGTGAGGTCATGAATTCGATTTTCAGTATCTTAAAAGGGGAGTCAAATCTCCAGAGAGAGAGAGAGAGAGAGAGAGAGGAGAGAAGAGGGAATTAGACAGTATTTGTGAGAGCTTTACCCCCCACCCCATCTCTAAGTATGATTAGAAGAAAAAAAATCTTTGTAGCGGGGATCAAACTCAGGACCTTGCACTTGCCAGACAGGCGCTTATGCCACTGAGCTAAATCCCCGGCCCTAGGAGAAAAAAAATCTTAATGCCTGTTTGCAAGATTTAAAAATGGCTCCTGTACATGGTAGTGTGAGTGGCTTGCATGGCTTACCAGAAGGGTGAATTAGCTTTTTCTTGATTTTGATGTGCTCCTTAGTGGTGCTTGTCTTAATCCTAGCACTCATAAGGCTGATGGCAGGCCAGCCTGGGCTACATAAACCAAACCAAACCAAACCAAACCAATGAACCAAAGAATGGTGCCTGGCAAAGAGAAAACAGAGAATTGATAAGCCTTTAAGGATTGTTTTGGAGAAATTGGTTGTGTACCTTTACCCTTAAAGTAGACAAGAATGGGCAGGCAGCATCAAATATACTTTATTGAGCCTTTCAGATGCTGGTGCAGGCCTGAGATCCCACCATTTGGGAAGCTGAGGTGCTAGAATCTCAGCAAGTTTGAGACCGGCATGGGCTACATAGTGAAGTTAAGGCCTGCCTAAATTACAGAGCAAGACCCTGTCTCAACCAACCAACCAACCAACTCTAATTTATTAAGAAAGAAAGTAGATAAATACTGCGTATTCTGGGAGGACCTGCAGCATTATGTCACCTACAATGTTGTTAAAAATGCAGAATCTTGTTGGGCATGGTGGTGTATGCCTGTAATCCCAGCACTCAGGAGGCTAAGGCAGCAGAAGTGCTGTGAGTTCAAGGCCAGCCTGAACTGCATAGTGAGATCCTGTCTCAAAAAAAAAAAAAAAAATGCAGAATCTTGGCCAGGTGTTGTTGGTGGTACAAGCCTATAATCCCAACCACTCAGGAGGCAGAGGCAGGAGAATTGTGGCAAGTTTTGAGACCAGCCTGCACTACAAAGCTAGACCCTGGTTTTGTTTTGTTTTGTTTTTTAATGCATAATCTTGGGCTCTGGCCCAGACTTACTTAATTTGCTGGGGAGTTTTTTGGTCATACGGAAGACTAAACCCAGGACCTTCACACTGAGCTAGATCCCCAGTCCTTTGAAAAATCTTTGAGACAAGGTCTTGTGAAACCACTAAGTTGGCCATGCTAGGTTTAAATTTGCAATCCTCACTTTTTATCACCTCCCGTAGTGCTTGAGATTACAAGCTACATTACAACACTTGTCTTAATTTGCTTTTTAGTAAGATTTCCCAGGTGATTTACATACACACTAAATGTTGAGATGTATTGGCTTAAACTGTAGGCTTAATAAATTAATATGATGAATTTTTATTTTCCAAAAGCATTTTAAGAAGTGAGGTTAATTTGGATGAGGGTGAAGTCTTACCTCATTGGACTTGCTCGCAGTATAATGAGGAAATAATAGCTAATAATATGCTAAAATCCAGTTGGAAATACGTACTTTGAAGAAAAATAAAGCAAATGAAGGAATTGGGCTGCTTTTCAGTTTAAGTGCTAAATTTGTCTTTCAGAGCTAATTTAGTCTGCCGTGTGTGTGTGTGTGTGTGTGTGTGTGTGTGTGTGTGTTTTTGCGCGTGCGAAGGGTTGACTACAGGCCTGGCAAGTACTAGGAGGATGCTGACCAATGACTGAGCTGCACCCCCAGCCCATTTTATTATTTTTTGGGACAGAGTCTTGCTAAATCATTTAGGCTGGTCTCAAGCATGGTCCTCTCCTCTCTCAGCCTCCTGAGTAACTGGAATTACAGGCGAACACAATCCCCAGTTTATGTCCTCATGTTTTTTATGGTTGCCGTTTGTCTCAGATAGGTATTAGAGCAGAACTCTGGGATTTTTGTTGTTGTTTTTTGAGACAGGGTCTTGCATTGAACTCATCGTGTAGTCTAGACTAGCCTTCAAGTCACCTCCTAAATTTTAGTATTACAGGCATGGGATTACTGGCAGACGTGTTTTAGGGGCACAGATGTACAGGTATTTTAATTATTTGTTGTTGTGGAGGTTGAACCCAGGGTCTGCATGCAGAGCTACATCTCCAACCTTCATTTGTGTGTTTGTTTTGAGACAGAGTCTTGCTATGTACTTAAGGTCAGTCTTGAACTATGTAGCCTAGGTTGGCCTTGAATTTGCAGATATTTCTGCCTCAGCCTTCTGAGTGCTGGATTGTACACCTGGCCCCAATCTTTTTTTTTTTTTTTGGACAGGGTCTCACTACCCAGGCTGGCCTTGAACTCACAGTAAGTGTTCTTTCAACCTTAGCTTTCCAAGTGTTGGAATTATAGATTTGTGCCATCATGCCTTGATTGTCCCAGCCCTTTTTAAAAAAAAATGTATTTTTAGACAGGGTCTTACTAAATTACCGACGCTGGGCTTGAAGTTTTAATATAGCTGCATCAGTGTCCCAGATTCTGGGGATTATAGGTGTTTACCACTATTCCTGGCCTAATTTTGTTTGTTTGTTTGTTTAATTCGGAGAGCTGTATATAACCCATTGCGTGATACTTAGTTGACATTTGATAAAATTGAAATGTCTCCTAATCTCTCTTTTTAATTAAGCAAATCAAAGCCAGGTATGAATGCACACCTCTCTAATCTCAGCCTGGGCAATTTAGTGATTTGACAGACTCTGTCTCAAAAAAAAAAAAAAGAAAAGAAAAAGAATCCTGGGGGGAAGTAGTTCAGTGTGAAAGCCCTGGGTTCAAGCTCCAAAACTGTGGAGGGGGTGTGGTAGAAAGGGAAAGAAATAAAAGCAAAACTGACTTACCATTGTGTGGGCTAAGAATTCTTAAGAAAGGAGG
The DNA here is from genome assembly GCA_004027455.1 of Hydrochoerus hydrochaeris. NCBI lineage: Eukaryota > Metazoa > Chordata > Mammalia > Rodentia > Hydrochaeridae > Hydrochoerus > Hydrochoerus hydrochaeris. Next base: position 113,674 of record PVLA01001639.1, on the reverse strand, counting down.
AAGGTATGGAACCTAGGTGGCTAGGGGACCTTTTTATCTTTTTTTTTTTTTTTTGGTATGGGGATCAAACTCATGACCTTGTGCTTGCCAAGTGGGCACTTATGCCACTGAACTAAATCCCCAGCTCCATAGGTAACCTTTTTATATTCTTAGGGGTTTTGTTGGGTTTTTTTGTTTGTTTGTTTGTTTGTTTTGTTGTTTTTGAGACAAGGTAGTTCAAGCTGGCCTTGAGCTCACTTTGTAGCCTAGGGTGGCCATGAATTTGCAGCAGTCCTCCTGCCTCATCCTCCCAATTCCTGGAGTTACAGGTGTGTGCCACTATGCCAGGTCCCTCTGTTTTTATAGAACTTGCCTAGTTGGTCATACTACACTCTTGTAAACAACCTTATTCACCCCGCAAAAATTTTTGTGCTGCAGATTTATTTATTTGAAAAGGGTCTTGCTATGCAGCCCAGACTGGTCTTGCATGAATGATCTTCCTGCCCCACCCTCCCAAGTAGCTGAGATTATAGATATGTGCCACTGTGCCTGGTTACTTCATTGCTTTTTTTTTTTTTTTAAACATTTTTTGTTTTGTTGTTGTTGTTTTTTGTCTTTTTTGAGACAGGGTCTCACTATGTAGTTCAGGCTGGCCTTGAGCTCACTTTGTAGCCCAGGCTGGTCTTGAACTTGCAACAATCCTGCCTCAGCCTCCCGAGCGCTGGGATTGCAGGCATGAGCCACCATGCCTGGCTTTAACCTTATTCTTTGTTTATGGTTGAATAATATTGTATATATAGTTGATCTTGTTACTCACAAATACTTTATTTGAGAATTTGTCTGCCTTTCCTTTCAGCTGGAATTGTCATCTTCCAGTAATTTGCCAAAATGGTGAACACAAAGGGAAAGAGAAGGGGAACCCAGTATATGTTCTGTAGGCCTTTTAGAAAGCATGGGGTCATTCCTTTGTCCAAGAGTGATACTGTAGACATCAAGGGGATGGGTAGTGTGCAAAAAGGAATGCCACACAAATGTTACCCTGGCAAAACAGGAAGAATATATGGTGTTACCCAGTGTTCTTGTTGGCATTGTTGTAAATAAGCAAATTAAGGGCAGTATACTTGCCAAGAGTATTAATGTGCATAATTAAGCACATTAAACACTTGAGTCACGATAGCATCCTGAAATGTGTCAAGGAAAATGATTGGAAAAAGAAAGAAACCAAAGAGAAAGGTGCCTGGGTTCAGCTAAAGTGCCACCCTGCCCCACCCAGAGAAGCACACTTTGTGAGAACCAATGGGAAGGAGCCGGAGTTGTTGGAATCTATTCCCTGGGAATTCATGGCATAAGCTGGGGGTGGAGCTCTGCCATTCAGTACCTAATTGGCAGCTAAGTATTCTAGGCCCTACTTAAAAATAAAAAATCATCCTGTATTGTAAGGATGGTTTTCTTAATTGAACAGGTGTGATGCCTTTACCTCAGAAGCAAATATTTGGAGCAGATTTTCATTCTACCTTGCTAACTGTGTTAGCTTTTTACTCTTCAGTGTTTTTCTTGCTGAAAGATATTGCTGAGGTATTATGTAGGTGTATACCCAAATAGCCAAATATTTATGAAATATTTATGTTGGCTTGAAGATCCTGTAAATCACTATGGAGAAAAGATGTATCAAAATAAAATGGGACTTCCAGAAAGATGGCATGGTGGTAAGCAGCAGAAAAACAGCCTCTCTGAGAGTCACTGTCCAGATGCTGGAATATAGCATTGTGAGGAAGACCAGAAGGAAGGAAGTGGGTCCCCTGGACTCAGGAAGAACCTAAAGTGTGAATTGAAAGTAAAAAGAATGAAAAAAAAAAAAAAAAAGGCAGTAGCTGGTGGCACTTTGGCCCTGAGATGGACTTACTGCCTGAAAGAAGCTGTTGGAACCTGAGTATGCACGCAAGGTGACAGTGACATAGATGGCTGGCCACCCTGGAGGCCTGTGCAGAGAGACATGGCAGTGGAGGGGAGCAGCAGACATGGAGACCTGCACTGGCTGACTTTGTTGGTCCTGATAATTCATGACAGATTAAGTAAGGATCACAGAAAATACTGTGGTACAGTGCCAAAGAACCAGGGACTAGGCCAAACAAGCAACAGCTTCTCATCTCCAACAAACTGAAGAGGTAAGATCTTCCAGGATATTCAAAACCAAAAAAACTAGCTACATCTGGAAGATATCTCAGAGAAATAATCATCATCTAAGGGTCCTAAATACTACCAATAAAGCAACCCACCATGGGCAACTCACAAGCATCACCCCAGGAATTAAACTAAGAAAAGAAATGGCAAGACACTTAATCAAGATGCAACCCCATATATCCAGTTCACCAAAGGCAAACTCCAGGGATAATGAGGTGGGACAATACAAAAGCCCTCCACCAGATCTGTCTCGTGTGGAAACAACAAAGCAATTGAATGAGACTCTGAAAAAAATTAAATCAGAAATAATCTCTCAAATAACTACAGAGATTACCAAAATACATACCATGGTTGGCAAACTTAAGAGCAGACACAGACAAAAAAATAGATGAGCTTAAATAAATGATGGAAGCACAGCACAGGTAATAAATGGAATCCGTAAAGCAGATTCAAGCAGATTTCCAGAAGAATAAAAACTCCATCGGGAATACTTGAAGCAGATTAGGCCAGTGTGAGGACATGATCTCAGATGCTGAAGACAGACTTGCAGTTAGCCACCAGGAAAAGAATGATTTCTCAAACCTAGCAAGGGACCATGAGAAATCAGTTGCTAAATGAGACAGAGAAGAAAAACTTAAGATTGATTGGAGTCGATGAACAAGCAGGAAATACCACAAATGACATTAAAATAATATTCGCAGATATCATGGTAGAGAAAGAATTTGACAGATAAATGAGGCATAGTAGAAAAACAGTTTGACACACAGATAAACGAGGCATATAGGAAATTAGGAATGATCAAAATCAAAATCTCCAGCCAGTCATATTATAGTCAAGAGTCCAGAAATTCAATATAAGAGTAGAATCCTAAAAGCTGGTAGAGAAAAGAAACAAATTGCCTATACAGGAAAGCGCATCAGAATTACAGCTAACTCTCAAGGCCAGGAGAACTCGAAGTACTCCAAGTTCTAAAGGAAAATAACTTTCAAACAAAATTGATGTAACCTGCAAAACTATCTTTCAAAATTGATGGAGAAATAAAGATAGTTCCACGACAAAGAACATCTGAGAAAATTTATTTCTACCAAACCAGCACTCCAAAATGTTCTGAAGGACATTCTAGAAAGAGATAATAAGGACTACAGCTCCATGAACCCCAACAGAAGTAATCCACCAGGAAAGGCAAACAATTAGAGGAAAGGAGAACAAACAGAGAGCCAACAAGAAAATAACATGACAAGGACAAGGCAATACGTATCAGTTATAACCATCAATGTTTATGGGCTTAATTCACCAGTCTTAAGACACACTGGCAGAATGAATCAAGAAGAAAGATCCAACAATATATTACACACAAGAAGCATATTTAATTCAAAAAGAAATTCATAAACTGAAAGTCAGGAGGAAAATACTCCATGTGACAGGAAACCAGAAAAAAGCAGGGGTAGCTATTCTGTTTGCAGAAGGTGAATTTCATGCCAAGAATGATTAAGAGAGACAAACAAGGTCACTACATCCTTGTAAAGGGAACAATCCAAGAGGAAGAGGTAACAATCATAAACATATATGCAACAAATATCAGTGCACCCAACTATATAAAAGTTACAGATGTGAAAAATCAAGTCCTAATATAATTGTGTTGGGAGACCTCAGTATACCACTGTCATAAAAAGACAGATCAACTAGGCAAAAAATCAATGAAATATTAGAACTAAATCAAACCTTTGAAAAAATGGACTTAGTAGATGTCTTTGTGTGTTCCACAACATCAGAATACATATTCTTCTCAGCTGCACATGGGACAGCCTCTAAAACAGACCATATACTGATTCATAGGACATGTTTAAGTAAATGCAAAGGAATGGAAATTATCCCATGCATGCTATCAGACCCAGACCACAGTGCAATGAAATTGAAAATCCATGCCAAAGGAAACCACAAGAACTTCTTAAACACATAGGAATTAAATAGCACCCTACTGAACAACCAATAGATCACAGATGAAATTAAAGAAAAAATTAGACAGTTTTTACAGTTGAGTGATAATGACAGTACAATACACTGGAATTTGTGGGACACAATGAAAGCAGTTTTTAGAGGGAAATTTATACCAGTAAGTACCCATATCGGGAAAACAGAACAAGTACATATATTCAACTTAATGTTGCACCCTAAAGTTCTTAAACCAAAAACAACAACAGAAAAACACAGCTAAACCAAACTCTTGTACAATGGAGGAAATTAAAAAGATCAGAGCAGAAATTAACACACTGAAGACTAAAACAATACAAAGAATCAATGAATTGAGTTTGTTCTTTGAAAGACTAAATAAAATTGACAAACCCTTAGCCAATCTTAACGGAAAAAAAGGAAAGAAAAGCCTCCAACCTATGCAATTAGGAATTCAAAGGGCAAAACCACAACAGATCCTGTAGAAATGCAGAAAATCATATATACCTACTTTAAAAACTTGTATTCAGATAAGATGGGGAATACAGAAGAGATGAATAGATTACTAGATACATATGAATTACCAAAGCTGAATCAAGAAGATATAAAAATCCTAAATAACCCAATATCAGTAAATGAAATTGAAGATGTAATTAAAAACCTATCAACAAAGAAAAGCCCAGGCCCTGATGGATTCATTGCTGAATTCTACAAGAAATTTAGAGAAGACCTAACACCACTACTACTCAAACTCTAATGAAATTGAAAGGGAAACAATACTTCCAAATCCGTTCTTGGAAGCAAGCGTTACTCAAATTCCAAAACCAGAGAAGGACCCAATTAAGAAAGAATTACAGGCCAGTCTCCCTAATGAACACTGATGCAGAAATCTTCAATAAGATACCGGCAAACAGAATACAGCAAATCATTAAGAAGATTATACACCATGGTCAAGTGAGATTCATCCCAGAGATGCAGAGATGGTTCAATATACATGAATCCATAAATGTAATATACCATATTAACAGAGCCAAGGACAAAAATAATATGATCATCTCAATAGATGCAGAAAAAGCTTTTGATAAGAGTCCAGCACCAGTTCATGATAAAAACCTTACACAAAATTAGAATAGATGGTCTTTATCTCAATCTGATTAAAAGCCATCTGTGATAAACATCATACTAAATGGACAAAAAAAATCAAAGCTTTTAAAGTCAGGAACAAGACAAGGATGTCCACTGTCTCCACTCTTATTTAACATAGTCCTGGAAACTTTGGCCAGAGCAATTAGACAAGAGAAAGAAATAAAAGGAATAAAGGTAAGAAAGGAAGAAGTTAAACTGTCGTTATTTGCAGATGACATGATATACTCTACTTAGAAAACCCCATAAACTCCACCAAAAGACTTATGAATTTAATAAGAAAATTCAGTAGAGTAGCTGGTTACAAAGCCAATAGCCTTCCTATACACAAATAACTAACTCACTGAGAGAGAAATCAGTGAAACAGCACCTTTTACAGTAGCTGCCCCCAAAGTGAAATACCTAGGAATCAATGTAACAGAGGAGGTAAAAGTCCTCTATATTGAAAACTACAGTACTCTGAAAAAGGTGATTGAAAATGATATTAGAAAATAGATACCCTGTGCTCTTGGGTAGGAAGAACAAATACAGTGAAAATGGCCGTACATCCAAAATTGTTATACAGATTCAGTGCAATCTGAATCAAAATTCCAATCATATCTCACAGAATTAAAAAAAACAATCCTAAAATCCAAGTGGAACCAGAAGAGACCTAGAATATTAAAGGCAGTCCTGGGCATCAAAAACAAGACAGGATATCACAATCCCTGACTTGAAAGTACACTATAAAGCTACTGTGATAAAAATAGTGTGGTACTAGGAAAAAAAAAAAAAAAGACCTGAAGATCAGTGGAACAGATTAGAAGATGCAGAAACAACTCTAGACACACTAAGCCACCTTATCTTTAACAGTGGTTCCAAACACATTCACTAAAAGAAAGATAGCCTCTTTAATAAATGTTGCCTGAAAAACTGGCTCTACACATGCAGAAGATTAAAACTGGACCCATATCTTTCACCATGCAATAAGCTAAAATCAGAATGGATCAAAGATCTTAATATTAAACATTAAATTTGCTGGAAGATACAGTAGGTAAAACTTGCAGATATTGGTATAGGCAGTCACTTTATGAACAAAACCCCAGTTGCACAGGAACTATCACAAAGAATCAACAACTAGGGTCTCACCCTACTGAAAAGCTTTTGCACAGCAAGAGAAACCACCAACAGAGTGAAGAGACAACCCACAATGTGGGATAAAAATGTTTGCCAGTTATTCCTTAGACGAAAGATTACTATTGAGAACATAAAAAAGAACTCAAAAAAATCAGTCCTCGTAGATTTAAAGAAAATGGGCATCTGAGATAAACATGCACTTGTCAGATGAAGAAATATGAACAGTAAATAAATATATGAAAAAATATTTAACATCACTGATCATTCGAGAGATGCAAATTAAATCAACACTGAGATTCTACCTCACCCCAAAAATAATGGCTAGTATCAAGAAATCAAGGAGTAACATGCTGGAGGGGTTGTGGGGAAAAAGGAACCTTTCTCCACTGTTGATGGGAATGCAGACTGGTGCAATCATTGTGGAAATCAGTGTGGAGATTCCTGAAAAAACTAGGATTTGAGGTCCCATTTAACCCAGCTATTTCCCTTCTGAGTATCTTCCCAAAAGAATTAAAAACATCATACCACAGTGATATATACATCCATTTTTACTGCAGCTTAGTTTGTAATAGCCAATCTTGGAAACAACCTAAATGTCTATCAACTGAGAAGTGGATAAAAAAGTTGTTGTATTTTTATATGATTGAATACTGCTCAGCCATAAAGAAGGATACACTGGAGACTTTTATAGGTAAATGGATGCAACTTGAGACCGTTCTCATAAGTGAAATAAATGAGACATGCATATGTAAATCTTATTGTCTGACTAGTGTGAGAAGCTGAAAGAAACAACGTATTTATATGTATACATGAACAGAATAGAGAAAGTTTTGCATAGTTTAATCTATGTTCCTAGATGATATGGGACATGTAGACTTTTTTTTTTCCAATTCTCATACTGTATGTCTTTTTAATGTATATAGTGCCATGGTTTTCAACTTTTTGTGGGTTTTTTGATTTGTCTTGTTTTTGAGATAGGATCTCAATATGTAGCCCAGGCTAGGTTATAGGTATGTGCCACTGTGCCCAGTTTTACATTTTGCATTATTGGTCACTGTACTATTAAGAATGGCCTGCAAGCACCATGCTGCAGCACATCTAGTCTTTCTAAACCTTAGGTTGTTATTTCTCTGAAGTACTTTGAATAAACTAGTTCAGGTTGTCATGTTAATAATTAGCAATACTGTACCTTGTACATTACATAAGGTGCTTTAAAGAGAAAGAAAAAAATTATATACTGATTGACAAAAATGAGACTGGGAGGGAGCCTTCAGGATTCTAACCCTGACTTTTTTTTTTTTTTGAGATAAGGTCTTGCTATGTAGTGCAGGCTGGCCTCAAAGTCACAGTGATCCTCCTGCCTCAGCCTCTCAAGTGCTGAGATTACAGGCAATTGCCAACACACTGGTCTGCCAACCTTGTCTTTCTCCTGGGAACAAGTTTACTATTTGCTCTCTTAAGTGTTTGCAGCAGTATCAAAGTTGTCACCACATGTAAGGCTGGGTCTTCTTCACCCAGGAAGGAAGTTAATTAGTCAAGAAGCTTGGAGAGCAAGGTGGGGAGAAAAACCTTTGTTATCCTGTGAGCTGGTTGGAAGATAGTTGACTATGGGCACAAAGGCCCTTCTTGCTGGGAAGCTGACTTAGGGGTGATTTATAAAGGAATGGGTGATTGCAGGTCAGTGGGTACCTTCTCATAAAGTGGAAGTTTATGGCCAAATGATGAACATTTGATCTTAATTCTAAGGGCCTAGTCAAGAACTGCATTTTATTCTTCAAATCTCAATACAGATGATTATAGTAAAACCTGAATTTGTGAGGAGTAACTTGTTCTGTGAGTGTCCCACAATATAAGCAAATAAGTTTAACTTGATGAATGAGTGATGTCTTGCAATATGAGTAGTATGTGATGCTGCAGGTCGTATGATGACAACTGAGCCAGTGGTTCTTCTCTGAGGATTGTGGGTGCTTGTTTTCCAAAAGTAAAAGATGGAGAATATCATATCTGCAGAGGAGGGCAAAAAGGTAAGAATCCTTCACTTCCAATGAGATTAGGGGGAAAAATGAGATTAGGGAGACATGTAAAATGTGTGGAATGGCACAAAATTTCGAAGAAAAGCACCACCTGAGTAAGGCTGTAGCATCTGTTTAATGACAATGCAGTGTCACATTTCCATGGAATCTTCAAAAGGAGGCAAAAGCAAGTGTCATTGGATAGGTTCCTTGTTAAAGTTGTGTGAAAAGAAAAAGATTCCTTTTAATTCTGTTAGTAATAGTGAAATTCTTCCTACTCTCCTCTTCCATCTCCCTCACACCAGCCATGAAGGTTTTCAAAGCAAGCACAGTTTATTTTCTTTATATTCTGTATTTTTGGAATTGTTTTGTATTATACTACAGTACTATAATTTTTATGTGAATATTTTGTGGAACAAATCATCTGAGTTTGCATTATTATGGAAAATTCACTTTGATAAAGAAGTAACTTCATTTTTGTTTTTTGTTTTTGTTTTTTTTTGGTACCGGGGATTGAATTTATGACCACCTGATTGCCAGGTAGGTGCTGATACCACTGAACTAAATTCCTGGCCCCATAGAGAAGTACTTTAGATTACAGGCATGTCTCCAGAACAAATTACGCTCACAAACCAAGGTTTTACAGTATTTCCTTGGACTGTGCTTATTGAATAATTTGCCCCCAATGTAGTTTCTAATAGATACTATCCAATTGGCAGGCCATAAGGGGTAACTGACTCTAATGGGCTTAACTGGTCACTAGCCTCAGTAATGGGAAAAAGCCATGTACTTCATCCAGCTATTCTAGAAGACAAGTGTCATATGAAGTTAAATAGTGAACCATGAAGAGATCTGGTCTGAATGCTTGTTATCAGGATTTAGGATATTTTACTTACATTTTCAGTTGATGGAGATTTGATTTGTTTTTATTTTTTTGGCTATTATGAATAATGTTGCTATAAAAGATCTGTGTAGACATGTCCTTTTTTGAAGATCTGCCCATTTTCCAGAATGACTGTACCGTTTTACATTTTTACTAGTCGTTTTTTGTTTGTTTGTTTTTAGTACCAGGAGTTGAATTCAAAGCCTTGTGCTTGCCAGACAGACACTACCCTACTAGTAGTAGTATAAATATTTCAGTTTTTCTACTTCCTTAGCCAATACTTATTTTACATTGTTTTAATCAATTTTGCTTTGTGATAAGATCTTACTATTGTTGCCCAGGCTGATCCTTTCGGCTTTCCCTTCCTAGTAGCCAGGACTACAGGGGTGTACCACCACACTCATCCAATATTTTTTTTTCTTTTTTTTTTTTTTGAGATAGGATATCACTGTGTAGTTCAGGCTGGCCTTGAGTTCACAATGTAGCCCAGGCTGGCCTTCAATTTGTGATAATCTCCTTGCCTCAGGCTCCTGAGTGCTTGGATTACAGGCATGCACCATCACATCTGACCCAATATTTGTTGTTGTTTTTTTTATTATAACTATCTAATGGGTACCGTATCTCCTGATGATGTTTCCCACTTTCCAGCACTGGGAACTGAACCCAGGGTTTTTGCACTGATTATATTCACAACCCTAGTTTTCTTTTTTCTTTTGAGATAGTCTCTATAATTTGCTCTTGCCCAAACTGGGCTTGAATTTGTGATCTTCCTACCTCATACTCCCAGAGTGCCAAGATTACTGTCTGGACCACCATGCCTAACCTTATAATGGTTTTGATTTTTGTTTCCATAATGTTTAATGATACTGAATGTTCTTTCATATGTTTATTATCCTTTTGTATATCTTTGGAGAGATGTCTATTCAAAGTTTTTGCCTAGGACAGCTTTTTTGGGTTTTGTTTTGTTTTGTTTTGCGGTACGGGGGATGGAACTCAGGGCCTTATACATGTTAGACAAGTGCTCTACCACTAAGCTACAGCCCCAGTCTTTTTTTTTTTTTTTTTTTTTGTACGGGGATCAAACTCACGACCATGCACTTGCAAGGCAGGTGCTTATGCTGCTGAGCTAAATCCCCAGCCCTAGTCCCAGTTTTTTAATTACACCAAAATCTATGTTTAAATAATAAATGTATTATATGGCAAGATTATAGAAGTTTAGAAATCTTCAAAATCCAAATTCAAAGCCAAGTGTGATGTGCACATCCTAAGTCAAAGCACTCTGGGAGGTGGCTGAGGCAGAATTGTGAGTTCAAGGGTAGCCAGAAAGGTTCATGGTGAGTACAAGACCAACCTGCACTACAGAAGGAGACCCCTGTTGCAAGAAAAAAGAAAATCCAAATTAGAATTAGAAATTAGTTACCTAGAGGACTACTGAAAGATTATTGTGTGTATGCTTACATTTTTCAGTAAGGCTAAATAAATATTTCAAAATGATTTTAATAAAGTAAAAATAATAATAATTATTATATTATTATTTTTGATTCCTGGAATCAAACTCAGCACAGGCAGTTTGCCAGGCAGTTGCTGTGCTGCTGAGCTGTATCCCCAACCCCAAAAATCTTAAATTATATTTCCTTGTGAGGAAGACTGTTCTCTGAAGACCACTCAGAGAAACATTTATTTGTGGTTGGAAGGCCTGAAAAGTTCTTGTAGTTTCTTACCTTACTCATCTGGTTTGTATTGTAGCATTTAGCACAAGAATCAGGTCACAAGAAAAATTGAGTGAGTACAGGTGGATGTGTATTTTAAATGATGGTCTAAGTAGCTCTTTATACTTGTTAGTATCTGAGCATGTGATCATTCCAGTGTTTAATTTTATAGGATGAACTGGCAGTGAAGTTGCTCTGTTCAAGTCCTTAGCCACATTATAAAACATACAAAACTATGTTGAACTAACTATATATATATTTGGTAAAGTCCACTAAGCCCAGGAGCCTTTCTAAAAATTATTGTTCTTCATTCCTTAGATATAATTTATCATAAACTATTTAATTTGCATGTGTTTCACAATAATTGCCTCTGATTATTCAAATTTTATTTCTCTGCAGTCTTGAGATTCTGATTTGTACATATTTCAGAAACCAAGAAATATATGTATTACCTTTAATCATGAAAGAGAGAACTGAGAATTCTGTATAAGACAGATTTCTCAGATCTTAAGAAACTTGATATTTAGCGACCTATACACTTAAGAAACTGGACAAGACAGATTAAGATGAAGTGGAATAAAGTTTGTATGTGGAAAATGTCATCTAAGCCAGGCCTTGAAGAATTGGTTTCAAAGTGATCAATACAGCAGATCATGATGAATCCAGATCTTTTGACTGATTTGGAGTCTTTGAATGAAAGGATCCCAAATGAGACTTTTATTATCAGACTTTCAGTCAGGTGTATCTTTCACTTTCATGTTCCTTCTTGCTATTACTTTCTCTCTCTCTTACTTGATAGTTCAGGCTGGCCTTGAACTCACTTATGTGGCCCAGGCTGGCCACAAATTGATGGCGATCCTCCTGCCTCAGCCTGCCAAATGCTGGGATTACAAGCATGTGCCACCATGCTTAGGCATTTTTTTCTTCTGGTGCTGCCAGGGCTTTGTGTAATAGAGAGTTATACTGTATGAAGTATTTCCTAAACATGGCAAAAAATATTTTCCAAATTTAAAACATTTTGTTTGGATACTGGGGATTGAACCCAGAAACTTACACATTCTAGGGAAGCACTCTGTCACTGAAATACATACTTACCCAGATTTTAGCTTTTATTTTGACACAGGATTTCAGTATGTTGCCCAGACTGGCTTTGAACTCTGTGTGTGTATGTGTATGTATATATGTTTGAGACAGGGTCTCACTATATGTAGTTCAGGCTGGCCTTGAACTCACTTTGTAGCCCAGGCTAATCTCAAACTTGGAGCAATCCTCCCCGCCTCAGCTTCCCAAGTGCTAAAATTATAAGCATGTGGCAGCACACTTTCCTTGTTTGTTTTTTGAGTCAAGTTCTCACTGATCTCACTATGTACCTCAGGTTGACCTCAAACTTGTCCTTTTGCCTCAGCCTCCTGAGTTGCTGCAGTTATAGTTAGGTACAGTCCTGGTAAGACACCTGATTTTAAATGCATTTTGGTGGGTCTTTTGCTTTTAACAGGGAAAAACATGCTATAATTGAAAAATTATAGTGAAGATGAGAAAGAACTCCAGCTTAGGTGGCTGGAAGGGCAGTCTGTCTGATACTGGCCCACACTCACTTTGGTTGCCAACTTTCAAAGATTAACTGGGGTCTTTTGGGTTGATTAAGTTATAGTGCTGGTATTATCATCCTGGAATGTTTTTGGTTGGGGGATGGTCTCATTTCCAGGAAAGGATTATCTGGGAGAGCTCTGCCTTCCTAAAGGAAATAGTATTTTTCAAATAGGGACAGTTTATTTTATAATTTGTCCCTATTTGAAAAATCACAGGTTTCAGCCTGGGCTACAAAGTGAGCTCAAGGCCTGAACTACATATTGAGCCCCTGTCTCAAAAAAAGACAAAGAAAAAAAATTAAAAACTAAAAAATTAAAATTAAAAAATAAAAATAAATGAGAAAAATAGCCCTAATTAAAAAAAAAAAAGAAAAAAAATACACAAGTCTATTACAAAGTGGTTTGTATACAGCTTTGGAGCCTAGTGCCTGTGTTCTCCTTTGAGCATGGAAGGACTTATGCTTGTAACACTAAACCAGGTTTCAGGCTTGAATTTCGGGTGGATTAGTTAAGTCCACTGTTGTTAGAGATCTTGCTTTTAATAAGACCAGCCATCTGGTCTGGTAAATTTATGCAGTTGGTAGAGAGGAAAACTGAATTAATGTATGAAGTTTACATAAAACTGTCAATACTGGGGGCTGGGGATTTAGCTCAGCGGCATAAGCGCTTGCCTTGCAAGCATGTAGTCATGAGTTCAATCCCTGGTACCGATAAAAACAAACAAAAAAACTGTCAATACAATTGCAGAATTTCATCATTAATGGTAAGTAGGAAAGATGATTTATATATGAAAATTAGTGTTTTGCATTTTTATTTTATTCATTTGAACATTTGCTAATATCATGTACATGTGCAGTGTTTAATATGTAATAAAGTGCTCTGTATGTGTTATCTAGGAGGAGGAAGTGGAGAAAGTCTTACAAGGACACCAAAATAAATGACTTTATAAAGTTTAGGGTTTTTTTTTTTTTTTTTTGTCTTTTTTGGTCTTTTTGAGACAGAGTCTTGCTATTTAGTTTAAGTTGGCCTTGAGCTCACTTTGTAGCCCAGGCTAGTCTCTAGATCCTTCTGCCTCAAAATTATAGGTGTACACCACCATGCCCAGCTTCAGAGTTAAGTGCTGAAGAAAAAATTAGTTTCTAATTATTTGAGATGATTTGGTTCTGAGAATTCATATGGCATAAATGACAAAGGAGGTATACTAGAGGACCAGAAAATGTCCCAAGGTAGTACATACAATGGAAGGGCTTCAAAATTAGTTGATGCAGCAGCTCCATGATGCCAGTTAAGAACTTGGCTCCTTTTTTTCTCTTCTCTATCTTGCTCAATATCTGAATCCTTTTAAAGCAGGCTTAACTTTTAATGCTGCATGTTTTTATGCCTTACTGTCTGAATGAAAGCATAACAGAACATAGAAGTATAAAAAAATAGCCTAATTGAACTTTTAGATCTGTTACCCATTCTTGTTTGCTTGCTTGCTTGTTTGCTATGTAATCGTTTGCTGCACTTACTATGTAGCCAGCTGGCCTCATATTTACAGCAATCCTCCTGCCTCAGCCTCAGTGCTGGGATTACAGGCATGCATCACCACACCCAGTTTTATGCCAGTTTTGTTTGTTTGTTTTATTTTGTTTTTATTGTAAAGAGAATAAAACCCAACAATACAAAATAGAATAAAACCAATCAAAACAAACAGCAAAGGTACAGAACTTCAAAACAGGACAATAGGTTATCAACAATGGCTAAAGCTAGCATAATATATCGTTATCTTCACAATTGTCCATTTCCTCAGACATAATAAAATCAAACAAAACAAAACAAAACCAATCAAAACAGCATAGAATAAAACAAAATGATAAATTGGAACAAAGCAAAACAGAACAATATTGGATTATATTACATGCCACCATCCTCCTAATAGATGCTCAGACTACTGGCCATAGTCCTACAAAGTCAGTGAAACAATACACACATTCAGTTGTTTTGTACCTCAGTTGCTATCAACTGGGCTGGTCCTCTGAACCAGCCAGTTGTTTGGGCACGGGGTGAGGGGTCTTGATTCTCCTCCCATGTACCAGTCTGCTCACAGGAAAGCAGACCTGGCTTCTCTCTTCCTGGGCCCTACCTGGTTTGCATGGCTTACTCAAACTAGGTTCTTGATGTATTCATCTCAGACCCAGCATGGCCTCTGTTGACTCATGGGAAAAGAAACCTGGCTTCTCTTTTCCTGGGCTCCACATCATGCCTATTGACAGAAGAAAAGCACTGTACAAAGTGGCTGTGGCCTTTTAAGAAATAAAAATGGCTTGTAGATATGTAGGAGCAGAGACTAATTGAGAGCAACAGGTTAGGAACTTAAGTGCCATGAAACTGCTTCAGGGGTACGATTTTATAGTCTCAAGATGGAGGATGAAACAAAATATAAGCAGATTGATCTAAGCCACAGTGTAGATATATAGGAAAGTGTTAGCAGAGGAACAGAAGTAGGCAACTGGCCATGGGTATGCAAGTCTGTAGTTCCATCACTTTGGGAGATTGAGGCGGGAGGATCACATGGTCGAGCCCAGTTTGAGTAATTTAGCAATTTAGTGAGACCCTGTCTCAAAATAAATATTTATAAAGGACAGGAGGCATGTAGATCAGTGCAGTGGCCCCGAGTTTAGTTCCCAGTATTGCCCCACCACCACGCCTCCCCAAAACAACAAAAATACCCCAGAGGTAGGAAAGTACAGGGATACTTACCAAATAAGTACTCTCATTTAGACCAAATTTCATCTCACATATTATTACTATATATCACTATCTGAGGATTTTGAAATACATTTTTGTTGGATTATTCCTGCCATTAGAAAAAAAATTTTTTTAAAATGAAACACTGTTGCAGTCTATATTTGAACTGATTGATTCTAGATTCCTTAGCCTTAGATCTTTCTTGTAATGTCTGTGGTCAGACTGGACCTTATCTGTTCCTGTGCCAAAGGGAAAGAGTAGAATCACAAAACTTCGAGGCATAAATGAGAGACATATGAGAGTAGTGTTAAAGGAACTCTAGGACTTTTACCTGCCTGGGTGGGCAAGCTAAACTAATAGCTCTCAGCAGTTTTCTGAATCAGACATTGTGGAGCCAAGGGTCTAGTTTTGGAATTTTACTCCCTGTGCAAAGGGTCTGTCTTTTATCCTCCTAATTAGCATTTGTTAAATGGCTAATGATCCAGTGGACCTGTTGACAACAAAGTGGGGAGGCTGGCAAAGATCAAGTTAAAAAAAAGAAATGTTCCAAAGAATAAAAGTAAGAATGAGAAAGGTTTAATCATATTTTTAAAACAATTTTATTTGTGGAGAGTTTTGAATACACTTAAAAAATAGACTAATACAGTAAACCCCCATGAACCTATACTCCCAGCCTTATGAACTACAGTTATGACACTACTTGGGTTAGGTCTCCATGCCTCTCTAGGTCTCACTACTTTTGGCTTTATGCTGATAAATACATCTTTCTCCTGCTTTCCCCTGCCTAGACTTTGTGATGAGTGGGACGGTCTTAACCTTTAATAGTTTAAGGAAAATAGTTATTGTTCAAGTATAGTATAGTGTTAAGGGAAGGAAAGTAATTGTATCAAGGGAGCATAGTGAAGAGGGAATTCTGAGATTTTATTGAGAAGATAACATTTGATTTTATAGAAGAAGGTTGGTAAAGAGATAGAGGGTGGATCTTGATCAGACTAGGAATGTAAATGATCTGTTAGCTTCTTTCACTTGGTATTATGGTTTGTGTCTAGATGTCCCCCCAAAACCTCATGCAGTCAGAGGGGTCTTTTTGGAGGTCTGAATCTAGAGTGTGTGATTGATTCCCAGTGTAATGCTGGGCTTAAGGGTACTGGAATTAAGGCTGTGAGTTCTATACCCACCCTATGGCAGGTAGCCTGCATAAAATGTAAGAGAGAAGAGGGGGGAAGTTTGCTCTTTCCTCTCCTGTTATTTTTGTTATTTTCTGCTACCATTAACAGTTGCCTCTCTGCTGCACCATTTTGCCTTGGAGCCAACTGGTTATGAACTGAAACCTTACAAACTGTGAGCTAAATAAATTTCAACTCTTTTAACTTTGGGTATCAGGCATGTTGTAGTCAGGGTTACACAGAACTATTAGAATGAGGACATGGAATTTATAACATTTTTATGATGGTCACCCAAGAAAATGTAGGAAATCTATCCACATCACTAAAGTCATAAAATATTCAGCTAAGGGCCTGAATCCCACAGCAATGTCCCACATGAGTCCAGATGAAGACCCAGTGCTCATGACAATGCCTCCCAGGAGTCCAGCTGGAGGTCTAGAGCCCACAAGAAGGACTCACGCCAGTCCCTTTTATGGATCTGTGCTGGGAAGGCCCAAAGGTCAGCGGTGGAAGCCAGAAAGTCTATGCCAGCAGGGTGAAGAAGCTGTGCTGGTAGGTTGAGGGTTCTATGCTGGAGCCAGAAGTCACACTCACAACAAAGACCAGGGCTGTCCTGGAAAGCACCACAGCCATCCTCAGCGACATGGAGACCCCGAGCTCCTCTGTTGACAAGCACAGTCGAGTACATGCCAGGAAGCCAGCATGATGAGTTCATCCTGGAGACCAGGCAGCACACATCTTCCCCTCCAGAGCTAGGAAGCAATGCTCAATGTGAGGACCAGAGCTTCTCCAGGAGAACCAACAGCTCAAACAGCAACTCATAGGAGAACCCACAACGCCACAATTCCTCAATGCACTAATGTGATGCAATAACGTGAATAGCTACTTCTTCTCCACGTCTCCATTTATGCTGGTAACCTTCCTCAGGTGAAACATCTATGCCCAGCGCCATGCTGATGTAATCCAGCTGGCGTTAAGTTGACCACCAGTTTTCAATCCATAACAATCCACCCCTGGTCAACTTAATAACCACACACATTTCCTTAAGCTCTACTCTTTAGTGGCAGATTTTTGAAAGTTAACATATCTTGTTCTATTCAGATTTACATTACAGTTACATGTATACAACTCTTTTTACATTTATTCCTGCACCAAAAGCAAATATTTAAAAGGTGACCAAGGTTCAACATTAAAACACAGTGCTTTGATAAATTAACCTGGTTACAAACATATAAAAACATTAAAATCACACTAAAAGAACAATTACAATCACAGTTCTTGCTTCCCATTAACTTTCAATGTGGCATGGCAAGACTAACATGTAAGGATCTCCTACAATTCAAATATATACTCTTGATTTTTCCATTGTCCTGTTCTAAACAACCATGTTCTCTGTTTCATCTTTGCAGCCCGCAGTTCCACAGGAGCCGCCTTCTTGGCCAAATTTTTTAAATTACTACACTGGCTCTTTGCTCTAAATTTCTAACATAGATCTGGTCAAAAGTTCTCTAAAGTAACCATGTTACCATCCCAACATTAGACTGCACTAGTTTTTCTGCCACGAGGTAGTATCTTTAAATACAAGCAAAATGAACACTAACTTTCAGCCAAAGCACAGTATACTACCTGGACTCCAGCAGATATTGCAGTCCTTCGCAACAGAAGCCTCCCAAGCTTCATCTTAAACCGGTAGCATTTCCATCAGTACCCTGGTTTTCCAGGTTCTGGCCAGAGTCTCCAATATAGTTTACAGCATACAAGGGCTGTCTCTTTGACCAGTCTCTTAAAAACTTTCCAAATTAATTACTAAGGCTCTTAAGATAAATGGCCAGACAGCATAACAGCAATAGCCCCACTCTTGGTACCAATTTCTGTTGTAGTCATGGGTTATACAGAGAACAATTAGAATCAGGACATGGAGTTTACAATATTATTTTTATGATGTCACCCAAGTTTAACACAAGAAAATGCAGGAAATCTATCTACAATGCTAAAGACAGTATATTTAGCCAAGGGCTTGAATCCCACAGCAATGTCCCACAGCCATCCTCAGCGACACGGAGGCCCCAAGCTCCTCTGATGACAAGCACAGTTGAGTACATGCCAGGAAGCCAGTGTGACAAGTTCATCCTGGAGACCAGGCAGCACACATGTTTTTCCCAGGAGCCAGGAAGCAATGCTCAATGTGAGGACCAAAGCTTCTCCAGAACCAACAGCTCAAACAGCAACTCATAGGAGAACACGCAATGCCACAACACCTCAACAAACTAACGTGAATAGCTTCTTCTCCACGTCTCCATTTATGCTGGCAACCTTCGTCATCTATACCCAGCACCATGCTGATATAATCCAGCTGGCGTTAAGTTGACCACCAGTTTTCAATTCATAACAGGGCATTACATCTCAACAACAAGAGTATAAAGTAAGACACTGGGTTATTTAAAATATATTTGTTTTGCATTTATAACATAGGCTGTATATTTTAGATGTGGTTTTTCCTTGTTTGAAGCAACTTACCTCTGTTTCAGATTTTTTTTTTCTAAACTATGTGTCTCCTTGAATACCTCTTACCAAGATGAATTATGCAAGGTATGTTAGAGCCTTTGGAAAAACACTGTTTCAAAGCAAATTGAATTACACCATGCCTATCTGGCAAGTGCAAGGTCATAAGTTCAATTCTTCTTACAAAAAGATCCAAAAAAAAGCCAAAGCAAGTTGAATCAAGTTTTAAGTGTCTGGTCAGGACCTATGAGAAGCTATGGGCTGTGTGTTTCACTTGTATAATTTGTATTTATGAATGAAATGAGCCAGGAAAGCAATCTTTTGAAGAATGTACTGTAAATAATGTGGAGTAGATTAATAAGATATTGAGTTACCTGGAACCTCTTGTTTGCTTTGTCTTTTGCTGTTTGTTCAGCACTGGTTCTTTTTTGTTTTTCAGACCTGTATTTCTCATTGTGTATAGGGTTCATTTGGCTTGTTTTGCTGTCATTTCATATCCAGCAGTTTCAAAGTACATGGGAATCCTTAGAGTTCCTCTTGAAGAAACAGTGCTTTGTTTTTAAACCTTTATCAGTTTTTCCCCTTGCATATATTTTTGTTTTATTTGAGATGGGGTGAAAGGACAGTATTGGGGATTGGACCCAGCCAGGACCTGTGAACTGAGCCATGTCCCTAGTCCTTTTTAATTTTTGTTGTTGTTTGTTTGGAATATAGTCTCTTAAGTCACTGAGTTGCCTAGGCTGGGCTTCTTTCTACTTGTGATCCTTCTGCCTCAGCCTCCAAGAGTGCTGAGATTATAGGCCTGTGCTATCACACCTCGCTATTTTATTTTTTCACTTAAAAATGTTAAGGTATAATTGACTCGCAATAACCTAAACATTAAAACATGGAACTTGGTAAATGTTGACATGTATATACTTATGAGACAGAATGGTAAACTTAATTGTAGCACTCTGGAAGGCTGAGGCAGGAAGAGTACAAGCTAGACCCCCACCTAGGCAATTTCATGACTTAACAAGACCTTGTCTCAAAAATTTAAAAAGAAAAAATTTACCATTGCTTATGTCTTTTACCTTTAGTAATCTCTTCTTCCCATTCTCCCTGACCCTGTCAAACACTAACCTGTAGCTGGTTGGGTTGACACATACCTATAATTACAGTGCTTGGAAGGCTGAGGGCTGAGGTAGAATGATTAAGAGTTTGAGGCCAGCCTGGGTTAAATAGCCAAAGGCTGGCATGGACTATATAGTGAAACACTGCCTCAGAAAGATAATTGTATTTTTTTTTTTAAAAAAAGGCTTCAAAACAAGACAAACCTGGGCATGGTGGCATACACCTGTACTCTGGAGGGTAAAGGAGGATGATTGAGAGTTGGAAGCCAGTCTGAGCTACTTAGTGAGATAATGTCTCAAAAAATGATGCAAATTATTTTTATTTTTGTACTAAAATTATAAGCCAAGTAGAGTGGCATACATTAGTTCCAACTAGTCAGGAAACAGGAGGATTACTTGAGCCCAGGAGTTTGAATTCAGTCTGGGCAACATACCAATATCCCCTTTTGACCAACAAATACCCCACAATAATTACTTAAAGATGTTGGACCTTCCTATGTGCTTTGGTTTTAAATTATATTAATAAATCTTGACATAAAAGCTACCTATTGAAACTTACAGCTGGCATATATCTTGCAACTCCAGATCGCCATTCACATTGTATTCTAGAGTTTTGCTCTCTGGGGTGGTCTTCATACAGAATATGAACGTGAAAGGTAATCACAAGAGTTGCTTATGTCAGAGTTGCTAGCTTAGTGCCTTTAGCCTTAATGACTCATAATTTGAACATTGCTTGAGAGCTAGAGTTTAAAAGACACTATAGGACATTGAAAACGAGTTTGCTCGTAGCTGGGAAATCTGGGTGCTGAAAGCATCCACCAACTGGAGTCTAACCTTCCCCATACATCATGGAGAACTTTGATTAAATATCTTTTCTATTACTAATATTTCATATTTAGGTGATAGATTGAAATCATGAATAAAGTTCAGCGTGGAGGGTACTGAAAAGTGCTGATCAGTTGGGTGTGTTGTAACACACCTGTAATAATAGCACACAGAAGGCAGGGATATAGGGTCTCAATTTGAGACTGTCTTGGAGTATGTAACCTGGACTATGTATTGAAACTGTGCCTCAACAAACCAAGATAGTAATAGTCCTGTGGTTCAGAAGTTAAAAGTTAAGTGATTAAAAACAATTCCTTCAGAAATTTGACAGTTCAGGCCAAAGAATGAATTTCTGTTTTGTTATGGAATATGAATGGAAATCTACATAACCTGTCCTGCCTCTATTAGCTGGAGACTGGCTGATTATTATGATTTTTAGATCATACCATGGGTACACAGAAAGACTTGAAATTAATGATTCACATAGTTAAACAAGGAAAGAGAAAACGGCAATTTTCTTTGTTAGGTTTAGCTTTGTATGGGCTAAAGATGAGATCTTGCCTCCTGCCGTATTGCTCAAGCACTGGCTTGATTGTGTTAAGACAGTTATGACATATACATTCAATCCCTACCACTCTGTTCTTCATATAAAATCATTGCTTTCCCTTGTTTTAGTTCTTTGCATTTCTCTCAGGATAGGTAGATGTGTAATCCCAACTCATCTGCTCAAAATTCACCTGTCTTCTCTATGAAGTCAGTCAGTCTTTTTCTCTCTCTCTCTCTTTAATGTTACTGGTAATTCAACCTAGGAACACTCTACAGCTAAGCTATATCCCTTTCCCTTTTATCTCTCCTTTTCCCTCACTGCCCCTGCTTCCTCTCCTCCTTCCTTCCTCCCTCCCTTTACTCCTCTCTCCCTCCTCCCCTTCCCTCCCTTCCCCTCCTTTCCCCTCCCTTCCCCTCCTTCCTTCCTTCATGAGACTGGGCCTCACTCAGTTGCCCAGATGGGACTTGAACTTTTGATCCTTCTGCTTTAAGTTCCCTCAGTGCTGGCATTATAGCCGTGTACCACTGTAGCTGGCTGCTTTCCTTGTTTTTTACCTAGCTGAAAAGATTTTTCCTGTTATATTTGATTTTTTTTTTTTTTTTAAGAGTGCTAGTGGGCTGGGAGTGTAATTCAGTGGTAAAATGCTTGTCTAAATGCACAAGGCCCTTGATTCAATCCCCTGCACTGCAAAAATAAAAACATGGTGCTGGGAATCCAACCTGTTTTGTACTATCTGGCATTTTATATACATTTATGATTTACTGTGTTGCAGTCATATCTGAAACAGGAACGTGTGTAAATTATTTACCTTTGTACACTTAGCCATAATTTTCTCAAATATTAGTGTATAGCAGAGTCATCTAAAGAATTTACTGAAGTTTGAATTATTGGACTCTGCTCATTTCTGTTTGTTTGGCTCTGTTATGGGCCTAGAAACCTACATTTTATGTTTTTATTTGAATTCCAATTCAGTTTATTTAGTGTAGTAATAAGGATTGAACTCAGAGCCTTTTTACAGTTTTTCATTTTGAGCTGGTCATGATGGTAATGCTAGCACTCTGGATATTAAAGCAGGAGGATCACCATGAGTTCAAGGACAGTTTGTGCTACATAGTGAGTTGAAGGCCAGTCTGGACTACCTAACGAGACCCTGTCTCAAAATTTTTTTTCTTTTTAGTTTTGATACAGAGCCTTCTCTTTGAGTTGCTAAGTTGCTGAGGTTGGGCTTGAAGTTGTTTGCAGTCTTTGTGCCTCATCCAGAGTGCTGAGATGATAGGTGTGTGCTACTATGCTTGCTGGAACCTAAATTATAACAGTCTCGTCAGGAGAATTTAGTCAGGTAGGCCTGGAGAACACTTTGTCTAGCTTAATATGTTGGTCTTGCTGTTCAGAGTGTATAGAATGATATGTTGACTAAGCAGTTAAATCATTGAGGTTAGTATGGAAAAATGATCTTAAACATCAGTAGTCCTTGAGCTCTGGGAGGCTGAAGCAGAATGGCAAATTTGAGTACAGCATGGGCAGTTTAGTGATTTATCAAGATCTCTGCCTCAAAATTTAAATAAATAGGGCCAGGAATATAGCTCAGTGGCACAGCATCTGCCTGGCAACCATGAGGTCCAGAGGTTGATTCCTGGAACCAAAAAAAAATTAAATAAAAAAAGAGCTAGGGATTATAGATCAGGGTGAATCAGTCCCCAGTACTGAAAAACAAAAACAAACCTTTTAAAGAATTAGATTTAAGCAGAGTGTAGTTGCACACTGATGTAATCCCAGTACTTCAGAGGCTCAGGCAGGAGGATGGAGAGTTTGAGGCCAGCCTGGGCTATGCTGGGAGATATCTCTACCTACTGTTTTCTTTTTGTAGACAGGATCTTGCTAAATGGCCTATTCTGGCCTTAAACTTGCAATCTTCTTTCCCTAACCTCTAGCTACTTGGGATTATACATGTGCTCACCCCGACCCCTCTTTGCCTGTTTAGAGATAATGTTACTGTGTAGTTCAGGCTGGTCTTGAACTTCCTTATGTAGCCCAGGCTGGTCTTGAACTCATGGTAATGTGATCCTTTTGCAATCTCCTGCTCAGCCTTCTGAGTGCTAGAATTATAGATGTGCACCACCACCCTGGGTAGTTCTTTACTTTTTTTTTTTTTTTTTTTTTGTATCAGGAACTGAACTCAGGGCCTCACACTTGCCAGGCAGGCACTGTGCTGCTGAGCTATTTACCCAGCCCTAAATTCTTTTCTTTTTGAAACACTTTCTTCATTTTATTTATAGGGCTGTTGTGATTCTTCCTATCACACTGGCTGGCTGGCTGTATCTTATCAGTATCTCTCCAGTGCTGGGATTGTGCTTATTAAAGAGATGCATCACCATGCCTGGTTTTGTATGATGATGATCAAAATTTAGTCAGTCCTGTCAGTTATCTGATTATAACCCTCTTAATGATTAACAATACCTATTTTACTCAAAATAAGAATTAATTTGGCCCTCCCCCATTGCTTCTTTTACCCTCTTTCTCACTCTCCTTTCCCCTCTTCCTCCTCCTCCTCATATTCCTCCTCCTCCTCATTGTGTAGCTCTATCTGGCTTTAAACTCTCCATCCTCCTATCTCAACCTCCCCAGTGCTGGGATTGTGCTTATTAAGGAGATGCATCACTGTGCCTGGTTTTGAAGCTTTCTGTGATCTGCCTCTCTGCCTGGTTCCAGATAACCTCTCTGAACTCATATCCCACTACTTTCCCAGCCATATAGATCTTGCACTTCCTTGAATGACCTAGGCATGGTCTTACTTCAGGACCTTTATCGAAACTGTATCTTCAACTATCCTGTGGCTCCTTTCTTCACCTCTTCTCAGTGAGGCTAACCAGGCTGCCATATTTAAAACTGTACCCTGTACACCCCATGTGACTAGCTTATCACCTTCTAACATACCACAGTTGACCCTTGAACAACATGGCTTTGAACTGTGTTGGTCCACATACGTGTGAATGGGGAGGGGGGTAGATTTGCAACAGTTTGAAAAAATTTATAGACAAAACTGGATAGCTTTGAAATTTTGAAAAAATTAAGAAAAGTGTAGGTCATGGTGCATAAAATACATAGACAATAGTCTGTTTTATCATTTGCTACCATAAAGTGTATGTAAATCTATTATAAAAAGTTATAATTCATCAGAACTTCTTCATAGAAATATTTGAAAACCATATATAGCATCATTTGTCATCCAGAGATGTAAGCAAATGTAAAGATTCAGGGATGGGAGGGGTGTAGCTCAGTGCTGAATTCAAACCATTCCTCTCCTCACAAAGAAGAGATAAGGAAAGGCAAAAACTTGTGTTTATTTTTTTTTTAATTGGTACCCGGGATCGAACTCAAGATCACGAGTTTGCAAGGCAAGCGCTTGTGCTGCTGAGCTAAATCCCCAGCCCAAGGCAAAAACTTGAATGAATCTCTCAAAAAAATTTCTTTTCTGAGATAGGGTCTTGTTCTGTTGCCTAGACTAGCCTCACACTTAATCATCTTGCCTCTGCCTCCGGAGTAACTGGATTATAGGCATGTATCCCTGCTCCAGGAAACTTGACCAATTTTTGAAAATGTCATTATGTCATTTTGGATCTTAATTTGCTGTATAACAACTACAAAATGTTCTATTTTCTTGAAATAAATAGCTATTTTTTTTTTTTTGCTTGTTAATGGAGCTCACAAATGAAATGATTTGCTCTCATTAGTTTATTTTTTATCTTTATTTTTTATTTTCTTATCTACCACAAAAAATAAATTTAAAGTCAAAATTCTGCTGTAACAAAAAATTCTGCTGTAGAAGATCAAATAGGGAAGTTTTGAACAAATACCAGTGTTGAAGCAAATGTAAATAGTAGATAACATATTGATGCCAACTGAGGAAATACAATTCAACTTAGTCAGTAAATAAATCTGTTAACATCATCTGCCATGTGCCGATTTCAATAATGGAAGCACTGCTGTAGGATGTTTTGTTAAATGTCCTATAAGACCTGTATCTTTTTGTACAAGCCTAACATGTGGTAGTCACTTAATAATAGTTGGCTATTGATACCTAATTTTGTGCCTCTTAAATTATTTAGCTGAGGTAGGATATACTTATTTGTATATAAACTACAAACATGCCTTTTTCATTTGTCTTTTTGGTGCTACAAAATGAGTCTAGGGTCTTGAGCACTAGCTAGCTTACCATAGACATATATACACCTTTAACCCATTAAACTGCTTATAAATCTTATCTTTTAGCTACTGACAGTTTTTTAAAAAAAATTTAAAGGACAAAAGGTTTACTTTGGTTCATAGTTCATTCGTTCTTTCTTTCTTTCATAGGATCTTGCTGTGCAGTTCAGACTGGCCTTGAATTTACTTTGTAGCCCAGGCTGACCTTGAATTTGCAGTGATCCTTTTGCCTCAACCTCCAGAGTGCTAAGATTACAGGGATTCACCATCACATCCAGCCAGCCTTCTTTTTCTTGAAGATTTGCAATCTCTTAGATTTCAAAAATAAACATTTTTGTGATTTTTTTTTTTAATATGGGCTCAGGAATGAGGATTATAAAATCTGGCCTTTGTGATCAAACTCAGAAAACTAAAGTAAGTGAAATTTTCAGTTAATAGGAATTTTATTCTCTAGCCTTAGCTCCAAAAAGTTAATTTAACTTAACCATGGTCTGTCTCAGCATGTTTTCTTTGGAGTTAAAAAGTTTACTACTAGGGTTGGGGTTATAACTCAGTGGCACAGTGCCTGCCTGGCAAGCCAATATACTGAGTTACAATTCCTGGTACAAAAAAAAAAAACAAAAAAAGCTTATCACTTGTAACTGGGCAGAGTGGTACACATCTGTAATCCCACACCTGGGAGGCTGAGGCAGGAGGATTGCAATGAGTTCAAGACCAGTCTGCGCTACACAGTAAATTCAAGGCAACATAGCAAGACAAGACCCTGGTCTCCAAAAAGAAAAAAAAAAAGACCCTTTGTAATACATAAAAAAAGTTTAATTTCATTTCAGAACAAGGATTATGGTAAAAAGTAAAGTCTGTTAAAAATACAGAGGAGCCAGGCATGGTAGCATATACCTATAATCCCAGTATTTAGGTGCCTATGGCAGAAGTGGGGGGTCTGCAAGTTCAAGACTAGTCAGGGCTGCATATTGAGTTCAAGGCCAGCCCAAACTATGTAAAGAGATCTTGTCTTAAAATACACACATGCAGACAACAGAGAAATAATTAGAAATAATTGAATAATTTGTAGGATTTCCCAACAGGATATAAGAATTATGTATTTCTCTAATACCAGTTATATAGTTATTTTATAAAAGTAGAAGACTGTTATTAATCTTAACATTTTGTTTCTAATAGAGATTGACTGTGCTTGAAATACTGAATGGCTTTTTTCTTGTCTCATTTTTTCTATTCTGCCAAAGACATTTAAAAAAGAAAGTCTGCTTGGCAGATAGTAATTTAGATGGATGTAGAAATCTTTTTAGTAATTCCCACGTTTTTTAATAAAGGCATTTCAATAAGATTAGTTGAAAAAACTGTATGTGAAGTGAACATTGTTTTTTCACTAGGTTTTTAAATTTTATTTTATTTTTATTTTTGTAACGGGACCAAACTCAGGACCTTCTGCTTGCCTGTGCTGCTGAGCTATATCCCTCCCACTAGTTTTTATTGTAAAACCAAAAGACTTATGAGTGGGAAAAAAAAAAAACCATACTAATGTATAGAATGGGAAATTTGTAAGCAAGGTGGGATTTTTGAATTGTTCTAATTGCCTTATAAATAATGGTTCTCGGGCCGAGGATTTAGCTCAGTGGCATAAACACCTGCCTTGAAAGCACGAGATTGTGAGTTCGATCCCTGGTACCAATAAATAAATAAATGCATACATACATACATAAATGATGGTTCTCTTTGAATTAGTCTTCTCCTATAGACTAACTTTTGTCTTGCATACTAGAGCTTTGATATTTTAAATTAATTTAGTCTTGGTTTCTTCCTTTCTACTGGTTGGTATAGGCTCTAGCTGTAAGTATAGTTTATCTTTTTCTTTTCTTTCATCATCTTAAAATTCAGTTTTCAATCTCAGATTTCTTATATGTGACAAAATGAATTTAAGAATGAGCTGTAATGGGAAGCTGAGGAAGGAAGAGTGCTGTGAGTTTGAAGCCAGCATGGGCTACAAAGTGAATTCGAGGCCAGCCTGAACCATTTCAAAAAGACCAAGAAAAAAAAAAGTAAAATGATGGAAATAATGGAAAATGAATCGTTATTACTAGAAGAGTATATAGGAATATGTTCTTACAGTCTGGAATGGGAAAAATACTTTTAAGTATGACATCAAAGTCACATGATCAACTACTAATGAGGACAAAATCTTCTCAAAGTAAGAGGAATTATTTTAGGGCCAGGGATTTAGCTCAGTGGCATAAACACCTGCCTGGCAAATGCAAGGTCATGAGTTTGATCCCTGGTACCAAAAAAAAAAAAAAAAAAAAATTATATATATATATATTTTAAAATCTGGTTGAGCTAAGCCTGGTAATGTATATCCACAATGCTAGCTACTTGGAGGACTGAAACTTGAGGACCAGCCTGGGTAACTTAGTGGAACTTTGTCTCTATATAAAATTATTAAAAGTGCTGGGTTGTGTTTCAGTGGTAGAGCTCTTGCCTAGCATTAGCATGAACCCTGGATTCCACTCTCAATGCCACTAAGAAAAAAAAGCCAAAACAGGTCTAGTTGGGTTGACGAATTCTTCTAGAACTTAATAAAGCTATCTGGGTATGGTGGCACATACCTGTAATTCAAGCACTCTGGGAGGCTGAGGCAGGAGAATCATGAGTTTGAGCCCAGCCTGGGCAATTTAGCAAGATCCTGTCTTAAATTTAAAAAAAAGTGTAGTGTAGTAGCTCAGTGGGAAGGTCCTGGGTTCAATATCCAATAGCAAAAAGTAAGCAACAACAAAAGAGAACCTAAAAAGACTGGTACTGTATGCTTGTGCAAGGTTTGATCTTCAGTACTACTAAAAAAACCCCAAAAAACAACAACAACAAAAACACAAAATAGCATAACAACACAAACTTGGACAAAAAAAATTTTTTAATTGTCCAGAACAATTACATAATAGCTGTAATTTGGAAGTAATTTAAATGTTTTATCAATTGGTAAATATGTAGAAAATGTGGCATATCCATCATTAGAATACTGTTCAGTACTTAAAAAAAGAATCTTTATAGGTGCTACCACTGGAATGAACCTTAGAAACCAAGTGAAATGCATAACAATAGCAAATTGATAGGACAGAAAAAGCAAAAACCATCCTTGTCACATTCCAAAGCAATTCTGGAAGTCCTTTTTCATGAGTGTTGCATAGTCCTGGCTGACTCAGTGTCCTGAATCAATGCAAAAGCTTTACCTTTCACCTGGCATGGTGACGCACACCTGTCATCCCAGCACTCAGGAGGCAGGAGATAGGCAGGAGGATCACCATGTGTTTGAGGCCAACCCTAATCTCATTACAAGACCCTGTCTATAAAAAACAAAAACGAAGAAGAGAGAGAGAGAAGCAGTTCTGTAAATTGTCTTTAATGTTTTTACAAAGTGTGACAAAAATGCAGTGAAGGTGGTGGCAGAGTGCTTTGGAGCAGAAAGGTAAGCTCATTAAAACATTATAGATGTCTTCATTCCCCTTATTTATCAGATGTACAACTTATTCTTTCCCAAAGTCAAAATGACTATAAAGCCGAGTATGTTGGCACATGCCTATAATACCAGCACTCTGAAATGAAAGCTGAGGCAGTAGGGTCACAAGTTTGAGTCCAGCATGATCAACTTTGCAAGACCCTAATAGCCTAAACTATACAGTGAAACCCTGTCTCAAAACAAGCAAAAAAAAAAAAAAAAAAAATTTCCTTTTTAAAAAATACTTTGTATTTTGAAGGATATCAGACAAATAACAAAAAATTAGACTTATCATGTATCTAAACACCCAGTTAGGATATAATTACTAAATTGGCTCCTCTTTTTACTTTTATTTTTTGTACCAGGGATCGAATTCACAATCTTGTGCTTACCAGGAAGGTGCTTATGCCACTAAGTTAAATCCCTGGCCCTAATAATAATAATAATTTGTGTCTTGAGAATATCCTGCCCATTACAAGATTAGTTTTACATTCCCACAGTTGTTTTTTTTTTTGTGTGTGTTGTTTTGTTTTTTTTGATACCAGGTATTGAACTCACAACCTTGTGCTTACCAGGCAGGCACTTATGCTACTGAGTTAAATCCCCATCCCAAATTGATTCCTCTTGGAGAAAATCCCAGATAAGATAAATTTATCCATGACTATTTCTGTATATATGAAAGATAAGGAATCTTCTTAAAAACAATCATAAATCTATTGCTATACCTAAAAAGTTAAAAAATTAATTTCTTAATATAATTAAATATGAGTCTTAAAATTTTTTCAGTTAGCCAGGCATGATGGTGCACACCTATAATCCCAGCACTTAGGAGGCTGAGGCAGGAGGATCGCTGCAAGTTTAAGGCCAGCCTGGATTACATAGTGAAATCTTATCTCAAAAAATAAATACTAAATTTTTTTAAATAATAAAAAAAATTATCCCAATTGTCTTGCTGACTGCTACATCTTATGTTTAAATCCCCCTCCCCCAAAAAAGCCTCATGTCGTCATAGATGGGGGATTTTTCAGAGGTAGCTGTATCTAGATTGTATGAGGCTGGAATTAAGGGTGTGTGTTTATTAAATAGGTTTGGCATAATTCTGGGTAGGATTAAGGATGCCCTACCCTACCTGGATAAAATATAAGGGGCAGAAAGAGGGCCAGTATTTTCTCATCTCTTGCTTGCTTTTGCTGTCTTCTGCCTGCCATGAATTGTTCCTTCTCTCTGATGTCCCCCTACCCTGCCACCCTGCATTGGTGCCAGCCAACTATGGACTAAAACCTCTGCAAACTGTGAGCCAAATAAACCTTTCCTCCCTTAACTTGTGGGTTTTGGGTATTTTGTCTCAGCAAAGAGGAAAGTAATTTAAGACACTCTTTAAGCTGCTTAGAACTCCTAGACTCAAGTGATCCTCTTGCTTGGTTTCCTGAGTACCTGAAATATGTCACCACATCTGGTTTCAAAGGTTGTTTTTAAAGTCAATGTTTTATGGTTGCAATCCAATTAACCTACACACACTGTATTTTGTCTTTTGTCTTTTAATGTATAGGTTGTCTTTCACTCTATCTCCACCTTTTGGTAAGAATCTAGGTTGTTTCAAATATAAAATTCCCAGCTTCTGGCTTTCTGGTTTTTGTTTTATTTTTGGTAGGACAGGGGATTGAATCAGGGTCTTGTGTATACTAACTAGCCAAGCACTCCAACACTGAGCAAAACCCCACATCTATTTCTTCATTTTGAAACAGAGTTTCAATAAGTCACACAAGCTGGCTTCAAACTTGAGTCTCCTGACTCAATCTATCAAGTAGATAGGATTAAAATTGTGTCCTAGCTCACCTGACTTTACATTCTAGCCTTCACTAGTTGTATTGGTATCACATGTTCATACATGTTCTCAGTGTCTGGTAAAATGGTTTTAAGATACAACTTGATTAGATTACCACTAATTTTGAAAGATTGGGATATAGCTTCCATCCCCAGTGCCCTCACCTCGGCACCCTGCACACAAATTGCTTACTGCGTAAGCAGATGAGTTGATGCTGGCTGGTATTTCAGCATTCAGTAGGCCTGTTTGGGTTGCTTGAGTATTTTCATGATATGATGGCTGGCTTCCTCCAGAACATAGAATAAGTAATTCAGGAAAGTCAGTAGGTTTTTGTTTTGTTTCTTCCCTTTTGTACTGGGGATTGAACACAGGGCCTTCATACTGAGCTACATTGACAACCCTTACTATTTTTTGAGATAGGGTTTCCCTAAGGCAGGAAGTTGCCTGAGTTGGACTTGAATTTGTGATCTTTCTGGCTTAGCCTCAGAGTGTTTGATTTTTGTTTTGTTGAGATGGGGTGGCACTATATTGTCCAGGCTGGCCTCAAGCTTCTGGCTGAGGCAGAAGAATCCTTGCAAATTCAAGACCAGCTGATGGGTTCCACCCGTATGAAACAGCATGGTGCCTGCCCAACATGGCTTTGGGCCTGAGAGCTACAGCATGTCCCATGTCTCTTCAGTACTGACTTTCCACATACTTCTTCCAAGGCTAAAATTTAACATCCCTGCTTTTTGCGGGTACTAGCATTTTCCTTCCTAATCAGCTGTTACTATGTCATTCTGCCTGCCCCTTCAAACTCCATCACCTGTCAAACCTACTAAAAGTCTGAACTGCTTAGTGAGACCCTCTAAAAAAAGGCAAAAAGAAAAAAATTAGAGAATTACAGCCACATTTGTTCTATTAGGGATATAGATCTTCATTCTTAATCTGTAGTTTTGTTTTGTTTTATTTTTGAGATAAAGTCTTACCATGTAGTTCAGGCAGGCTGGTCTTAAATTCACTATATATCCCAGGCTGGCCTCAAACTCGTGGCAATTCTGCCTCAGTCTCCCATGTGTTAGGATTACATCACATCTGGCCCTTTTTTGGTTTTTATTTGCAGCAGGGTCTTGCTAAATTGATAAATTCCCCAGTGAGGCTTGAACTTTGAAACCTCCTGCTTTAGCCTCTCTGAGTGCTGGGATTATAGGCGTGTGCCACCATGCCTGATTTTGTTAACATTTTGTATAGCTGTAGTGCAGTATCAGTTTCAGTGACCAAAAACTGACCAAATAACTATTGTATGTTTGCTCTTGGAGGCTAATGAAGGATTAAACTCTTGCCTTGTGTAGTTCTGTTCTGTCCCAAAAGTGTTATTTTGCTGGTATTGTTGAAACTTGTAGCAGCAGTCTTTTACTGTTAAACATTGTTAATCCTCATATTCATATTTGCTTTGTTTTAAAATAATTTTTGCATTGTGTCCCCATCTTTGGTTTATAATCTTTACAGCACCAGAACCATGTTGCCTGCATTGTCTTATTTTAATCACGTGCCAGTTTTGCAGTGCTACCAAGACTGGATTTGAGAAGCAGCTTGTGTGAATCATTTACATACATTTCTGTTTATAGTCCCCAAATTAATTTGTAACGTTTTGTTTTATCTAATTACATGTTCAAAGCACATTTTTAATAATTCATTTTTGGAAGGATTTTTAAATTATAGCATTTTAAAATTGACTCAAAGAGCAGAGGCTATTAAACAATAGGAGCAAGACAATATGTAGGACTTTAAATGATTGCTAAACATTTGAATGTTCTAAAAAAATGTAAGTCTGTGTGTCTGTGTGTGTCTCTACATGATATTCCACTAGGGACTTGGAAAGATAGGTTTTGCACAGTATCCTTGCTGTTATTGTCAGCCATAAACAAATTACACGTTTTTAACAAGTTAATGTCAGATTGGCCAGGAGCCACTAGGAGGTGTGTACTTAGTGACATCAGCTGGCGAAGAGCCCTGGTAACAGGGAGGTTTGGAGGGGTAATGGAGAGAGGAAGGAAGAGGGAGGGAGAGAAAGACACACAGAGACTGACTGTATCTGGGGATTCTGGCAAGGTGAAGAGCTGGTCTGTTTGGTAGGACCTTCCCATCTGGGTTCCATCTGTGTTTCCCTGGAATGGGACAGGCAGCTCTAGTCAGTGAAAAATCGCAGATGTGAGAGAGCTGACACATGTCCAGCTAATGAAAGGAGGAAGAAAGCTGGTCTCCGATTGGGCTTTGAAGATTAGGAAGAGAAAAAAGCAGAGCTTTTTAAATATTTATTTCAAATAAATTTAATGTCTTAAGAATCTGGATTGTTTTAATCTGGACATTCAGGGTAAGTACATTTTAATTTAGTTTTGGAGGATAATGTGCACAATGCACTGCCTTTCCAAGCTTTCGTGTTATCTCATTATGATCTGAATATTTCTTGATATTTGATGAGTTAAAGCAGCCTATAACTCCTTAGTTCATTTTAATGCTTCATTTTGTTAATACCTCATTTTTCACTTGTCTCCTTTATATTTGAATGCCATGCTTTTTTTTTAATGCCATCCTTTTTTGAATGCAGTTTAGTAAATAATCAGATACAGTATATGAATTTTATAGCTAGAAGGTAATTACAGTTACTATGTGTTACAAACATATACTGAAAATTAAAAAAGAATTCTACAGCTAGAAAAGTAGTTTGACAAGTATTACTCTAAGCCATTCTACATTGGATCCTTCTGTGATGTTTTGAGGGAATTTTGATCTCCTTAAGTATGCATAATACAAATAAGCAGCGTTAGAGAGATGGCTCAGAATACTCTTTCCTATTGTCAGGTTTTATTTCAGTTTATTCAGGCAATGCAATAAAACTAATCTCTTCATTTAAACATGTTTAGCTCCTTTTCATTACATTTTGCTCCCATGGTGTTTTCTTATTTATTTCTTATGCGCAAAATAAACATATAACAT
This sequence comes from Hydrochoerus hydrochaeris, assembly GCA_004027455.1. NCBI lineage: Eukaryota > Metazoa > Chordata > Mammalia > Rodentia > Hydrochaeridae > Hydrochoerus > Hydrochoerus hydrochaeris. Next base: position 79,721 of record PVLA01001639.1, on the reverse strand, counting down.
TGTCTCAAATTGTGAATGTAGGGAGTTCACACAGATGTAACTACCTTGTTTTGTAGTCCTGATTTGAAATATCCAGTTTGGCTTTCTGCTGTTTTTTGATGTTATTTTCCCCCCATTATTCATTATATCTTTGAGGCTTCCAGATCCATATACTGTGTGGAAAGAACATGAATTTGAGAGTTACACATATTATATAGCCATTATTCACTAATTTTCTCACTTTTAGCAATCTACTCTTCTCTTTGAGTCTCTTATTTTTGTGTAATCCTGACTCATTTTATTGGGTAAATTATCTAACATTTGTGTCAACATAGAAGTCATATAAATTAGTTTCTGAAGTTCCTGGATGTGTATTTTTGTATCTCAGTAGGTTTCTAAATCCTTTATCTTTTCTGGAGGGGAGGGGTTTCTAGGGATTGAACCTGGGACCTTGTGCATGCCACACAAATGCTCTACCATTGAGGTACATCCCAAGGCCAACTATTTGCATTTGTAATCTTCAACTTGAGTGCAGAATGGATCTTACTTGAAGTTCTTGTTTTCAGATATCTTTCCTCTTGTTGCACCTACTTCCCAGATCAGCTATGTGTTTTAAATATTGTGTCATCTTTGCTAAGTCTCTTTATGATTATAGTTTGGAAAGCATTCCAACTATAATGTAATGCAAATGAATCTGTCAGACTATAGCAGAGTAGAACTTGGAAAAAGTCAGCATACAAGAATAAGGTACTAAATTGTACTGCTTTGTGACATTTGTCTTTAAATTGTTCCCCTCACCTGAATATTCTGGAAGTCCTCAAATAAGAACTTTAAAGAATACTTTTATTGGCCTGGGGGTTTAGCTCAGTGGCACAGTGCCTTCCTTACTGGCAAGTGTGAGGTCCTGAGTTCAATTGCCAGTACTCCCCTCCAGAAAATTAATTAATTAATTGATTGATTGATTGTCTTTCTGAGACAGAATCTCACTATGCAGTTCAGGCTGGCCTTAAGCTTACTTTGTAGCCCAGGCTGGTCTTGAACTTGCAAGGATCCTGCCTCAGCCTCCTGAGTGCTGGGATTATAGGCACGAGTCACCACACCCAGCAAAAAAAATTTATTCTTACCGTTCTTCCACTTTATATTAGTTGAGTATTTCAAGAGAATAATACAATACTATTCACTTTCTTCCTTCAATTTTATAGTAGGATTTCTTGTGATGGAGGGCACATTGTAATCTCCCAGTGCTGGGGATTGGATCCAGCATTGTCTAAAAGCTAGGCAAGTACTTTATCACTGAGCTACATATCCAGCCCTTTTTTTTTGGTATCAGGGATCGAACTCATAACCTCACGCTTGCCAGGCAGGCACTTAAGCCACTGAGCTAAATCCCTGGCCCTACCCAGCACTTTTTGTTGTTGTTGTTGTTTGGGTTTTTTGAGAAAGGGTCTCACTGTTACAGTTCAGGCTGGCTTTGAATTCACTGTGTATCTCAAGCTGGCCTCAAATTTGTGGTTATTCTCTTGCCGCAGCCTCTCAATTGCTAGAATTATAAATGTCCCTCCTTAGGGCACATTCATTCATTCATTCATTTATCTATTTTGTCTTTTTTTTTCTATTTTGTCTTTTTGAGGCAGTGTTTTGCTACACTGACCCTGAATTGACTTTGTAACCTGGGCTGGCCTTGAACTTGGAACTGTTCTTCTGATTCAGCCTGCCCAAGTGCTGGGATTATGGGCATGTGACAATTTAGGGCACTTTTAAAATTGAGCTTTTCTGCTGGGCATGGTGGTACATACCTGTAATCCCAGTATTTGGGAGGCTGAGGCAGGAGAACTGCTGTGAATTGAGGCCAGCCTGTGCTACAAAGTGAGTTTAGCCTGAACTGCATATGTCTCAGAAATACCAGGGAAGGTGGGAAAAAAGCCTTTTTATAAGATCTCATTCATTCATTTCAGTACTGGATAGGGCCTTTGCACTGAGTTACATTCCCAGATTTTTTTTTTTTTAATTTTGATTTTGAGACAGGGTCTAAATTCCTCATAAAGCTTCCATTCCAAATTGAGTTGAGTAGAGCCAGGGATTTAGCTCAGTGACATAAGGGCCTGACTGGCAAGCTCAAGGTTGTGAGTTTGATTCCCAGTACCCTCCCCCCCAAAAAAAAAGAAAAAAAATTCATTCCTGCAAATTGAGTAAAAAATTGGGGAGGGTGTTTTTTTTTGTTTGTTTTTGTTTTTTGTTTTTAGACAGGCTTTCATCATGTAGTCCAGGCTGGCTTTGAATTCATGATCCTCCTGCCTAAATCTGAATACTGAGATTACAAATGTGTGCCAACACACATAGAGAGGGGGTTTATGTTTTGATAGGTACAGTTTTCATCATCTTTGGGGCTTGTTTGAATATTTGAGAGGATATAGACTTTACACTGAATCTGCATGATGCTCCTTCAGTCAACAAAAAGTTGACATTACATCCTTAAGAAATATTCTTCTAGAGATGAGGGGATAAAAGGATTTAGCACTGAAGTGAGTATGGGTTACCATCTACTCTGGAGAACCTAAAAAAGGGATTTTAAGAGTCTCATGCTCTATGACTGAGCTAGCCAGGCAGTTCACTGAAAAAAAAAAAAAAGGGATTTTATAGCATTTTGTGTCCACACTAGGAATGTGCCTCCCCCCGCCTACACCGGGGATTGAGCTCACAACCACGCGCTTGCAAGGCAGGCGCTTATGCCATAGAGCGAAATCCCCAGCCCCAGGAATGCTTTTTTGAAGTACAAAATTATTGTTTGTTTTGTTGCAGGGGTTTTACACAAGCTCTACCACTTAGTTATACACCCAGCCCTTAGGAACACCCCTGTGTACACACACACACACACACACACACACGATTTAACCATGTGCCTTTGCTGCTGATCTATATCCCAGGTCCCCGCCACCTTTGTTTGAGGCAGGTTCTTACTGTGTAGTTCAGGATGGCCTTAAACTCACTTATGTACCCCTGGCTGGCCTTGAACTCTTGTCAGTCCTTCTTCCTCAGCCTCCTGAGTGCCCAGTCCTTGTTTTTTGTCTTGAGACACAGTATTACTGAGTTCAAATTTGAGAACTTGAAATCTTTATGCCTCGGCCTCCAAGAATGCTGGGGTTTGATACAGGTTTTTTTTGGTAGGGGGCTGAGAGCATTTTTGAGACATGGATTCCTTAAGCAGGTCTTGAACTCATGGTCATCTTCCTGCCTCAGCTTCCTGAGTGCTGGGATTATAGGGATGTGTCACCATGCACAGCTAGTTTTATAACTAGAAAAATTCAAATAGATTTGAAAGATTGTTTGAGACAGTTCACTTATAGTCATTTTAAGGTCATTTAGTACTAAACATGCTCCTAAATCCCCAGTGATAACCTATAGACATTGTTAGGATTAGAAAGGAATTCAGGGATAATCTAGTCGGATGTGCTTTTTTTTTTTTTCCTTTGAGACAGGATCTGGCTATGTAGTTCAGGGCAGCCTCAAACTTGTGGCAATCTTCCTGCGTTAGCCTTCCAAGTGCACTACTATGTCTGGCTCAAGTGTACTATTTATTGTATCTCTGTAAGGGAAGTTGATGGAAAGCTATAGGATGGATAAAAGTCTGCTTGGACTAGAGTTTGAAAACCCTACTTGGTGACTGAACTGGATCAGAATTGTGTTCTGAATTTCCATTGTTAGTATATGTGCTGCTGAAGTGAGTACTGTTCTGAATTTCCAGGACATTCATTTTACAGTTTTTTTTGTTTTGTTTTGGTTTGGTTTGGTTTGGTTTTTTTGGTACTGAGGATTGAACTCAAGGTCTTACTGAGTGTCCCCCTCCACCCTGTTTTTTTGAGACAGTTTCACTAAGTCGACCAGGCCGAGCTCAAACTTGTAAATCTCTTGTGTTGGGCTCCCAGAATACTGGGTGTGTGCCACCATACCTAGTTTACAAATTTTTTTGATTGCTTGTTGTGTGATAATATAAGAAATAAAAGTGATGAAATTTCATAGAGGAGATGCATGAATGCACATGTGTTAAGTCCTAAAAGTTTGTACCAACTAAGGGAAACAGTTTTCATGGAGGAAGTTACATTTGAACAGAAGAATATGGGGAGATGAAGGATTTGGACTCTGATGTTTGGAAGGAGTATAATCAGTGGATCACTGTATCTTAACTTAGAATTTGTCAAATGCATAGTTGTACTGTTAATTTCTACCATGTTTTAAAGTAGGGCTACCTGTTGCTTTCCAAATCCATTTATTTCTGAGACTCTTACCTATGCGTACACATGCCTGCCTAAAGGTTTCTACTGTAAAGTACTATGTGGGTTAATTTTTCCTTTAAGTCAATAAATAAAGTAGCTAGTGGTAGTTATTTCTTTAAGAAAAACAATCTATTGTAACTGGTTGTTATATTTTAATTGACTGTTGGGCTTCCTGAACCACATTTAACTTTTAATAACTATATGATGACACAAGTTTAGGCTAGGAAATTTAGAATGTATGTGAATTTACTTTTCTATAGCATGTCAAAACCTGCAAAAGCAACTCTTTGTACTTTGTTTTTAAAGCAGTAGTTCATAGAAATCCTGTTACAATTTAATCCTGAACAGCTTGTTAGAGATGTCTGACAAAGTGAGATGCAGTTTTGTATAGAATATGTATGTATATATTGTCTGGAGTTGCCCCATTGCTGTAGCTAAAGTTTGGTTCTGTAAGACAGGTAGAAGAAAGACAATGAAGTATTGTGTGTGGGCTTTGGCATTAAGCTGTGTGATCAAAAAGTAATGTAACTTTCACTTCCAAGCTTCAGTTTTTTCAACTGTAAAACAGGAGTAAAAATGAGTTCCAAGGATTAAATTTGTGACTAGTATGATACTTGCTGCAAGAATGCTCAATAAGGTTTATCTTTTCATGTGATTTTTCTCACTCTCTCAGAACACTAAAGTCACAGTAACCAGAAGACTTAAAATGCGACGTGTGGATGTGTGTGTTTTTCACTTCAGATTGACAGGGAACCAACCCTGCTGCTTTAACTAATTCTTAGTCATGAGAGAAGAGTGCATGTAGAGAATGCAGCGGCCTTAAAATCTCAAACCTGTTGCTGTGTGGCAAGCTGTTAATGTTTAGAGACCCTTCATCACTTACTCTGCTGGTAAAACTGGGGGATGGGCTGCTTTGCGGGTGACAGATGTGCCCTCTGCAGCCGGCAGGCACGTGCCGGCTCTGTGCCTCTGCTCCCAACACCAGGTGCAGCCATTGTTCTGGCTGGTCTGTCTTCATCTAGCCTCGTCTGTTACTCTTCTCTTTCTAGCTCATTGTTTCTGTAGGATATTAGCATTAAAAACCCATCTGAAACCCCCATGTCCCTCAACTGCAGGTGACTGTTATTGGCCCCAGCTGCCACCCTTGCGCTTGATTACTTCCATATGGGTCTCTGCAAAGAAGTAGTCGCCATTTATTGATTTCTACCACAACCCCCACGTCTATTACTGAAACTATAATACCCTGAAATCTATTAGACCCCCAGTAGTCTGTGTAGCTTAGTTGACACTACAACTGTGATGAACGTTTTACTAGCAAAACTAATTATACCTCTTTATCCCCTCTTTACTTCCTACGTAAATATTAAATGTAGAAAGACCAGATTGTTGTAAGTGGAATAGCAGATCTTTTAAATGTCTGGAGAAGACTCATTTCTAATTAGTAGTAAATCATTTAGGATCTGGATCAACCTTTATGGAAAATTTTAGTCACTGCTTTAAATATTTTATACCACACCCATAGTATTTAAGTAAACGATGTCTAAGTAGACCCCTACAGTGGGGTGGGGGAACACAAAAGTTTTCATCATTTGCTTTTTGGTTTATTAAATATAATTGGATTAGACAGTATATTAGGAAAGGGGCCTAATTTAAAACAATAGTGTTTTTACTGCTTAAAGTTTGTATTAGTTAAATCCTTTTCTTTTGCATTATCTTGTCTGTTTTCTTTATTTGAACAAATAGTAATTCCAGTGTACTTCAAATAATAGTACTTTGAATAAATAGATGGTATCCTGAACTTCCCCATCCTTTATCAGTAAATAAATGTATGTGTTCCATTTTGGTTATTGTTCTAAATTAAGATTATAAATATAAAATTTAAGTATCCAGTTTTTTGCTTTTTGTTTTTTGAGACAGGGTCTTATCTATAATTTAGACTGGCCTTGAACTCACTATGTAGCCTGAGCTGGCCTTGAATTCACGGGATACTCTTAAATCAGCCTCCTAAGTGCTGGGATTACATACCTGTACCACCATTCCTGGTTTAAGTGCCCAGTTTTAGGGGCAGTCTAAATTTGTTGCTCATTCCTGATGATTTGTATTGTGACCTTGAAGAGTATCCTGGTAGCCTAAATTAAAGAAGCCTGGCAGTCAATGGGTGGTAACTGCCCGGTGTGATGCCACATGCCTGTGACTCTGAGTACTCTAGGAGGCTGAGGCAGCAAGCTCACAAGGTAGGACAGTTTAGTGACTTAATGGGACACCTATTTAAAAATGAAAAATAATAAAGGGCTAGGGATGGATGCAGCTCAGTGCAAAGGCCTAAGTTCAGTCCTCAACTCTGCCAAAGAGTAGCAGTGACTGATTTTTGACAGCCGAACATTTTGCTTCACAACTCAGGGTTTATTGTTTTGATTTTGTTGAAGGGGGTGGGTTCCTGGAATTGAACCCAGAGTCTAGTATATACTAGTTAATTGTTCTACTACATCCTTTTTTTTTTTTTTTTAAGACAGGGTCTTGCTGTGTAGTTCACATTGACCTTGAACTCACTATGTAGGTCAGGATGGCCTTGAACTCCCAGCTATCCCTCAGCCTCCAAATGCTGGGATTACAGGCATGCACCACCAACCCTGGCCCACCAGTCCTTTTTAATGTTTTTATTTTGAATGTTGGGTGTTGCAGTACATCTTTATAGTCCCAGCACACAGGAAACTGAGGTAAAAGGGTTGTCGAAAATTCTCAGCCAGTCTGGACTACATAGTAAATTCAAGGCCAGGCTGGAATATATAATGAGACCTTGTCTCAAAAAGAAAAAGAAAAAAAAGTTTTCTTTTGAGATAGATAAATTGCCCAGGCTGACCTTGAACTTGTGATCCTCCTTTCTTAGCCTACTGAGCATACAACTCATTTTTAAGGTATACTCTTCAGTTTACAACATTTAAGAATCAGTTATTTGCAGCAAGTTATCCCAGCATGTGGGAGGCTGAGGCAGGACATCACCACAAGTTAAAGGACAATTTGAGTTACATAGTGAGACCTTGTCGCCAAAAAAAAAAGTTACTTATGAATTCTAACATTTAAAGTAACAGATTCAGTATTTTAAACTTAGTTAATGGAGCTTTTACCACAAACAATTAAGAAACGGGGGCCATTTCTCTTGGGGGAAATGTCTTTGTTTTTCTTCCTTTTTTTCTTTTTGCTGGAGTTTTTAAAAAGTTACATAATTACAAAAGCTTTTGGCAACCAACATTTTACCTAATGGCTCCAGTGAAGGAAAGTCTTAAGGTAAAGCAGTGTGTAATATGTTTATAACAGGTTTGTATTTGTGCTATTTGAAGATAATTTTTTTGAGATCTTTTAATTGTGCTGCTGGGTGTTTGTTTGTTTATTTGGTGTTTGTTTGTTTTTGTCTTTTTGACACAGGGTCTCTCTATGTAGTTCAGGCTGGCCTTGAGCTCACTTTATAGCCTAGGCTGGTCTCGAACTCACAGCCAAATCCTCCTGCCTCAGCCTCCCAAGTGCTGGGATTTTTTTGTGAGCCACCATGCCCTGCTTGTTTTGTTTTGTTTGTAATAGGGGTTGAGCCTAGGGAGTGCTGAGCTATATTCCTTACCTTTTTAAAATTTTTTTATTCTGAAACAGGTTGCTAAATTGTCTAGGCTGGCCTCAAATCCTCTTGTTTTAGCCTCATAAGTACTGAATTACAGTCATGTGCCTATCTCTGTTCCCTCATCAGTGACAGAAAAATGCAAAGATTAGAGAAGTAAAAAAGGGGAAGAGTTGAGATTTGAAACTGGGTTTTCTGACCCAGAATTAGTTCTGCTTTCATTTAAACTTTTTGTTCAGTTTGGTAATACATGCCTGTAATCCTAGCACTGGATGCTGAGGCAAGAGGATTACAGTGAGTTTGAGGCCAGCCTGGGCTGCATAGTGAGTTCTAGATCAACCTAAACTACATAGTGAGATCCTGTTTCAAAAAAAAAAAAAAATTATTGTTTCATAGTACTAGGGATTAAACCCAAGGCCATTGCACTGAACTATATCCCTAACCCTTAATTTTTTTTTTTATTCAATTTTGAGAACAGGATTTTGCTAAATTGCTCCAAGCTGGGTTTGTACTTGGTGATCCTTCTGCCTTGGCCTCCCAGAAGGGGGTTAGTTACTGGGAGGATTATGGATATAGGCTACCACATGCCCTGGTGAATTTTTTTTTTTTTTTAAACCAAAAGCCACCAAATGAATGACTAGAGAATTTGAGCTTAAGTTTTAAAAAAGCACAGGTCTTGGTAAGGCAGTAGAAAGATGCATGTAAAACATTTATATAGATGTTTTCTTTTATTAAATTAATATATGGATATTTAATGCATTAATAAAAGAAAACATAATCTTCCACATAAGCAATTTGTAACATTTTCTGACATTTGATCTATATCCAAGAATTTTGAGGTATGTATAAGAAAATGCAAACTAAAAAGACAACTCAAAACTGGCAGTCAGGTGTAGTGGCATATGCCTATAATCCCAGCACTCAGGAGAGCCTTGAGCCAGGAGGATCACTTTGAGTTGAGACCAGCCTGTACTACATAGTGAGACTCTGTCTCAAAAAACCAACCAATCAACCAGCCAACGAATCAAGTTGGCAGAGGATCAAGAACCAAGGAATTTGAGAAGTAAAATAAAGCTGTTACTTGCTGTTCAACATTATTTTAACCTAATCCTGATAGCTAAAAACTTTGCTGCTTTGTTTCCCTTGTCTGGTTCAAGAACACGTTCTAGGGAAGGCTTTTGTGCTACCATAGTGAATCAGGAAATGTGTCCCCTGAAGGATGATATCCAGGGCAGTTCTTGTGTTTATGAAAGTTCCGTTGGAGAGGATGGAGAACCTAGTAAAGTATAAAGCTGAGAATAGAGGATATTAAGAGCAGAGAGGCCAAATGTGATGGCTGGGGTGGTGGTACATACCAGTAATCCCAGAATTTGAAAAGCTGAAGTAGAAAGATTGCAAGTCTGATTCCAGCCTAGGAAATTCACTGGCTTAGTGAGACCCTCTCTCAAAATTGGAAAAAAAAAAAAAAAAAGGTTGGGGCTGGATAGGGTTGTATGTCTCAGCATAAAAACCCTGGTTTCAATCCGCAGTATTGCGTGCGCGCACACACACACACACAGAGAGAGAGAGAGAGAGAGAGAGACGACTGATGCCTTGATGTCTAGGTTATACAGATCACACCCCATGCTGTGTTTAGGAACTGTATCCTGTAGCAATATTATTAAAACTGTTCACAGAATTTTATTTTATTGTTAAGCAGGGATATGTGAGTTAAGCTTTGAGGGAGACGTCTGAGCAAAGTATGAGCTTGATGAGAATAATCTTAGCATCATGGAAACCATTTGAAATGACTGGTAGAGACAGCAAGCTGTGTGTGGTGGTGAATGGCTGTGAGTTTGAGGTCTGCCAGGGCTACAAAGTGAATTCAAGGCCAACCTGAACTTCATAGTGAGACCCCATCTCTGGTGGCTGAGGCAGGAGTATCCTTCCAAGACCACTCTGGGCTACAAAATGAGTTTAAGGCCAACCTGAACTCTGTAGTGAGACCCTGTCTCAGAAAGACCAAAAAAAAAAAAAAAAGATAACAAACACTGGGAGAGATCTAAGCAAAAATATCACAAGTCTGAGCTTTGTTGAAGGTGAATTGTTAGGAGCAGAGGATTTCAGTTTGAGCAGTGTATGATGCAACGATTGACTAGTTTTGTTTTTATTTTTATGGAAATTGAACTTTTGTACTGAGTTACAGCCTTGGCCTTTTTAAAATTTCTATTTTTTATGTTGATACAGTGTCTCCTTAAATTGCCCTGGCTGGGTTTGAACTTGGGGTTCTCCTACCTCATCCTGCCTCAGCCTCATAGGATCCTGGGTTTACAGGAGTGCACCACCATACAAGTCTAGAAAGATTGTTTTGTTTCTGCTACTAGGGTGCAAACCCAGGGCTTCATACATGCTAGGCATGCACCATACCACTGAGCAAATCCTCAGCCCAAGAATTATTGGCTTTAGAGTACATATTTAGAACCAACCACATAGCTCAGTGATACAGCACTTGCCTAGCACGTGTGAAACCCTGAATTCAGCAAGCAGTGCACCCACACTCACGCATGCATGCACATAGATACAGACACTCATTTAATGGCCAAGTCACAGTCCTGCAACTAGTTCATCAATTGACTTGTAAATTTCTCAATAAATGAGAAATTGTAAATACCTAGGACATACACTATAGTATTTGGGGTTTCTCCCATTTGTTTGTTTGTTTTGAGAGAGTTTTGCTACATAGTCCAGCTGACCTTGAATCCACTGTGTATCTCAGGCTGGCCTCAAATTCATGGCAGTCCTCCTGGCTTAGTGTCTTGAGTGCTGGGGTTACAGTAATGTACCACCATATCCAGTTTAACATTACAGATATTCAGAACAAAGGAACAGGAAACTCCAACTTAATGATTTTGCTTTTATTTGCATAACTCTTTATATGGAGTACTATAATGTATTACAACATAAAAGTACAGTACTGTTCAGTACAGTCAGCAAAAATTACAGTATATTGTACAGATAGTACTGCTGTACTATACTGTATACTGTATCAAAAAAAGACATTGAGGCTCCATAAACTAGAGGTTAAAAAAATAAAAACAAACTATCCAAAGGAAAAAAGGATCATATGTCTAAGCAGCAAGTCAAACAGTATGCCTCGGTTGAAAGTCCAAATCATCTTTAACCAGATAGGCTGTTATATAAGGAATATCTGTATAGGGTCAAACACAGACTTAAGTGAAAAGATTACATTGTTTTTTTTTTTCCCCCAAAAAAATGTGTTTATTAAAGCATTTTGTGCTTTCAAAAGAAGGTTGGATGAATTGACTTGCATTCTGTGAGTATTTTATTGGACATTTGGGGTAGCAAAATAATTTTTAAAATATTTCTGGCAACTAATTTTTATCTGCAAGATGAAAAAGTAAATTCTAGTTTTTTTTTTTTAAATTAAAGTAGCAGACCATATGGTGTTTGCACAGACTGTTTTCTTATGTGAAGTAGCATGTTATTTTTCTCTTTTAGGATATGATGCTTTACCCCAAATCAGTATTCTGAAACATTTATTTATTTAGAGACAAGGTCTTGCTATGCACTTCCAGCTGATCTTGAGCTCACTTTGTAGCCCAGGCTGTTCTTGAACTTGCAATGATTCTCCTGCCTTAGCCTCCCAAGTGCTGGGATTACTGGCATGCACCACCATGCCTGGTTTGAAACATTTATTTTTTAGTCAACAGTAACTAGTCTTTATTGATGCCTCAATTGATGTTGCCATTTGTATAGTGCTTAACCCTGATTTATGTAGTTTAACATTTTAAAAATTATAAATAGACACATTGCCATAGTATTTCCTAACCTATTTTTACCATAACACACATATAAAATATGTTTTGGTTATCCCAGACTGAGGAAACCCATATCTCAGTAAATAATATTCATACATCTCTAATGTGGCTTGGCATGCAGTTTAGGAAGTTCTCCTTAATAGATGAGGTCCAGAGACCTTGCTATATATGCTATATATGTTATAGTTGGTAAACTAGAATTAGAAAGCAGTAATGAAGTTTAGGCTATGTATCAGATACTATATTCAGGTATGGCTATAAAAGTGAAAACCTAAAGAACTCACAGAAGGGATAGGCTCCAGATTAATAAAGAGGTTTATTAAGTTTAAGTTGAACCTTAAAGTTGGAGTTTTAAAGTACCTGAGACAAGAAAAGGAGGTCATAGAGAACACAACCGGTTTTATTGTCTGTTTAATATCTGCTGAAGGTCTCCACTTAATAGTAGGTATTAATACTTAGGAATTCACTCTGATGGTATGCTTCGTTTTTTGACCTTCCAGAGTGCTCATTTATCTTCCATTAATGTTGTTTGGATTTAGTCCCCACTACATTATAGCTTCCTGTTTACATTATGCTTTTAATTTGCAAAACTTTTTGCCCACATATATCCCTCCCCCCTGAGATAGAGAATAAAATTCAAGTGGTTGTTTGTTTGCTTATTATTGTTTAGGTTTGTTTCTTTTGTTTTTTGGTGCTGGGAATTGAACTGAGGACCTTGGGTTTAACAGGCAGGAAGGCACTGTGCCTGGTGAGCTAAATCCCTCGCCCTATTGTTTAGTTTTTTGAGACAGGGTCTTGCTAAGTAGTTCAGACAGGTCTTGAACTCATTATGTAGTTGAGGCTGGCCTCAAACTGATGGCAATCCTTGAGCCTCAGCCTCCAGAATGCTGTGATTACAGGGGTGCACCACCATGCCCAGCTAGTATTTTTATTTTTATAGAGGAGAAAACTGCGACATCCATCATCCTATCAGCATTTGAGTTCCCAGATAAAAAGGTCTTTTTCTGTAACTTGACAGCAATGCTGCAGACTTAACCAGCAGAATCCTCTTCAATTCTCTGGGCACAGCTTGGAGTGCTGACTGAGGCGGCCAGCAGGAGGGCCACAGCAAGGCTGACAGCACAGTTGCTGATTAGAGCTAACAGCCTGGCATCTGTAAATTCCAGCTGTACATTTTTGCTACACCATATCTAGATTTTTACTCACACTTCTAAAGAAACAGGGTTTGGAAAAATACAAACTAAACCATTCCAAACTTAGAAATATGCTCTGACTGTGGGAATATTCTGTATTATCTGTGAGATCCCATAGTTAATACTTTCCTCATTTCATTTATTGCCATATTTAGGCCATCATTTCTATACCAATTTTAATGCCAAAATAAGATCGAGCTGTCATAATAGATGAATTGAGTGAGTGCTAATTGTGTCACTAACATGTTGCCAAAGAGATTTTTTTCTAGCTGGCTTTGTTCCTCTGTCTTTCAGTTTGTTTTGGAAAATAGTCCGGTACCTGGAAATGTTTTAAGTATTTTTTTGTTGTTTTTGTTTTAAATATTTACTCATTCATTCATTTATTTTACTTTTTGAAATTTTTTTTGAGATAGAATCTCACTATGCAGTCTTAGAGTGACCTCGAACTCACTATGCCATCCAGGCTGACCTTGAACTCACTATGTATCCCAGGCTGGCCTCAGCTTAAAGCCATCCTCCTCCTTTAGTCTTCCAAGTACTGAGATACAGGTATGCATCACTACACCCAGGTCAATCATTTATTTGCATTATGAGGATTGACCCAGGGACTTTGCACTGAGACTGAGCTATATCTCTAGCCTTTTATTTCTTTTTTTAAATTTACTTTTATTTTGAGACAGGATCTCACTAGTCATTAAATTGCTTGGGCTGAACTCAACCATATAGTCCTCCTAGCCTCAGCCTCTCAGTGTACTGGGATTATAAGCATGTACCACAACACCTGGCTTCTTTTTCTCTTTTTCTGTCTCTGTCTCTCTCCTGGCACTGTTTTGCTATATAGTCTAGGCTGGCTTCAAACTTTTATTTCTCTTGCCTCAGTCTCCTGAGTATTGAAATTATAGGCATATACCACCATGCCTGATAAGGGTGTATTGTTAAAACAATCATTTCAATGAGCAGTGACCACTAGTGACTCTTTATAGTTATGGCTATACTTAGTATTCATTCATTTTTCTGAAGTATGTCAGTTTTTGGAGATAAGGAATAAAATTTCTAGATTATTAATTTTGAAGAAAGAAGGAGCAATCTTATTGTGGCACCACCATTTTGAAATCATGGTTTATTTGTAATTAAAACCTTAAGGCACCCCTCTGCCATTGCTAGTCTTCAGACCCATTCATTTGACAGAGAGACAGTTTTGTCAGAAGCTTCATTGATACTTAAGGACATAAATTGACTCCTTTGTAGTACCTTTTACTTTTCATTCTTATAACTTCCTAGGGGCTGCTTCAGCTTAAGGCTCTACATTTACCTTCATATATTTCTGAAGAAAGGAACAATAGAAGAATATGAAGTTTCACTAAACTATGATCAATGTTTGTTTTCTCTAAATTCTTGGTTAAGGTGTGCAAGTCCATTCATTAAACCTTATAATAACTTAATCTTTCAGCATTTCTCAATATCAGTTTTTTTTGCTTATGGTATGGGCTCTGAGTTTAGGTATAATTTAACTACCACTAAGCCTCAGCTTCTGGTTGAATAAAGCCAACAACATTAGTGCCTGTACACCTAATTAAAACTGGGGAGGGACAGGGTGTAGCTCCTGTGGGACAGTCTAACAAGTGCAAGTCCTTGGTTTTGGTCTACCAAAACAAGTACCAAAAAAAGAAATGTCACAGCTTTAAAATTTGGTATTTGATTTCCGGTTCCCCTGCCCCCAAATTTGGTAATGTTTTCTAGGGCAATTTATAAATCCTTGAGTCATTTTATACTAGATAGTGAGCTTTCTTGAGAGTATTACCTTTTTAAAATACCCACACACATAATAAATGGTAAAGAATTGAGAAGTCAAAACCATCCAATTTGTAAAAGCCATAATGGAATTTTCTTAAACAAACTCCTGCTTGCACCCATTTGCTAGTACTTTTCTCTTAGAATTTTTAGCACTTTCCATATTTTGAGGCTGTGGAGTTGCTATACTCTGCAGTGTCCCATGAGGCTGGCGCAACAGTTCTCTGCTTGTAGTGCCTAGAGCCATTATACAAAGGGGCCAAACACATGGCATTGCAGTGTACTTCTTCATTTGGATGATTTGGAGCTTAAGAGGGTATTTGCTCTTAAATAGAAGAAAAATTGTTACTTTGGCATGAGGCCCAACCTGGCATCATTCCTATGTCTATTATTGATTGGAAGTGAATGCTGGTCAGTCAGGATGTAAGAGTGCTTCTCTGATTATCAAGTTCAGCCTTCAGAATGAGCTACTTCAGGAAAGCTGAGGGATGGCTTAACAGCTTTACAGACAATCTAAAAAAAAGACCTTTTGTAGTTTCTGTACTGAGACAGTCTGCATCATTGATGGTAAACCTTCTAGAGCTTTCAATAATAACAAACAGCCAGCTATAGCATGCATGCCATTGGTTCACCACTACTAGCTTAAGTGAATCCCAGATGTTAAGAAGCATTATAACATCTACATACAGAAACTTCTTATAGAAAGGGGGCAGTGGAATGAGTGGTAGACTCCTTTTGCAATGACTTTTGAAATATGTATTAAAATATGCAAATATTACATGTTCAAGTCTTTTTGTTGTTGTTGTCTTTGAGACAGGGTCTTACTATGCAGTTCAGGCTGACTTGAGCTCAACTGTAGCCCAGGCTGGTCTCAAACTCACAGCAATCCTCCTGCCTCAGCCTCCTGAGTTCTGGGTTTATAGGCGTGTGCCACCATGCCCAGCTTTCAGTGTGTAAAAAACAAAAAGTTTTATGTTTTGAGACAGGGTCTCCCCATGTAACCCAGGCTGGCTACATGGTCTTCCAGCCTCAGCCTTCTGGGTGGTAGGATTACAGGCATATGCCTCTATGCCTAGCTTCAGTGAGTTTTTAAATAGTTGTCTATACTCCCTACTGCTAGGGTTACAGACATGTGCTGCCATACCTAGCTCTCTTTTTGTTTTTTGAGATAGGATCTCTAAATTGACAGACTGGCTTCAATGCTGCTTCAGCCTCCTGAGTAGCTGGGATTACAGGCCTGCCCTGCTATGCCCTGCTAAACAACAACAAATTTTTTTTGTCTTTTTGAGACAGGGTCTCACTATACAGTTTCGGCTGGCCTTGTGCTCACTTTGTTTGTAGTCCTGATTGGCCTGAAACTCTCAGTGATCCTCTTACCTTTGTCTCCTGAGTGCTGGAATTACAGTCATGTGCCACTGTGCCTAGCTAAACAAAATTTAGAACACATGAATTTACCAGAAAGTTTCTACTCACCCTCCTGCAACCATTATCTTTTTTGGGGGGTGGGGGATGGGTGCCAGAAATCGAACTTGGGATCTTGAGTTTGCCAGGCAGGCACAGTGCCACTGAGCTATATCCTCAGCCCCACTATCTCATTTTCCCTCTGTATTACATTTCATGTAAATGGAATCTTGTAGTGTATACCCTTTGGGTTTTTGTTTTGTTTGTTTGTTGGTTTGGTTTGGTTATGTGACTTTTTGAGACAGATTCTCTATATAGTTCAGCCTGGCCTTCAATTCAGCATGTAATCCAGGATGGTCTTGAACTACTTCAACTTCTGAAGTGCTGGAATTACAGGTGTATACCACCACACACATGTGTACCCTTTTGTGTCCGGCTTTTTTTTAGTTTCATACATGTGATTGCATGAATCAGTAGCACTGTATTCTATTGTATGAATGTACTATATAGTTTAAAGTATCACAGGAGAAGTTTTTCTGATTATATGTTTTAATTTCTCTACTCCAAGTAGTATTATTACTACTCCAAGTTAATACTACTCCAAGTAGTAGTACTCCAAGTAGTATGATTAACTTTATGAGAGTCTGTGAAATGGTTATGCAGAACATTGTAAAGGTTTACACTTCTAACAGCAATGTGTCAGTACTGGAAACTTCCCATAGTTCTTAATATTTAGTCATTCTTTTTCTTTTTCTTTCATCCTTCACACAACAGTGGCAAAGATTATTTGTAAAAGTTGAAGATGAGAGAGAAACTGGCTCTATAGAACAAGGTTGGGCCAAGTAAAAGAGGAAAAAGCAAGATAAAAGTATGTTGTGGAGAAAGCAGTGCAAGCTGTCATGAGGACACCCCCAATAGCCTGCCTGCCCCCCCGCTCTCTTTCTTTCTTTCTTTCTTTCTTTCTTTCTTTCTTTCTTTCTTTCTTTCTTTCTTTCTTTCTTTCTTTCTTTCTTTCTTTCTCACACAGGGTTTCACTATGTAGTTCATGCTGGTCTTAAACTTACTGTGAAGTCCAGACTGGCCTTAAATTCATGGCAGGTCCTCTTGCCTCAGCTTCCCACAGGAATACACCACCATGCCCATCTCATATCACTTTAAAATAGAAGAGTGCCTGTGGCTTCTTCTGTTAGAAACCTCCCACACCCCAGTCCCTTTCCAAATTGAACCCAAGACTTTACGCATGCTAAGGGAGTGTTCTAACACTACATTATATTCCCAGCCCTATTTATTTTAAGTTCACAAAGTTGCCCAGGCTAGCCTCCAACTAGGAATCTTTCTGCTTAAGCCTCTAGAGTAGCTGGGATTAAAGGCGTTTGCCACTCTACCCAACAGATACCTTGTTCTTACTTGGATTTACATTTTCTTTGGGTTTTGGTTGCTTTTGAGATGGTGTCTCAATTGTTCTGACTGGCTTTGTGTTTGAGATCCTTATGCCTCAGCCTCGTGAGTAGCTGAGAGCATAAGCATGTTCTTTCGCACCTGATTTTTACCTCGTTTTTAACTGGGTTTTAATCAGTGTTGCAGTTCTGATCCTAACTTTAGATCCTGATTTTTTTTTTTTAACCTGGTATCCTACTAGGAAAATATGGCTATTATCTAAGACCCACCATAGAGTTGACTGTATGTCTATCTAAGAAGCAAGCATGTACTGTGTTCTGACCACTGTTCTTGGCACTGTCAATAGGATAGTGGTCAATTTAGATATGGGCCCAATACTAAAGGATGGGCAGAGGCTGGCTTTTTCTGAAATAAAAATGAACAAAGCTGCTGCTGGAAAGATCACAGTTTGGTAGGACTCGATCTGAGTAGGACTTTAGAGTATGTAGGAAACATTGCTGTTTTTTTAATTTAGTGAAAATATTCCTGAAGCTGTGGTACAAGTATATAGTGTGAATACTAAAATTAGTGGCTGTGTATGTCAGTGGGCTTTTTTATCGGTTACCTATTTTATAAGGGTTATTCACTTTGTTGGAAAGAATATATATATGTATGCATATATACATATATGTGTTTGTTTTTAAACAAGTGTGTGCCACCATGCCCAACTATAATCAGTGAGTTGCTTTAAACTTATGATTGGTGTTACATCAGGGTTTTTTGGTTATTGATTTGTTTTCTTTTGCTTTAATCCCAGGGAACCAGAGGTGTTAGCCTATGTTTTAAAACTCACATTTGGTAGTGGTATAAACAGCTGTCACACTGAATAATTGTCACATCATTATAAGGGTTTCTGCTGCTCACTAATCCGTAGGTATAAATCTGGATTTTAATCACATGTGATTGGTAAAAATTAGTTCTTGTGAGAGTTTATGCTGGGCAGGCCATCTGTTCCTTGAAAGTCAGTGTTAGAATTTGCAAGGCCATGAACGAAGATACATGTTAGGAGAGAAGGCTGAGTCTCAAGAGATGTCTTGGGACCTATAGATAGGCAATTCTGGATTTTGGTACAAAGCTAAGTGTCTGTGCACATACGCTTCATTTGATGAAAGAATCTTAGTTTTCTGCTGACTTGAAGTGTGGTCATGACCCCGACAGTATTTGAGATGACAGGCAGAGATGATTTGGTATTGGCATTGCAGTTCATATTTGTATCCTGAAAAATTAGTACAGCACTAGGGGCATGTTAGCTTTTCAGTGATGTTTGGTAACTTTTTGTATTGTTTTTTGCTTAAAATGTTTGCATTCTCAGTACTTTTACTGTCTTTATAAGGAAAATGGTCTCAAAAATCCTAGAAACACTTTCCTGTACCTTCCATAAGAACAAAGCCATGCATTTAACTGTGGGCCTACTTTGTATCTTTCCCTCTTGTATACTTTTAACCCATTTTCTTTGAGTGATATTTTGAGATTAGAAGATTTTTCTTTCAGCTCGTTAAGTAAAAAAAAAAAAAAAAACCTGTTAACTAGCTTTTTCAGTTGGCTTCTTAGAAGTGGAAATAGAAGTAGTAACCATAGTGCATGATGATAACAAGATCAGTGTTTTGTAAAACAGTTTAGAACAGAATTGTTGACTTTATTTCCTGATTTTTTTTTTTTAAAAAAGCACATTAGAGAGGCAAACTGAACTGCATATTTTACAGAGATAGTCATGTTGGCGTATTTGTTTAAGCATTTACTGTATACCAAAAAATGATACCCTTTAAACTCACAGAGAAGTTTTGGCAGGTTAAATGCTTTTGTTCATACAACAAAGTTGTTGAGGTTTTAGCCTACAGTAGTTGGTTAAATTTTATAGCTTTTTTTTTTTTTTTTTTTACAGTATTGGGGATGGAACCCAGGTCCTCATATATGTTAGGCAAGCACTCTGGCACCATAACCTACATAGCCTTCAGAACATGTTGTTAAGCCATGTATGCCACTAAAATGGAGAAAGAAACCTTGACTTTCTGTTGTGCTTGCTCTTTATTTCCTACACAGCATAGTGGTGCATGCCTATAATTTCAGTCCTCTAGGAGGCTAAGGTAGGAATACAAGTTTGAACCAGTCTGAGCAATTTACTGAGACCCTGTTTCAAAATAAAAAGGGCAATATTTGACAACCAATTCCATGAGTGTCTAATAATTGTTTTGTAGGAAAGCAAATTTAGTGAGAAAGCAAATAAAAATATTTTATAACCAGTGTTCAGTGAAATTGGTATTGACCCATTATCCCTACCATATTATCCCCACCAAATTGACAATTCCATTTTAATGTTTTTCAACTATGTCTTATTTTTATGAGTAATTGTAGTTGTATTAAATATATAATTTGTGTACTTCTCCCACCTAGCTTTGTATTGTATTTCCCCAAGTGTCGAACTGTCTTCATAATTATAATCTTTTTTTTTTTTTTTTTTTTTGGGTGCTGGGGATTGAACTCATGACCTCATACTTGCCAGGCAGGCACTTATGCCACTGAGCTAAATCCTTAGCCATAATTATAATTTTTAATGCCTTCACAGTTCTCATTGACACGTTGCTCTACCATTTAATTAACCATTCTTCTATGAGATAAATAGCTTTTTCCCTTGAGTTATTTTCTTTAGGACAAATTCCCAGGGGTTAGGTCACACAGTTAAATATTTTACTGGCAAAGAAATGATTTTTTAAACCCCCTAGTTGAATGTTATTATTTTGAAGTACATTATTTCTGTACTTTTTCTTCCTGATACATTATTAACTATATACTGGAAATAATAGGACCAAACATAGATAACATTGGAAGTCTCACAGTTGGAACTGGAAATACATAATTATTTTTTCCCAAAATTTACCATCCCATTTTATTATATTTTGGCAGAGCAATGGAGAACTAGCAGAGGAAATGTGGGGAGATTGGTATTAAAATCCTAACTATAATAAATCAAAAGTTAACTTTAGAAGAAAAGTGTAACTGTAAAAGAAAAGTTTGATTATTTTTCATGGTTGGTTGTTGAATTACATTACAACTTTAATTCCTTTGTCGTTAGTATATGTCTGTCTCTAAAGGGCTGAGTATGGTAACTTAATAGTGTGTAGAAAAACTGCCAGTATATGATCATGTATTCTATCAATATTGTGATGAATCATCTTATCTGTGTTCTAGAGATAAGAATATGGAGGCGCACAGATGCTTTTCCCCAAAACAATGGAATCTGCGCTTAATTGCATTCCATCTCTGAGGTTTTAAGCAGAAACTAGATTCATATTAGTCATTCATACTGAGTAGCAAAATTTTGCATTGACTAGGAGTTCAAATAAGTAAAATCTTACACTTTGTTCAAAATCAGGAGTTTCTAAGTAATCAAAAGTACTTTGTGAGCCAGTGTGGTAGTACACGTCTGTAATGCCAGCACTCTGGGAGGCTAAAGCAGGAGGATCCCCCATTCAAACCTATCCTGGGCAATTTAGTGAAGCCCTGTCTCAAAATAAAACATAAAAATGTCTTGGGATATATCTCACTGTGAGAGCCCTGGGTTCAGTCACAAATTTTGGGGGAAGATCGACCAGGACAACTAGGCAGTACAAGATTGGGATGGGCAATCCCACAGAGGTATGAAGTTTTCCTTTTGAAAGTTTATGGTGAGAGCACAGAAATTCAGAACTATTCTAGTTTGGAAGCTATGAGCTTGATTGATGGCTTACTAAAAATATATAGGAGAGCAGGCATGGTGGTGCATGTCTGTAGTCCCACATGCCCAGACAGCTGAGGCAGCAAGATCACTTGAGCACAAAAGTTTAAAACTAAGCCCAGATCAGCTTTTAAAAAAAAGTCTCTAAATTTAAATTGAAACCTTATTATTTAAATGAATACCCTCTTCCTTTGTTGATTGAAATCAGTTTCAATTACATTTCCTTAAGAGGACCTGGATGGAAAACATCTTGAATATTTCCAATGCAAAAGTTGAATAATTTCACATGTATTTCATTTTAATTTGTTATGTCTGTGCTGTTTTGACATTTAAAACCATTCATCTTAACTCATAATTTCTGTTCTGAGGCAACTGAGAGTCAGATGCACACATCTGGACCATTCATTTCAAACATTGTTTCATTCAGGTAGTTTAAAGTGCCATAAAAATTTTTGATCATGTCAAATAAAGAATGTAGAATCAGCCAGGCATGATGGTGCATGTGTGTAATCCCAGCACTCAGGAGGCCGAGGCAGGAGGAATGCTGTGAGTTTGAGGCCAGTTTGGCTACAAAGTAGAGTTTAAAGCCAACCTGAACTGCACAGTGAAAACCTATCTCAAAAAGAAAGAGAAAAAATAAAGAGAACATAGAACCAAATTCCTAAGTTCTATCCCTAACACACACCCCCAATAGAATCCACTGAAAGAAGTGAGAAATTCTGTAACTAATGTAGCATAGATTAAAAACTTGTGGCAGGGTGCTGGGGATATAGTTCAAAGACATAAGTGGCTGTGTGCCAAATGCAAGATCCTGAGTTCAATTCCCAGTTAGCCCCACGCCCCGAAAAAAAACACTTTGGGCGGGGGGAATACTGGAAACCAAACTCAGGAATTTCTGCTTGCCAGACAGGTAAAACTTTTTTTTAACAACAACAACAAAAAGCCTTTATGATTGACTTTTAAGTTGTACATATTTAATGTTTGAGCTCCACATATACCTGTGAAATCATGACCACTGTCAGTTTCATAAATACAGTCATTACCTTTGAGAAATTCCTTACTACCTTTATTTTATTTATTTTATTTTTTGGTACTAGGTATCGAATTCACGACCTCATGCTTGCCAGGCAGGCGCTTAAGCCACTGAGCTAAATCCCTGGCCCCTTTATTATTTTTTGTGTATGATACATTGATAATTTAAAGTATGTATTGTTAGTCTTATTTTAAGTGTTAAATAATGAACTTAGAAAAAATGAACATTTTGAAGTGTTTTCTATAATTAGAATAGAAATTTAGGTGCAAAAACATTTGGAATCAAGTAAGTACCATTATTGTTCAGCTCATGATATTTCTTCTTCATTTCAGGCTTATTGAAAAGATTTGTATTGCATCATTTTTTCCTTTATTCCTTGGTTTATCATTAAGGGTGGTCCTGTATTTAAGAGTCACATAAGCAGCAAGTGATGGTGCATCCCATTCATTCCACTACACTATTCAGGAGACTGAGGCAAGAGGACTGTGAGTTCAAGGCTAGCTGGAACTACCTAGCAAGCCCCTGTTTCAAAAAAAGAATAACACAACCTAACCAAGTGACATTTACTACAGAATGCAAGGATGGTTCAATATTAAGGAAATGAAAGGAGAAAGATACCATGACCATAAATAGATCCCTTCCCCTTATTTTTTTTTTTAAAGAAAAGCTTTTAATAAAGCAGAAAACCTGTTTCTAGTAAAAAGCAAGTTTGTGCAGTAGGTTGAAATACTAAAGTTGTGAATGCAAAGTATATGATGTAAAGTAGAACTGAAACTTAAAAGTAGTGAAGAATAGTCAAGGACAGTTGGAGCTCTAGGAGTTGCACAAGTGACTGTGTCTGGCCTAAAGTCACATCATTGGAAATCAAACATTAGAAGCTCAGCCAGACACAGGAATGAACAGTCAGGTGCTACAAGAGACACCTTTACTTGTGTTTATTTGTTGTATAAGTACTTATCTGGTACTAGTTCCCCCAGATTCATTGTAATAAATCCCTTCATTTGCATATATATATATCTTTGTCTTTTTGAGACAGGATCTCACTATGCAGTTCAGGCTGACCTTGAGCTCACTTTGTAGTTCAGGCTGGTCTTGAACTTGCAACGATCCTCCTGACTCAGCCTCCTTAGGTGTACATATATATCTTAACATTCCTTAAAGGTTTAGGAATGTTAATTGTCTATTTGATTGTCAACAATGACCCTGGTAACTGTACACCATTGAATGCATGTTATAAACAAGGATACTGATTTTTTTTTTTTGGTACTGGGAATCAAACTCATGACCTCACACTTGCCAGAGAAACAGATTTTTGAGGAATACCAAAGAACTTCTTATTCAAAGGCTGTATGTTTTCTACCACTGCATCATACACCACATCAGAGCAGTCTAATTGAAATAACATTATAAGTAACAAAAAGTGGCTACTTATGTAACTTTAAAAATTCTTTTAAAAATTTTAGTATCCTTAGTTACAAAGAAGGTAAAGTAACTTTTGATAATATATTTAATGTAAAATATAAGCTATTCCAAGCTAAACTCAAAATTAATTTCTTTCATTCTTTTTCTTCCTACTGTCTTTGTAACTTAGTGTTATTTTACTTTTACAGCACATTTGAATCTAAACCAGCCACGTTTCCAGTGCCAAATACTACACATGCCCAACAGCTATCATATTAGACAACACAGTCCTGTGTTATTGAAAACCCATGCAAAAATCTGTAGTTATAAAACATACAAATTTTTGGTAAGTTATATACTATTATAAGAAGAATTTTTGCCTTACATGCTGATTAACCAAAAGTTTCATATAAAAGCCAGAATTCTATGCATACTTTTTGACATGATTCAGGAACACATTTGCTCATAAGCTCAAAACTATTTGTAATCCTATTGTCTTGCCCACAAAGAACTTCCAGAAAATAGTTAAAAACCCTTAGCTAGTTTGTTTGTAAGTACTTCTTTCCACAGAACAAGGTACTCTTAGAAACCAGACGTAGTCAAACACATATAGCTTTGTTTTTAGCTCTTGTTTCCCTAATGCTGTGATCATGCAGCACGAGTGTATAGTTTAATGGTTTTATACAACTACCTCTGTTTCAATTAGGCATGATGAAGACTGTTTTCACCAGTTTGTAATTGTCTTAAGTTACTTTTCTCCTTAGTGGGACAAAATACTGGACACCCAAAGTTAAAGGAGGAAAGGTTTATTTGGTTCACAGTTTGTAGAGGTTTCAGTCCATGATTGTCTGGCTCCAAGGCAGGGTGACATGGCAGAGGGACATCAAAGAGGAGAACCAGTTCATGTCAAAGCAGGGCAGGCAAAAGGCAGCAAGTCCGACTCACCTTAGCAGCTTTTTCTCCCCCTTTTATAATCTGTCTAGGCCACTGGACCCAAAGCAGATGCCAAACCAATCAGTGGACTGATTTAATAATCTCACACCCTTAATTCCAGCATCACACATTCTAGAACCAGCAACATCTGAAAAAACCCTCAGCTATGACCACATGAAGCTTTGAAGGGACATCTAGACATAAGCCATAACAGTAACCATTGCTAAGAATCAACTCCCAGTAATGGCAATGCTGTATGTTATCTTTGCAATGAGGCAGAGCCCTGGGTGCCCAAAAGTTATGTAACAGAAGCTGTCAGCCAATCAGGGATGTTTTCCAGGGATTCCCTTCATAGAAGAGCTGAATTTGTGGTAGTCTTTACTACCCCTGAGGCTGCATTTCTACCCAATAGCAGATTTTATTGGATTATGTGGCGAGTCTTCAGCCTGGGTGAATATCTGAACTGAACTTTTTAAAAACTTTAAAAAGCACACAGAACTAAGTAAAGCCAAATCATTGGTCAGCTGATGTGCTTGGTGACCATGAGGGTACTGGGCATTGAACCCAGTGTTTTTGACTGATATCCCCAGTCATTTTTATGTATTAAAACAAGACCTGACGGAATTATTCAAGCTGGGTGCATTGTGTTGCCGCAGCCTCCCAGAATGCTGGCAATTCAAGTATGTACTATTGTAGCCAGGTGGTAAGCTCTTTTAATGTTTGAGAAATAAATATGTTCAAAGAAAGAGAAATGTTCCTAGAGATATAGGGAATGAGACTACTGACCTACTATGTTTGCGTGTTTGTGTTCTCTAAAATTGAAGAATGAATTTTAGGAACAATGGAGGTGAAGAGTAGAATATATTTATTGAGAGAAAGCTTCTGTCTGAAGAGAGACAGAGGGGGTCCTGAGTGGGTTGCCCAAGATTGTCTTTTCCAGGAACTTTTATAGAGCAAAATCATGAGATTAGATGGCTCAAAGGTGGGGAAAAATGAGAATTTGCAAAGTGGGCATAAGGTGATCCAGACTTAATCCTTAAGGATTATACTTAAGGGTGTGCTTGCATTTGTTTTGAGATCTGGCCTGTAACAAGAGGTGTGTGTCTCCTCCGGGGTCATCAGATATCTGGTCCTCTGTGCAGGCTTCCTTGAGAGCCTAGCCCTGTCTGACTGCCTATAATATTTCTAACTGGCTCAGCTGCTTGTAATACTAGCATATAATTTAACTAAGTGATGTAAGATGAATTTTTTTTTAAACTTTAAAGTAGAAATTAACTTTGTGGTTACCTAACTAATTGAAAGAGGATACTGGGCATGTGTATCTTTGCATTGGACAAACTTATTTTACTTAACTGAATATAATTAAAATAGTGAAAATTAACAGCTTTTTGGGGGGGTTCTTTTTGAGATAGGGGCTTACTATGAAGTTCAGGTTGGCACTTTGTAACCCAGGCTGGTCTCAAATTTGCAAATGATTCTCCTGCCTAAGCCTCCCAAGAGCTGGGATTGCAGGAGTGTGCCCCCATGCCTGGCTTAACAGCCTTTTAAAATTTAATATTTTTCCCTCTGAAAGAGTAATAACTGAGTGTTTTGGAGGGATTGGACCTAGTAAATCGAGTTATATGAAAAACATAGTTATATATGAACACAAGACAGGGTGTCTATATTAGTCTTCTGTATTTCCTTAGCAGTTTAAAAACATTCAGCTTCTTGATGATTAACTAGGGTTGTGGTTTATATTACCATTATACTATCTTCCTAAGATGTATGATATTATATTAATTATACTTGTTTTTGTTTTTGTCTTCATTTTTTAATGATATTAGGGATTGAACCCACAGACTTTGTACTGAGCTCTATCTCCAATTCCTTTTCAATTGTTTTGTTTTTTGAGACAAGCTCTCACTATGCAATCCAGGCTGACCTCGAACTCAAGGCTGTCCTCCTGTCTCAGTCTCCCAAATGCTGGGATTATAGGCATCTGCCACCATGCCTGGTTTTCTTTTTCTTATCACATAAAGTTGTATGAATTTTTAAGATTAACTGAATAATCTGGCCTAGAATTAGCAAATATGTAGACCTCCACTACTACATTATGCTTTAGCAAAACTTAACATAATTACCTTTTAAACTTTTTTTTGTTGTGATAAAATATACATAACAAAACTTATTAATTCATAACATTTGCTGTCTTAATCATTTTAAGTGTATTGTTTAGTGGTAGTAAGTACATTCATATTGTGCTTTGAGAACATGCTGATTTAAATCACTGTCATTTGGTATTGGTTCCCTATGTGCTGAACACAGGGAATTCGGGAAAGTAACAAGACCCCTGTTACTCCAAAGTTGGCACCACTGAAGCATACAAATACTTTCAGGTCATAAGTGCATACAGAAAATATCACTGGATAGTCTGGTAGTAGGAGTAGAGAGCGTCTGTAGTTAGGGAAGATCCATCTGAGCAATTGTCATTTGAACTGACAACCCTATTAATTGAACTATTGGGAGAAAGCCAATTCTAGGGAAAAGATACAGCCTGAGCCAAGGGAGGACTGAAGTGGTAGTTTTCTTGGTGTATATGAGAAATAGAACAAAAGTCAGCATGGTTAATGCCAAAGTGAAGGTAGGACTGGTAGGAAAGAGACACTGAGGCTAAGGCAGCAGTTCTCAGACTCCTTGGTTTAGGAAACTCTTTACACATTTTTTTGTTTTGTTTTGTTTTGTTTTGTTTTTTTAAACAGGGTTTCACTATGCAGCTCAGGCTAGCCTTGAACTCACTTGGTAGCTAGACTGTCCTCAAACTCATAACAGTCCTCCTGCCTCAGACTCATGAGTGCTAGGATTACGGGTACACACCACCACCCCTGCTCCCCTTTGGACTCTTGAACATTATTAAGGATGCCAAAGAATCTTTCTCATGGAATGGAGGTACACACATTTTCCCATTTGACATTTTTGCAAATTTAAAGTATTTTAACATAACATGCACAGCAAAGAAACCAGCAAAAGAGTGAAGATGCAGTTTATAGCAAGGGAAAAAGAAAATTTGCCAGCTACCCTTCAGATATATAAAGAACTCAAAAAATTAGACCCTTCCCTCCAAATTTAAAGACCCAGTTAATAAATGGGCATCTGAAATGAATCGATACTTCTCAGATGAAGAAATATAAACAACTAATGAAACTTGGAAAAAATATTCAACATCACTTATCATTCAAGAGATGCAAATTAAAAGCATTCAGTCTTGTTTTGTGTGTTTGTTTGTTTTTTTAGTACCAGGATCGAACTCACAACCTCATGCTTGCCAGGCAGGCACTTATGCCACTGAGCTAAATCCACAGTACCAACATTGAGATTCTGTCTCCAGAATTGCTATTAGTTCATTGAAAAGAAAGGTTTGTGCCTATACTGTTTGATTAGTTTTTCATGCTTATACCTTGTAATATGAGCAACTACTTTGAAGATAACAATACACAATGTACTATTGTTGCTCTCCTACAGTCTTTGTTTTGAAATTTTTTGTACTATTGTTTTAATATTTTTTCTTTAAAATTTAAAGAAAGAATGAGTGTCATGAAGAAATCAGCTGATAAGAAATGCTAGTGAGCCTGTGGGGAGAAAGAATCCCTTTTCCACTATTGGCAGGACTATAAACTGATGGAGATTCCTCAAAAAACTAAAAGTACAAATTGCATTTGACCCAGCTCTTCCTTATGTAGCTATCTTCCCAAAAGAGTTAAAAGACATCATACTGTTACTAGGTAGTTCCTTTGGAAATGGCTCACCAATCAAAAGTTATTCCAGGTCCTTCTTGACTTGAACAAAGAGTTAGATGAAGTAAGTTAAAAACAGTACCAAATGTTTATTTGAACAGTGAAGAGTAAAAGGGTAAGGGAAGAACTGGCTCTATAGAGTAACTTGCACCTCAGAGAAGAAAGGAAAAAGAAAAAAGAAAAGTGCACTCTGAGTCTAGATGGTGCAGAGTGATCTACTGTGAGAAGTCCCAATAAGCAGGCCTCTTGTTGGGTCTCATCTCTTATGCCATCCACATCTCAGGGAAGCCTGAGAGAAATTCTGCATATAGGATCCTGGAAATTATTTGACACTGTCCTGGGATCTTGTAATTGACAAGTCCTACTTATTTTCCTAGCCAGCTTTACTACACTCTACCTCCCGTATCATTACCACACACATATATGCATACCCATGTTTATAGCAGCACAGTTCATGCTAGCTAAATCTTGGAAACAGCCTATATACCCAGCAACAAATGAATGGATTAAAGTGTGATGTTTACACACAATGGTGTATTCCCCTCCCATTAAAAAAAAAGATAAATTTGAGTCATTTGTAGAAAAAAGGATGCAGCTTGATGGTAAGTGAAATAACTCAGGCAAATAAGCATTGCATAGTTATTCTTATATGAAAAGTTCAATATATATAAGCACAAAATAAAAAATAATAGAAAAAGAAAGGGAAGAAAAGGTCTTGTAAACTTAACATGGATAGTATATCAAAAAAGTACCTTGACTGGTATAATTGTCTTACATATTTTGTATGTTCTTTGGCCTATTAGTCTGGTTTTCAATCTGTATATATGATACTTAACTTTATAAGGTCTTATAAGATAAACAAACTAATCTGATGCTGGAAAAATAAAAGGGGGGAGGCTGGGGATATAGCTTAGTAGTGTAAGCATCTGCTTGGCAAGTGCAAGATTGTGAGTCTGATTCCCAGTACCCCCTGCCAAAAAATTTTTTAAAAGGGTGGGGGATTGAAATATGTTGTGAGCTGGGCGTGGTGGCACACATCTTAATCCCAGCACTCAGCAGGCTGAGGCAGGAGAATCGTTGGAAATTTGAGACCAATTTGGGCTACAAAGTGAGCTCAAGGCCAGCCTGAACTACATAGTGAGACCCTGTCTCAAAAAGATGAGAAAAAGAAACATGTTATGTTACATGTACCAGTCTCCTACAGTGAATATAATCATGTACTAATAAAGGAAAGAAAAACTAACACTAAGAGACCTGTTACATGTTAGGATAAATAACATTTTTCCCTGAAAAATACTTTTAATAGCAAACATTAGTAAGAGTGGCACTGTTTTATAATTTTACAGATCTTTTGAGTGGCTTAGAAGATATCAGAATTTTCCTGCTTGTTTCTAGATTGTCTCTTACACTCATTCATCAGGTAGTCTCTGGAAAAGAAGTCAAACACTCTGTTACTATGATTATGAAAATTGTTTTGACCTGTCTTAAAGACCCTCTGTGCACCCAAAGTTCTCTAGAAACCTTGGCAGTCCCTAGAGCATACTTTAGGAACTACTGGGTAGAACATGGCATTTAAACTAAGCTAAAAAGTTTGTGTATTGTTGGAAGAACTGTAGAAATCCATTGGAGGAGTTTAAATAGTAAACTTCAATTAAGATTTTTAAATCAGATCTCTGATTGCCACATGAAGAATGAATTGGAGAGGTCAGATCAAAAGCAGTAAAAATAGTCCAGTTGTACATGACAGTGGTTACAGTACTGCCAGAACAAAATAGAAGTGATAATATTGTGTTGCATTGTATTTCAGAGTGGGATTGTTAAAATTCTCTAGAAGATTCTGTGTCTCAGAGACATTGTAGTACAGATGAATACTGGAACTAAGAAGACCCAGGTTTGAATCTGAGAAAGGCCATTAATTAGTGGTGTGAGAAATTGGTAACATTTCTCCCTGCTGGAAAGAATGAAAGGAAGGGAAGGAGGGAAGAAGCAAATGGGGGGTGGGAAAAAGAAAGACAAAATGAAAGGGTTATATTAGGCCCAGAAGACTAGAGATAGCTTGTTTCTTTCCTGACAGTCTCAGATTCTCCTTTGGCTGTGTACATTTGGCCAGGACAGTAATGCTATAGAATACAGTATTAAGAGAGTAAGAATCACTGGATTTGTGGGGGTAGTCTCCATGAGAACACAGGATGCTAATCAAATTTATGTTAGTTTTTCTGTTCATGTGAGAAATATTAACTTGTTGAAGACTCAAAACAGATGGTGTGTAGTTAGAGTACATGACTGTATTATTCTGAATAAACATTTGCTGGAGCTGGGAAGCTACAATCCATATTTCATGCCTCCCTATTTACATTGTTAGGTCAGTTGTGTTGCCAGTGCTTTTAACTTACATTAAGGTTATTAACAAGGTTTTGATATTGGGAGGGCTATTACAACATACCTTTAAATATTAAAATCACTAGTGTTGGAAGATACCCTTTAGTTATTTTCAACATGTAGTAGCATAAGTAACAAGCAACATGAGTAGCTTGTTACTGCATTCCTGGTAGGAAGGCATCTAATAATACCTTATGTTTTAATGGTCTGGTATAGTATTTTTGTATCTGCTATTTTATTTGCCTTTTAACACTTCTGTTGTCTCTGCTTCACAGATGAGGAAAGCAAGGCTTTGAAGTGACTTGCCAAGGTTCTGTAGTACCTAATAAATTAGCAGGAAAATTAGTATCTACTCTCTTCTTCCAGTTTCAGGCCCAGGCTTCTTTTTTCTATAGAAGTCTCTCTTTAACTCTTTAAGAATACAGCTGGTCTTTAAGCTCCTTCACTTACCAAACTGTCATTTTCATCTCTGCTGCAAAAAAGTCTTTTTAGATTTACTGCTACTGTTTCAGCTAAGTGATGATTTTAAGTTGAGGGAGGAAGGAAAATTTTGTATTATATTAATTCTTTTATCTACTGTAAGATGCTATAGGCATTGCTACTCAGTTAAGTTCTGGGGGAAAATTTATATGCCATCTCTTTACATATTTTTCTCTTTTGTTACAAATAATATATTCTTATTTTCTTTGCATATGTATTTGAGTTAATACCTCAACAAAACCAACTTTTAATAATAAGGTTTAAAAAAATTTAACCATATGTTCAATCATTGTAGTCACTTAAACAACTAGCATATATTTCTGTGATATTTTTGAATATTTATTCTTGAAACTCATAGTGCCTCCAGTCCAGCAGATAGTACTTTTTACTTGGCTTCCAGTTTTTAGTTTTGTTTTCCATTTTCCTGGCTACTCATCTTTCATTTTTTTTTAGTTTGTCTTCCATGGTCTCTACAAGTTACAATACTAGTGATCCTAGTATTAGATATCAGTTTAATGTAGGTAGACATCAGTCACCTTGTCAGTTTCATGAAAATGGGATAATATAGAATGTTGTATTTTAGTATCTTGACATCTTTCATTTATCCTAATGCTTTTGGAATTCATCCATGATGCTGGGTACCATATATCATATAACAGTGGTCTGTTCCTTTTGGTTATGTATTATAATTTGTGTTTCTTTGATGATTAGTATGTTGATCATCTTTATGTGTTTATAAGTCATTTGTATGTTTTTTGGGGAACTGTCTAAATACTTTTTGCTTAGTCTTTGTTTGTTTAGACAGGGTCTTGCTATGTAGTTCAGGCTGACCTTGCATTCACTATGTAGCCCAAGCTGAGCTCAAACTCAACAATCCTTCTATCTCAGCCTCCTAAGTATTGGGATTATAGGTTATACCATGTATTATACCTTCCATTTAGGTTATACCTAAGTTTTGGGATTATAGGTTATTCCATATCTAGTGGAGTTTTTAATCTGAGTCAAGTAAAATTTACACACAAGAGTGTCTTTTGTGTACCTGCCATTGTTACATTCTCTTTGGCACCCTTTGTTATAAGTAGCATGCCACAGGGCAGATGAAAGAAACCATTGTCACACAACTAGTAAGAGATAGAGCATCTTTCACTTTAAGCTCAGAGCCTTTTGCCCAATCATGGTGTTTCCATGCATACCTGGGTGTTTTCCCTTTTTTTGAGAGGGGGAGGGTTTGTAGTTTTCCCTCTTTCTAGTAGTTTGGGAGTAGCCCTTTTCCTTCACCATAAGCCTGTCTGCTTTTCATCATTCATTCATTTATTTTTGTTTTCTTGAGACAGGTTCTCACTATGTAATTCAAGCTGGCATGGAACTCAATATAGCCAAGGTTGGCCTCAAATTTAGGGCCATCCTCCTACCTCACCCTGCCAGGATTACAGGACAGCACCACCTTTAAATCTTGTATTTACATCTGTTCTTTACCTTTTCTTTGCCACCTTCATAGTTTTTAAAATTTCAGGAAAAAAATAATTCATAATTATTTGTAAATGCCCTTATTTGTGGACAGTTTTATCAGAGGATTCTTTTTAAATAGCACTTATCTAAGTTGTTTATCAATATATGTTCACTGTTACTTTCTTTTGTAGCTATAAGGTGGTTCTGTCTTTTAATTTCACGTTCGCATCTTTGAAATTTCTATTTCAGGAAAACATTACTGCTAGTCACAGAAAACTTTATTATTTTCTCTTTCATCACTTTTCTAATTTTGTGACATGCTTAAGGTATTAAACAGTGAAGCAGTAATGTCATTACTTGATCATACTTTTTCATATTAGTTCATCCAATCATTTATATAGCTAGGTATTGAGGAATCAGTGATTTTGAAAATGAATGTTGTCATACCTGTTTTATTTTTATATATCTCCATACCATATATTCAAAATAACCAAAATATATAAACTCACTGTCAACACAGGATCTGTATTTAGAATTTAATTGAAACTTTATGATAAAACTAAGGAGTATTCTGATATTTCTGTGACCAAATATTGGGAGGTTTTGCTTCATTTCGTTTTTTGCTTTATGGTATTAGAGATCCAACTCTGATCATCCTGCATGCTGGGCAGCAAATACCCTACCATAGAGCTATATGCTTCAGTCCCTGTGACCAAAGACATTATAGCTGCTTTATATTTCAAGCAGTGATTTTTATGGGCTCAGGTCACAATTGAAGGAACAGATTTTTCTTCTTCAAAGTGTTCAACATGTGGTTCATACAACCCACAACATGGTAGAAAATATTTGCCAGCTGTTCTTCAGACAAAGGGTTACTATTGAGAACACTTAAAGAACTCAAAATAGTCAGTCTTCCCAAATTAAAAGATTCAATCCAAAAATGAGCATCTGAGATAAATACACACGTCTCAGATGAAGAAATACAAACAGCAAATAAATACGTGAAAAAATGTTCAACATCACTGGTCATTCAAGAGATGCAAATTAAAGCAACACACACACAAAATTAAAGCAACACAACAATTCCACCTCACTCCAGAAAGGATGGCTATTATTAAGAAATCAAGCAATAACAAATTCTGGAGCAGGTATGGGGCAAAAGGAACTCTTCTCCACTGTTGGTTGGGAGTGTTGTCTGGTGTAACCACTGTGGAAATCAGTGTGGAGGTTCCTTAGAAAACTGGGATTAGCAATCTCATTGGACCCAGCTATCCTGTTTCTGGGCCTTTTCTAAGAAGAATTGAAAACATCATACCAAGTGATATATGTGCATTCATGTTTATAACAGCACAATTTGTAATAGCTAAAACCTAAATGCCCACAAGGAATGGATTTAAAAAAATGTGATATTTTTATACAGTGGAGCACTACTCAGCCGTAAAGAAAGATAAACTAGGGGCTGGGGATTTACCTCAGTGGCATAAGCACCTGCCTTGCAAGCACACAGTCATGAATTCGATCCTCGGTACCAAAAAAAAAAAAAAAAAAGATAAACTGGAGACTTTTATAGGTAAATGGATGCAACTTGAGACCATACTCACAAGTGAAATAAATCAGACACAGGTTTAAATATATTACCTCACTAGTGTGAGATGATGAAAGAAAAAAATATATGTGTGTATAAAAAAAGATGGTTATACTACTTATTTCTCTGTGTTCATTGAAGAGAAAGATTTGTACTGGTATTGTTCAGACAATTGAATGCAGATATCTTGCGCTCTAGGTAAATGATTTAGAGGTGACTGTGCAGGGTATGTACCATTGTTGCCCCCTGATTCATGTGTTTTGAAATTTTTTTTTTTTCTCTTTGCAATAAAATGGATTTTGGGGAGAAAAAAATGTTAGGTTTCAGGGTCCAGCTAGATATAGTACATAAATGTCAGTTTTATAAAAACTGAGAAATGCTGGATGGGTGGTACACATTTGTAATCTTGGTACTCAGGAGGCTCGGGTAGGATGATCTCTGTGAGTTCGAGGCCAGCCTACACTACATAGTGGGGCCCTATCTCAAGAAAAACAAAAAATCAAGAAAGGAGCTGGACTTGTTGGCACATGCCTATAATCGCAGCACTCAGAAGGATAAGACAAGTTCACCAAAAGTTTGAAGCCAGGCTGATTTACATAGTGAGAATCTATCAAAACAAAACAAAAAAATTAGAAAGGAAGTTACTGTAACAGTGATGGCATGTCATAGCTATCATTTGAACATCTGTTGAACTTGTCAAATTGTATACAACTTGAATAGCTCTCCCACACCATGAAGTGCATTCATATCACACAGTCTGCAACAAAAATAACACATTATATTGCAGTTGTTGGCTTTTGTAACTGTTGATTTTTGGATTATTCCACGTGGTATATGTAAAGTTACATGAATACATTGTTAGTGGTATACTCATTTTCCCACAGGAAAGGTAAATATTAAGTTGAACATCTTCACATGTCTAGTTATCAGCAGATTCAGAATTGACACTAATGTTCCTATATTATAATTATGCGTACTATTCACTAAATACCTTCCTGACTTAAGATTTTTCTTTTTATCACTAATATCTGTTGAAAAATAAGGCCTAGATCTCCCTCAATTACAAAAAAAGGCCTAGGAGAAATAATTTCCTAAAATCCAAGTAAGTCATGAGTCATGGAACAAAGATTCATAGCAAATCTGCCAGTCCCCATAACTCTTTTCCTGCTTTTTTTATTGCTTGAAAGAAGAGGAGCAAGACTAGCATTGAAGGTTTGTGGACAGTGAAGTATGCAGGAGATGGGTAATAATCTGTGAATAGTATTCTTGAGGCTGGATTTTGCTCTGCCTAACCTTTCAGTTGATTGCAGCATACAGTTCAGTGTTCTGTTGTTGAACTGCTCCAGTTGTATCTGTGGGACACAACTCCAGTGGAATGCAGAACAATTGCTGCAACTTTGATTATGTAGAGACTTATTTCCTTATACTGATATGTACAGAGCTGGCTATGGTATTTTCTTCTCTCCTCAGTTGACTCTAAGCATTGCAAATAAGGCTGGCTGATGTACTGATATGTAATCTCTAAAGCCAAGTCTCCTGTTCCCTCGAATAGTGCTCTCTAAAAGGTATGAGCACAGCGGGATGTTAGAGCCATTAGCTCCAGGAATGTCAGCTGGGTATGAGCCTCAAGGTAAAGGGGTTATGACTCCCCAAGGCACAAAAGTCTGCATATCAGAAACCAAAGCAACAGCCTCCTAAAACAATTCAGCTGCTACCTCGATTGAATTATGCAAATTGAGCCTTCTGCATATCCTTATCTCATTTATTTTGCAGAGATGCTTTTCTCCCTACCTGGCTAGCCAGCTCAAGTTACTCATGTAATTCCAGCCATCCTCACTGTCACTCATCCCTGAGCCACCCCCCTTCTTCACAAGATGATATTCTTGGGAATTCTGGGAGAGACCAAGGATCAGGGCCTTTTTCCGCATATCTTCATGGAGATTGGATTTAGGACCCCTTGGCTGCCCTTCATTTGGAATATGTCTTGAGGTCTTTACTCTCACTGTGGGTTGCATTGGAGGTGGTAGATTGGAATTAACTTGCTGGGATTCCAATAACTTCTCAATGGGATTACAAATACAACTTTTTGGATTGTGAGGAAAACTAGAAAAAGGATTATAATATTTGGATGACTATACACAATATTTGGGACTACAATAGTATCCTGCCAAAGTGCTGAATGTTAAAAGACATCTCACTGTTAAGTACTCCTCAGGCCTTTGGTGCTCTTCCTTCAAAAGCAGGTGATCTAAAGAAAGGTTCACTCGAGGTCATTACATAATGTACACATTATTTTTATATATGTCCAAACTGTCAGTTCCTTCCTTCCCTTATCTCCTACCCGCTTCAGAAAGCTGGGACCTAGATAAAAGAGCTAGAAACATACTGAATGTTCTCTGAAGGAGGCTGAGAAAACAGTCAGGGAGAAAAACTCAAGTGCAACAGCTCATTAGTGCACTAATCAGACAGGATTACCAAAAGAAAATGTCCTGAACAAAGAGAAGATAAGAGGTGACAGTCTTGCCCATGTGATTCTCAGAATATTGCCTGTTTTTGTAATGTGATTTGTGACTTGGGAACTTGGCTTCCTTGACTTTCTTTATTCATTATATTCCTTTCCAAAACTGTGGACATTGAAAACTAAAGTGTAAAGGTGATATTTGGGAATATTTTTCTCATTAGAAAGGGTTCCGTGAATGTGCAAAGGTATATGCAGTGGTTAGTATCATGAATGCTTTATATCTGTGTCTCTCAGAAAACAATCTTTGACTTAACATTCATGTTTGAACCTTTGCTGTCCATGTCCTTGCATTATCAATTGAATTCAGCAATTACTGGAGATTCAATATGTTGTACTTTAATGGAAAATTTGAAATTTTTGAGAATATAGTTCAATTTAAAGGTGATCTATTGTCAACCAAATATTTCATAAATCCTCTTCTGGGAAAAAACTACTAATTTTTAAAAAAATAGTCTGAGTGGGATGGCACACACCTGTAATTCAAATGCTTGGGTGGCTGAGGCAGGAGAATTCCAGGTTTGAGGCCAGCTGTTTTACCCATGCTGCCCTTAAACTCCTGGGCTCAAGCAATCCTCCTGCTTTAGCCCACTGAGTAGCTAGGACTATAGGTGGCAGTAGTGACCATCCATTCCAGGGAAAAATAACTTCTTAAAGATACATATGTATTAGCTTTAAAAAAAAATTTTTTTTAAAGTAATCAGTCTAGGACTGGGGATGTAGCTAAACAGCCCAGAACCTGCCTTGGCAAGTGCAAGGTTATGAGTTTGATTCCTGGTACAAAAAAATACATATATTGTCTTAGTCATGTCAACCAAAACCTAATTTTAATCTAACTTATCTCTGGAATTTTGTTGTCTTTTTTAAAGACATGGTCTCATTATGCAGTTCAGGTTTTCCTTGAACTCACTGTGTAGCTTAGGCTGGCCTGAAACTCTCAGCTATCCTCTGCCTGAGCTTCCTTTCCCTAGTGCTGGGATTATGGGTGTGTACCACCATACCTGAGTCATTGGCCTTCAATATTATCACACAGCTGCTTATTATGAATTAGCCCTATGGGTAAAGTAGCCTGTATATAGTTTAGAATTAGTACTACTTTTTATCTTTTTTAAAAACAATATATGTCATAGGTGACATTTATATGAGTGATGTTACAGGTACTACTAACTCCACCTTTTTTGTTGGTATAGTTAGTATATATATTTAGTACTTCATCATAGTGGTGTTTTATATACAACTGATTATGACTTTATTTTTTTTTCAGATCCCTTTTATTTCAAAGAGAAAAAGGTAAAACAATTTCAACAATCAGGGGACAACAATAGTATATACATTGAGCATTGCCATCCCCAAATTATGATTCTATTTCTGTGTCATGCAATTGAAGCCTTCTGTAGTTTTGTTTTGTTTTGTTTCCTTGAAACTTGTAGGTTTAGGTAGTTTTTACATTGGCTCTTGTTCTCTGTGAATTTCATTCATTTGTAAAAAGTCCAGAAAGAATGCATTTGAGGTAAGCCAAGTTTGTAACCTGGGTTCTTCCTTTCTCAAAACCATTACTTTCAGTTCACATCACACATTGTCCTTTTTCCTTTATTGCAATTGTTAGAGTTGACAGCAATCCACACTGGGTAGCGTATGAGAAGAGAAATTTATTCTCTCACAGTTTAGAAGTTCCAACTCAAAATCAAAGTATCAACACGAGCTGATTCTTCTTAGGACCACAGAGGAAGAAATCAGTATTACGGCTGTCTTCTAGCTTTTGGTGGTTATTCACAATGCCTTGACATTCCTTCATTTGCAGATACATTGCTCCTAGCTCTGCCTCTGTTATCACGTGATGTTTCTCTGTTTTTTTTTTTTTCTTCATGTTTCCCTCTGTGTATGTGTCTCTTCTCACTGTCTTTGTTTGTTTGTTTGTTTATTTTTTGAGACAAGATCTCACTGTGTAGTGCAGGCTTAATTGAACTCGCTTATGTAGCCCAGGTTAGCCTCAAATTCATGGTGCACCACCATGTCCCAGCCTTATGTGTCTTCTCTTCAATTATGCCATTCAGATTGGATTTAGAGCCCATCTGGATAATACAGGATGATCTCCCACTCTGAAGAACCTTACCTTAGTTCCATCTTCAGAGACCCTTTTCCCAGATAAGGGGCATATCTTTTTGGGAGCTGACATTCCAATCATCTATGAAGCATACCCTTAACCTCTTAATTTTTCAGGAAAATACGTTGGTATTTCAAATTGTTTTTGCTACTTTCATTGTCTTATAGCTAACTCTGATCTCTATTTGTTTTCTTTTCTGCAGTTGGTTCTGATAAAAGGGTCCCAGCAATGCCTGGATCTCCTGTGGAAGTGAAGATACAGTCAAGATCCTCACCTCCCATCATGCCACCCCTCCCACCAATAAACCCTGGAGGACCAAGACCAGTGTCTTTTACTCCTACAGCATGTGAGACCTCTTTAATTCCTTGAGCCATAGCTCAGAGTGACATTTGGATCTGTGACTGACTTCCATTGAATGTTCTACATGTACTAGTCAACATTTTCAAATGCTGTTAAAATACTGTATAGCTAAAGATAGATATAGAAAGCTGGGATCTGTGGTGGTTCAGTGCAAAGGCCCTGGCTTCAATCCACAATATTAAGAAGAAAAAGGAAAACAGAAAAGCTAGGCTTGCCAGGTATGCTACCACATACCCATAATCTCAGCACTAAGAGGACTGAGGTTGGAGGATCACTGTGAGTTTGAGGCCAGCCTGGGCTATGTGGTAAGTTCAAAGCCAGCCTGAACTATGTAGTCAGATCCTGTCTCAAAAACAAAGCAAAACCAAGCCAAACAAAAAAAAAGGTCTGGCTTGGTGGTATATGCTTATAATCACAGCATTCTGGGAGACTTAGGCAGGATGGTGATTCAGTAAGGCTTAGGTGATTCAGTAAGTCTGTGTCTCTCTCCCCTCTCTCATTTACCTTCCTCCCTCCCTCCGTCCCTCTGTTCCTCTGTCCTTCTTCTTTTCCCAGTAAGTTAACCTAGGTCCTTTATACTGAGTTACATCTCTAGTCCTTTTTTTTTTTTTGAGTCTTACTTAGTTGAGGCTGGCCTTAAACTCACTATGTAGCCCAGGCTCACCTCGAACTTGCAGCAGTCCTTCTGCTTCAGCTTCCCAAGTGCTCAAGTGCTGGGATTACAGGTATGTGGCACTATGCCTGGCCCCATCCCGTTCGATATTTTATTTTATGACATTGTCTCTTTGAGTCACTAAAACTGCCTTGGCCAGGCTCCAACTTGCAGTCCTCCTTCTTTAGCCTCCCAGAAATATACCAGTATGCTTGGCAAGATCATATCTCAAAGTAAAAAATAAGAATAATTGAGTGTAGTTCAGTGCAAAGGCCCTGGGTTCAATCCCCTGGACCACACACAAAGAGAAAAAAGCTTTTTTTTTTTTTTTTAAATGTTGCTTATTCCCTCTGAGAATTGTAATTATTTTAGATATTTAGAAAAATAGTGGTATAAATATATTCTTACTCTTTGACTGTTGAGTAAATATTTTTATTTCTTTGATTCTAACTTTTTAAAAAAATTGTAGTTCTGGGTATTTGAGACAAACTTTTGCCAAAAATCACTGGGTTGCCCAGGTTGGGCTCAATGTTGTGG
The DNA here is from genome assembly GCA_004027455.1 of Hydrochoerus hydrochaeris. Classification (NCBI taxonomy): domain Eukaryota; kingdom Metazoa; phylum Chordata; class Mammalia; order Rodentia; family Hydrochaeridae; genus Hydrochoerus; species Hydrochoerus hydrochaeris. Next base: position 39,308 of record PVLA01001639.1, on the reverse strand, counting down.
ATTTTCTGCCTCAGTCTCCCAGATTGCTGGGATTATAGACATGTGTCACCATACCTGATGAATTTAAATTATTATATTGACTTAAAGGATTCAAAGTAAATTATAGAATTGCCTCTAAAAGTGTTCCAGGGCTATCATAAGGCCCTTTAGAAAAGAGAATGTAATAGTATTAATTTGTTGGAGCTAACATAATGGAGTATTGTGTCATTGAGTATCTTACTCATTTTCTTACCATTCAGCAGAGTAGAAGTCAAAGATGAAAAAAGTGAAGGCAAGATTGCTTCTGAAACTTTTCTCCTTAGGATGTCAATGGCCACCTTCTCCTGTGCCCTCCCATGGCCTTTCCTCTGTGCATAGGGAGTCCTGTTGTCTCTTATTCTGCTTGCAAGGACACCAGTTCCATCAATCAGGCTCCACTAATTTGACTTCCTTTAACCTTTGCTACTCTTTCAATCTCTTTTCTCATATACAGTTAAAATCTGAGATACGAAAGGTAAGGACTTGAGCATTTTCATTTTTTTTTAGGGGTGGGGTAACAGGAACTGAACACAGGACCTTGCACTTGCTACACAGATGCTTTGCTGAGCTATATTGCCTGCCCCCAACATAGCAATTTTTGAGAGGACACAATACAGTCTAGAACAAGTCCCTTAGTCACTAACCATTTAATAAGAGTCTCCCTCTCTTGTAATCAAGGAAATACAAACTAAAACCCAGTGTAATATCTAAGATGTTCAAAATGAAATACCAAGTTTTGGTGAGGACATGTGGAGCAACTTGAACACTCATACATTGCTAGTTAAAGTGTTCGAGTTTTGTTTTGGGTTTGTTTGTTTTTATTTTTATTCTCCTTCTTTCCTAGCACTGGAGATTAAACCCAGGTCCTTGGCACAGAACTACATCCCCAACTCTTTTGTTTGAGACAGTCTTACTATGTAGTTCATGCTGGCAATACTCCTACCTCAGCCTCCCAAGTGCTGGGGTTACAGGTGTGTGTCACTACACGTAGCTCCCAACTCCTATGATGCAGGGTCACAATGTGTATTTCAGGCTACATTTGAACTCAGTCTGTAGGCTGAGCTGGCCTTAAACTCACAGAGATATTCCTGTATCAGCCTCTTGAGTGCTGGGATAACAGGTGTATACCAGCATGTCCAACCTGGGTTTGATTTTTTTTTTCATATTTTTTTTTATTTGCATTTGAATTTTTAATCAATCTCCCTCACCTCCTAGAGGGCTAGGTTTACATGCATGTACTACCACACTCAGTTTACATTTAATACTGTTTTTTTTTTTTTTTTAAACCTGACAGTCTATCTCTATGCAGTAGTCAAGGACAAAAACAAAAGTTTTATGTAGTTTTTTCAGTGTGTACTTTACAATGAAGGAGAACACAAAAAGAAGTTAACAGAAAGCCATTCATGTTCTGTACTTAAATTGAGTCTCTCATTTTGGCTTTGTTTTAGTAAGCAATGGCATCAACCATTCTCCTCCCAACCTGAATGGTGCACCATCCCCACCACAGAGATTCAGCAATGGTCCTGCATCTTCTACATCATCAGCACTAACAAATCAGCAGTTGCCAGCCACTTGTGGTGCTCGACAACTGAGCAAGTTGAAACGGTTTCTTACCACTCTACAGCAGTTTGGTAATGATATCTCACCTGAGATTGGAGAGAAGGTTCGGACCCTTGTCCTAGCACTGGTGGTAAGCACAGCATCACTGTTGTCAACCTTTGCCTGACAGCTTTGGCATCCATATCCCGCAGAGAAATTGTGGATGTTGCTGCGAATATCCTCAGTACAGTGGTACCTCAGTTCACAAACTTAATTTGTTCCACTATTGTGGAAATGATGGCCACAATCATGTTCATGCTGGAAAGATGGCCATGGCTAGTCACCTGATGCAGTTCCCATACAAAACAAAATTTTGCCGAAAGCTTCTGTTTGCCTACCAAGTTATTTGCAAACAAAAACGTTTGTGAACTAAGGTACCACTGTATAGTAGTGAGAAATATTCTATGGACTGGATTAGTTATAATTTGTATAATACTGTGGAATTACATATTTTATAACAGTGTTTATCAAAGAAACACAATGTTTAATACTTACCTTTTTGTTTAAAGCTAATAAATAGCTTTGAGTTTGTCTTAAAACTGGTTTCAGTAGACCCGCTATGGTCCAACCAAGTTAATGCAGGGAGTTTTGTAATTTAATGTATTCCATGCCTGAGATACTCTTTCCAAATCAAAGAAAATAAGAAGTAGTCAGTTAATTTTCAAAACAATAATTTATAAAATTACAAGTCTCATGGTCTGGTATCAAAGAGATTACACCGTTCAGCTCTTCATGAATAAACAGGTTTTTTTGTTGTTTTTTTTGTTTAGGTACTGGGGATCGAACCCACAACCTTGCGCTTGCCAGGCAGGTGCTTAAGCCACTGAGCTAAATCACTGGCCCTGAATAAACAGTTTTTTTAGAATTTTATTTCTTTTTAAAATTTTTATTAGTACATGTTTGCAGTACATAATCACTACCTTCTTCATGAGGAGTTGTACATGAACATAATATATTTTAAGTCTTTTCTACTTCCCCTCCCCTTTCTACTCTTTAGAATTTTCCAGGTATTCCTAATTTTTCTTTCTATACTGATTGTCCTGAGCCTATGAGATGAGTAGTTTTCTGATACTGACAATTAGATGTGGTTGACTGAGTTTGTAAGGGAAGTACTGCTAGTTCTTAGTATTTGTACATCACCAACTTCAAGATTTATCCCAGTAAAACTACTCTGTTTCTTCTTGCATGTTAACCTCTCTAGGGCAGTTTTTTACTTATTCATTCATCTATTGATGGACTGTGGGGTTGCTTCTAACTTTGCACAGTGTGTATACAAATCTTTCCTAAGCCATAATTTCATGGTTCATCCAGGTGGCAACATATGTCAGAATTTCCTTCTTTTTAAGACTAAATTATAAGGGGCTAGGAGTTTAGCTCAGCAGCATAAATGCCTGCCTTGCAAGCACACAGTCGTGAGTTCCATCCCCAGTACCGAATTAAAAAAAAAAAAAAGGCTAAATTATATTCTGTTGCGCATATATCCTACATTTTGTTTATTCATCATTGAACACTGGCTTCTGGCTTTTTAGTTGGGGACTTTGTATCAGTTTTGGAAACCATTTATCATCCAAGTTCTTATGGTAGATGCCAGCTAATGACTCAACCTTATACATAGAGGCAATCTTTTTTTTTTTTTTTTTTGGTACCAGAGATCGAGCTCATAACCTTACACTTGCCAGGCCAGCATTTATGCCACTGAAATAAATCTCTGGCATTGGCTTAACCTGATAAACAAGCTTATATGGGGGACAGGGATCTAACTCACAACTCTGCACTTACCAGCTAAGCTTTATCCCTGGCCCTGTAAGCAGGCCTATTAGATAGCAATTTTAGGTCTGTTCTGTTAACTCTTTTCTGTGGAGGTGCCATTGCAAATAATGTTCCTATAAACATTCTTGGATGTGTATGTAATGCATATATCAATGAAATTGTGATTACATAGGGCATTCTTATATATACAAATTTAGTATGTAAGACCATACAGTTTCCCCAAGTATTATGCCAATTGATATTTTATCCTGCTTGGATTTTCATTACCATCACTATATTGAAACTATATTTTGCAGAAGACACAGAAGGAAAAAAAATTGTTAACTATAATGCTAATTTTTTTATTTTAAAGACAGTCTTTTTTTTTTTTTTTTTGGTACTGGGGATTGAACTCATGACCTCGTGCTTGTCAGGCAGACACTTATGCCACTGAACTAAATCCCAGGTACCAAAGACAGAGTCTTGCTATACAGTTTAGGCTGGCCTTGAACTCATAGCGATCCTCTCCTGCCTCATAATTAATTTTTCAAGGAAAACAAACTTAACAAGTAGTCACCAAGAACTACCTTAATCTAATGATGGTTATATACAAACAAAAACCTATAGCAAGTTTTATGCTTACTGATGAAGCATTGAAGGGTTTCCTTCTGAGATCAGAAAGCAGATATGATTGTTTACTTTCTTAATTCAATCAAGGAAATAACATAATGATTAGAGAGAAATAAAACTGATATTAGAAGGGCAATTAACATGTTCCTATTGTTAAATTTGTCTAATCAATAAAGTATCTCCATGTTTTATTACAATAATTATGAGTACTATTTTGGTAGGAATACATAGGTAGAACCAGAATTTCCAGGTAGTAGAAAATTCATTAGCCAGATTCTAAAAAGACACAGTTGGGTAGCTGAAGTTCATTTATCTGCAGTCTTTGTCCCAGTGTGCAAAATATAGGCTGCTAGTACTCCCTAACTATACTAAGGACCAAACATGACCATTTTCTTCTGCAAGGTTAATATATGTCTATTTATTTGTAGAATATACATTTGGGAGGGTAGTTTGGCAGTATTTCAGATTCCTTAACCTTCATAGTTCTTTCAACTCACCAGTTTCATTTTTTGAAATTCATCCTAAGAAAGTAATGAGGTCGCAAATTAAGATAATCAGTTCAATATTGGGGAGGCTAAGGCAGGAGAATTTCTAAGGGTTCAATGCCAGCCTGAACTACAAAGTGAGACCCTATCTCAATACCTCCCTATCCCCACCACACACACACACACACACACACACACACACACACACAAGATAATCAGTTTAGGGCTAGAGATGTAGTTTAGTTAGTAGCACGCTTGCTTTTCATATGTAAGACCCCCAAGTTCTATTTCCAATGCCTTCTCCCCTCCCCTTAAAAAGATAAATAAGTTCCAAATTATTTATAATTAAGGAAATTAAAGCCACTAAACTTCTCTAATAACCTTCATAAATTATATTATATAATGGAATTTTATATAGTCATTAAGTATCAAGTCATCAGAGGCTGAGGCAAGAGGATCCTTGCGAATTTAAGACTAGCCTGAGCTATAAGGTAAGCTCAAGGCCAGCCTGAACTTCATCTTAAGACTGTCTCAAATAGACCAAAAAAACAAAAAGAATCAAGTTGTATTCTGTTTCAGAGGCAAGAGAGAAATACAAACTCCCTATTTCTCCTGATTAATACAGCAAGATAGCCTGGGTATTTTGTATATATTTTTAAAATCCACATGAATGTAATTATTATGTACTGCAGACATGGACTAATAAAAATTAAAAATTTGTTTTGGTTCTGGGGGATTGAACTCATGACCTCATAAAAATTTTAAAATAAGAAAAAAATAATGATAAAATAATTAATAAACAGTAAGAAGACTCTCAAAGGTAGAGAGACAGTATGGGTTTACTGATGACCATGGGACCCAAGGAACAACACAGTGAGATATGAAGGTTTTGCTTTTGCTAATATATCCTAGGTAGCAGAAACTGGTAACTTAGAAACACCAGTGAGCACAAGTTAAAATACTTTTGTTTAGCCCAAAGAACAGGAAAGGAGCAACCAAGCAAGATAGAAACTTTTAGATAGTAACCATCATACTCCAGCCAAACATCTTCAGTAAAACTGTGGTAACGGGGTACCTTTCTCCCTTTATCATATTCCTCTTTTTATTTTTGACTACTAATATCACAGATCAGTTTGATTCAATTTACAGGTGTCATGTGCTTCAAACAAATACTCAGTTTAAAGAATTTGAAAAATGGTTTATAGACATTGAAAAGAATTTTGTTGTGAAATAAGATAAAATGTTCAAATATTCATGTAACACGATTAAATTGGGTATACTTGTTGTGAGGCGTGGTGGTGGCCCCCATCTATAATCCCAACTTTCAGGAGGCAGGGGCAGGAGGACTGCTGCAAGTACAAGGCCAACCTGGGCTACAAAGTGAGTTCAAGGCCAGTCCGGACTGCATAGTGAAATCCTGTCTCAAAAAGACAAAAAAAGGAGGGGTGGGGTAGGGTGGAGGATGTAGCTCAATGTCAACCCTAAGTACTCCCTCCAAAATAAATGCTTAAATTTTTTGCTTTTTTAGTTTATTAAGAAATTGAAATAAAAAGTTTGTAAATTTTGAAGAAAAATATTTTTATTTGCTTATTACCCTTAGCTGAGATTCATTTTTATTTTAAAGCCTAGATTTTTGAGAAAATACAGGAGAAATGTTAATAACTGTCTTGAGGATAATAAAAACTGACTGATAGTGCTTTGCCAGTTTTGTTTTATGCTGATATGCACACAGAGCACGTGAGGGTAGAAGGCAACTATTGTTCTTTTTTTCTTTTGAACTTCCCATGTAGAAAATTCAGGACGTCTATTCTGTAACAGAGGTGGACAAAGGAGGACAGGGAAGTTGGGTTATAGATGTGGAGATGAGAATAAACAAGGTGAAATTTCTGTCATTAAGGAAATAGAATTTAGCTTACCTTTTTTTGTTGTTTGTTTTGTTTTGTTTTTTGTTTTGAGACAGGGTCTCACTTTGTAGCCCCAGCTGGCCTTGAACTCGCAGCTATCTTCCTGCCTCAGCCTCCTAAATGCTGGTATTACAGGTTTACGCCACCTTTGACTGGGATCAGTGTCCATAATGGTGTCCTTAGAACTATCATTTTCCTTATGATTTAAAAGGGTTTATCACTGTGCGAGTCAGTGTCCAGTTTTGAAAGCTGAATAACATTGTTTATCTTTATAGAACTCAACAGTAACTATTGAAGAATTCCACTGCAAGCTCCAAGAGGCTACAAATTTTCCTCTTCGTCCTTTTGTGATTCCATTTCTAAAGGTAATTATGATAACTGCTGAATGTAATTTATCTTCAGTATTTCCTGAAGTGTCTACTGAAGCCTGTTAATGTGGTCGAGATCAGAGCAGCTTGCCATGTTCTTACATATTTATTTTATTTTGGACTGGTAGAGAGGTGTGAATATAATCTGCAAAAAAGCCTCATGCTTGAGGAAATGAGAATTGCAGAAGCCTTGAGTTGTGTTGTGTGTGCACTGTTGGTAATGCTTACAAAGACAGGTGGTTCCAGAGGAAGAGGTGAGTAGGATGGAGGTGTAGGGGTGGGTAGGTGGATGCTGAATAGATTGCTGGCCACTAAATCTTTTGAATATGACCAGAGGGAGAAGAGTATGTAATATCTGAGTGGAGGCTGTTAACAAAGGAGAGATTTTTAAGGTTTGGACTTATCCTGAGGTTGGATAATGTGACCAAGCAATAAAACATTTATGTCCCCCCAAACCCCATTTAGTGTAGTCTTTATAATGTCCTCTGGAATTACTGCTTCCTAGAACATAACTTTTGGGTACACTGTTCTAAATCATTGCTTTTACTTGATAGATAAGACCATGTTATATTTATATGGAATATGGGTCTTTAGAAAACTTTTTTATTTTAAAATTTCATACTTACAGATAAGCTGCAAAATGGTACAATAAAATTTTCCCTGTAATCTTCACCCACATTCTCCAAATGCTACCACTTAACCACACTTGTATTATAGTCTGTTTTTCTTCAGAAATGTTTGAAAATAAAGTGCTGCTGAGCATGGTGGTACTTGTCTGTAATTCCAGTACTCTGGGAGGTTGAGGCAGGAGAATAACAAGTTTGAGTCTAGCCTGGGCTACTTCAGAGTTTAGTGAGGCCATATCTGAAAAAAATTGAAAAAAGGGCTGAAGGTGTAGTTCAGTGTGAAGGGCCTGTGTTCAGTCCCTAGTATGAGAGGAGGAAAAAACTGCACACATACTATTGAAGCCAGATGTGGTGGTACATCCCTATAATCCCAGCATTTTGGGAAACTGAGGCAGGGGGATCAAAAGTTGAAGCCCTACCTGGTCAATGTAATTTAGCAAGATCCTGTCTCAAAAAATATAAGGCTCAATGCAAAGACCCTGGGCTCAGTGCGCAGGAAAAGGAGAGGGAGGGTGGGAAACATTGACAGTGTCCCACTAATGTTTTGGGTTTTTTTGAAACAAGATCTCACTGTGTAGTTCAAGCTGACCTTAAACTCATCTTGTAGCCCAACCTGGCCTTGAATTGGCTGGGATCCTCCTGCCTCAGCTAATCTGAGTGCTGGGATTACAGGCCTGAGCCACCACACCCAGCTCCATTACAGAAAAAAACAAAAAGCCACCCAAATTTTTTATGGAGCATAATTCGTGGATCTAATTCAGAATCACTCGTTTAATTTTAGTTGTCGTATCTCTCCAGTCCGTTTTGTTCTGTTCTGTTCTGTTCTGTTCTGTTCTGTTCTGTTCTGTTCTGTTCTGTTCTGTTTTGAGACAGGGTCTCACTGTGTAGTTCAGGCTGGCCTTGAACTCACAGCAATCCTACCTCAGCCTCCTGAGTACTGGGATTACAGGTATGCACCACCACATTTGGCTATGCTTTACATTTTTGAAGAATACTGTTTGTTTTATAGAGTACACCTCTGTTTAATTCTGAAGTTTCCTCATAATTAGAATTGGGTGAAACATTTGGAGCGGGGGTAGGAATAGCTAAAAGACATCACTGTAGGCTTCAAAAGACCCAGGTGGTAATTTTTCTATCGTTGATAATGTTGACCTCAACCACTTTATAAAGTTGGTGTCTGCCATGTTTTCCCACTGAAAATTACTGTTTTTGCCACTTAAATTGTAGTTTTCCAAAGTATGTAACATTATGACTCGTACAAATTTTTTTAAAAAATGAAGCTGTGAGAGATTTTATTCAGCCAGGTGTGGTGGTACATATCTGTAATCCCACACTCAGGAGGCTAAAGCAGGATTGCTGTGAGTTCAAGGCCAGTCTGAACTGCATAGTAAGATGCTCTCTCAAAAAACAAAAAGCAAAACAAAACAAAAAAAAAGATTTTATTCAGTTAATAATTAATGAAAAAATCTGTAGGATGTCACAGCCAGTTCAGGGGAGCATCCAGATAGCTGACATATTTATACATCAGACTGTACAAACACAGGTAAAACATCATCTACAATGGGCAAGGGCAATCAATGGAATTTCTCACAGACATAATTTGTACACTCATAGACAGTAGTTGCTTTATACCAGTATCGTTTATCTAGAAGTTAGAGAGTTATAAAATAGCTGAAGCACAATAAAAAGACCAGTCAGACAACTAGTTTGTTGTTGACCAGATTGAACTGTGACCCAAATCTAGTCCATAACATGGTTTTACAGGTGAACATTTGCAATTGACTTGGTGATAGGAGATAACTAACTTGAACCCCAATGAAACTGAATGCTGTCATTCTGTACTGCCCCAAGTAGCTAGTTTTACAGGCATGTACCACTGCACCCAGTCATTCTTTTCATTAGTAATAGATTGATATTGCAAAGAAAAATTGTACTCAGGCCTGGGGGTTTAGCTCAGTGGTGTAAGTGCCTGCTTGGCAAACTTGAGTTCGTGAGTTCAATCCCCGGTACCCAAAACAAAAAAAACAAACAAACAAAAAAATTGTACTCAGTTGTTAGTACATGTTGCATTTTGTCAGTAAAACATTTGTGTACATTTTTTAATCTTGATTTTTTGAGACTAGGACTTACTAGATAGCCCAGTAGCCCAGGCTAACCTCAAACTGGAAATCCTCCTGTCTCAGCCTCCTGTGTGCTAGAATTACAGGCATGAGTCATCATGCCCCATTTATATCTTTAATTTTTGCCACTTGATTCACAAAGTATACTTTGTAGCCAAATAAATATGCCCCCTTTTCTTTTACCTGCTTTTTATTTCCTACAAAAATGTCATAGTATCCAAAAAATGACTCATTAAAGAAGTGATACCAGATTTTAAAACATTTTGAGGGATGGGGATGTTTCTAATTGGTAGTGCCTTGCCTAGCATGTGGGAGGTCCTGGGTTCCATCTCTAGCACTTGAAAAAGGAAAAAAAATTTACAGATGCTTTGAACTGGAGCTTAATGCATATAGAGGGAAATGCCCAGTTCCAAGATACACTGCCTATGTTGTGCTCTGTTCTAACAGCACAGAGCTGTATGGCCCTCAGCAGCCCATGGCCTTTTTCAGCCACATACAGGGTGCGCTCTTGTTTTTTTTTTTTTTGGTAGGTTAAATTCAAGAACAGTTATTTCCCCAAGCCTCGTGAACCAAGAAAGATTTCTAAAATGTGTTAATAGAAAATAATTAGCATTTTTAGTCACCAAAGGGCATGTCACAAATGTAAAGATCAGATGGAATATTTTTTTCAATTAAGTTTTTCCAGTTTGAATAGAATTGTAATTACAGAGCAGACTTAAAAGTGTTTTATATTTTTAAATTCCCTATTCTTAACTCAATTATTTTGGAAAAGAGCATGAGGTAGGTTGTTATGGCAGCTTTTTGGCTAGCATCTTGGTTTTTGTCAATTCTGCTTAACAGTCACTAATTATGGTGCCTGCTAAATTAACCCTCAGTGAAAGGATGACTACTTGCATGTATTAAAATCCTCCTTTTTTTTTTTTTTAAAGCCCGTCCATTGGGATAGACTTCAGTATGGGCTCAGCCTACATTACGTTTAAATTTAGGGAGAAAAAACATAATTTTTCTTTATGTTTTTCTTAATAAAAGAAATGTGTTCTTTATATAAAAAATTAGAATTCTGAAATTTAAAAGATGAATAGAGGGATTTTTAATGACTCATTCCCATTAAAGACTTTCTGGTTATAAATTAAAAATATCAGTATATAATTAATAATTCTCTTTTTACGGATTACGTTGCTTTCTATACTTCTTTTCAAAACCCCGTGTTCCAGAATAATCCCAGTATCTAGAATTCTAGGGTAACTTTCCAAAGAACAAGAAGACAAGATTAAATAATTTCCTTCAGAGATGGGTTGGGTCCAGAAAACAAAGTCAGCTAAGAATAAATTTCTCCTACTTACATGTAGGTAGTAGCAATTTTCTAACAGACCAAACTTTTCAAAAATGTCTATTTTCAAATTATTACTTTCAAAAATGTCTGTTTTCAAATTATTATGTTCAAAAATCTTCATTGAGTTTTGATGCTGTATTTAATCATAAAGAAAGGTATATAAGGCAGTTGTCTTTGGAGCATTTACATTTTAGGGCCAGAAGCAAGTTAACCAGTAATTCACCTGCAGGATGCTAGATGTCACCTCACAAAAGAAGCTGACAAGAATGTTACTGACTTGGAGAGCTGTGCTTTTGTCATGCATTACCTGCATTGTGAAATCCCTTTGAGGTGCTAATCCCTATTGTATAGGGCCCAGCCCTAGGAATGCTGCGTCTTCTTTTCAAGGCCAACTTGCCCCTGCTGCAGCGAGAACTGCTGCACTGCGCGCGAGCTGCCAAGCAGACCCCATCCCAGTACCTGGCCCAGCACGAACACCTTCTGCTTAACACCAGTATCGCATCTCCTGCCGACTCTTCTGAACTACTCATGGAGATGCACGGAAATGGAAAGAGGCCCAGTCCAGAGAGGTGAGAAGAAATTTGTTGTCCTTACATTTCTAGAACTTCTAATCTCCCTTTGCTTATAGAAGAAAAAGAATTTAATCACTGGTGTCGTAGACGGGTGCAAGACTTTTTCCAAAGTTAAGGAAGCTTTTGTAAATAAAGAGGGAAAGAGGGGCTTGAAAGCAGGGGAAGGGAATGGGAAAAAAGAAGCAAGATATACTATGTATAGGTACAAATTCCCTATGATAAATGTCATTACTGTGTATGTCCAGAATGTACCAGTAAAATAAAAAGGGTGGGGGGAGTTCACAAAAATACTTTCCAAGATTGATTTTCTTTCCCTTCTAAGAACACTGTGTACCACTAATAAGAAATAGAAGCAGAAGAAAACGCAAGTTTCTCCTGCTCAGCCATCAACACAAGTCTTCTTTGATCAAATATGTGGGAATGTTTTCCCCTATGCATTAAGCAAGCAGTGAGTTTTTTAAGGGAAAGGGATAGGTTGAGGGCTCAGTCACAAGACTACCCACTCCTTTCAGAGGTGATCACAAGCTCCATGTTGTTTTTCTTGTGCTTCTAATTGGCAAAAAATATGGCTCCTATAACACCCTCCTCAACTGTGATTAATTTCCTCCACTGGCTCACAGAACTCAGGGAAACACTATCTTTTCCTGGATTATTATAAAAGGTATTTATTATACATGATACTGATGGACATCTGATGAAAAGTGCATAGGGCAGAGTGCTAGGAAAGAACAATGAGCTGTCATGCCTTGCCAGCCATCTATAAGCTCTTGGACTTTGCCCTCCTCCATTTGAACCTTCATTATGTAGTCATAATTGATTAAATCCCTGACCAGTGGTGATCAGCTTAACTCTCCAGCCCTTTTCCACTCCCAGAGTTTGAGAAGAGGCTGACAGTCCCAATCATGTAGTTCTTTAACTGTCCCAGATCCTAGGGACTGCCAGCCATTGCCAGCTCACTAGCATACAAAAAGACCTAGGGCTTCAGAAATTCTAGATTTTGAGAGTTAGTTTGCCAGGCAGCAGAATGAAGACTTAAATACTGTATTTCACAGTATCAGAGGTGGGTACCACAATATTCTTTAGTTATCAGAGAAGCAATATTTTAACAACACTGGAAAATTTAACACTCTTGGACATGAATGACTAAAAACTCCACTGAGTCACAAGAGGATTCATCATGTGAGCCTTTTTCCTCTGCATAGTTTCTTCCTAAGCTGGGCATTGTTGCACAATTTCAGCTCTCAGGAAACTAAGGCAGGAGGACCACAAGTTCAAGCTCGGCATGGGCTACAATAGGGAGTAGGAGACTAGCCTAAACTGTATATTACAGACTATCTCAAAAAAAAAAAAAAAAAGTTTAGTTTCTTCTCAATAACTTGTCTCCACAGTAACAAATTTTACTTTAAACCATTCCTAAATATAGTTAGATCCATAATCCTTCCTATATTTTCTTTTGGCTTTTTGTTGTTACTGTGTTTTTTCTTGAGACACAGTGTCTCTTCACTAGTTCAGGCTGGCCTTCAACTCGCTATCCAGCCTAGGCTGGTGTCAAACTCCTACCTCGGTCTCCTGAGCACTAGAAACAGATGTGCACCATCATACCTGGCCATTCTATATTTGTTGCATAGGAAATGTCATCTATTTAGTCTTTGCCTCATTACAGTTAGAAGTTTTTCCTGATTATGGACTGTTGACTTAATTCTTTTCTTTTTTTTTTTTTAATTCTTAGTGCTGGAATAAATCAGCAATTTGGGTTTTTGTTGTTTTTTGTTTGCTTGTAAAAAAACTTTTGAGACAGGGTTTCGCTGTGCAGTTCAGGCTGGCCTTGAGCTCACTTTGTAGCCCAGGCTGGTCTCGAACTCTCAACGATCCTCCTGCCTCAACCTCCCAAGTGCTGGGATTACAGGCATGAGCAGCCACACACAGCTTCTGTTTGCTTGTTTTTGAGACAGGGTCTTGCTGTGTAGCTTAGGCTAGCCTCAAACTCATGGCAGTCCTCCTGCCGTGGTCTACCAAGTGCTAGGATTTCAGGTGTGCACTACTGAGTCCAGTTTTTAAATCAGCAATTTACAAGCCAGGTAAAAAAAGGCAGTGTGGGCATAGTAGTAAATGCTTGTAATCCCAGCAATCAGGAGTTTAAAGCAGGATTGCCAAGAGTGTGAAGCCATTTTGAACTACATAATGGGACCCTGTCTCAATAACAAACCAACCAGCTGGGCATAGGGCACACACCTGTAATCCTAGCACTTGAGAGCCTGAAATAGGAAGATCACAATGCGTTCTAGCGCATCCTGCGCTTCATAGTCTCTGGTCAGTTTTAACTATATAAGGCCCACCTACACCCTTTCTAAGGAATGGTTTATTTGCCCTTTGTTGGTTGGTTTGGTTTTTGTTTTGTTTTTGGATTTGTGAGACAGGGATATTAGAGCTTACTGGCACAGAGCCTGCCTGGCAAGCACAAGGTAAGGTCCTGAGTTTGATTCCTGGTACAAAAAAAAGAAAGGCTGCAGGTGTAAGGTATGTGCATATCACATGCAAAGACCTAGGTTCAGTCCCCAGTACTAGAAAAAGAAAACCCTTTACTTACAGTCTTTCTGCATGGGAAAGTACTATATGTAGCATAATACATAATAGACTAGTGCTCAGGATATGTCTATATTAATGCTTATTAATGACTGAGTACTTTTGGCACTCAATACAAAGCAGCACAGGAGAGATAAGGAAACAAAGTAAAAAGAAGCCATTAAATGAGGCCATGGGAGAGCTTTATAGGGGTGCAGCAGCTCTCAGTGAGAACAAAGAAATGAAACTACTTTTATCAGTTTTGGCTGGGGGAGGAGTTTGGGAGGTGGGCAAAATGACATAATAACAGCTGATTTGAAGAAGCATCTGCCTGTGTAAAACAGACAAAGATTTACTGGGGGCTGGGATGGAGGCTTGGGTGGTTGTAGAGTCTTGGGATCAGAGAGGCCGAAGCACACGTGCAAAAAAGAAGTGGGAGATTTATTTCTGGAATGAAAAGGAAAACATAGAAGTTACTCTTGGAGAGATAAGTTGCTTCTCTGGGTCCAGTACCAAGTTGGGCGGATGTCTTGTTACAGATAGCTAAGCTCCAGGCTAGCAAGGCCTGTCAGTTAACAGGCTAAGTAAGATACCATGTCTGATTCTTCTTCAGGAGGGAAGAAGGTAATTTTGATAGAGATACCATTCCTCCTGAACCCCCTACCAAGAGAGTGTGTACCATCAGCCCTGCTCCTCGGCATAGTCCTGCCCTCACTGTGCCCCTTATGAATCCTGGTGGCCAGTTCCATCCTACTCCTCCACCTCTTCAGCACTACACCTTAGAAGATATTGCAACTTCCCATCTGTATCGGGAACCCAACAAGATGCTAGAACATCGGGAAATTCGTGAGAGGCACCACAATCTCGGTAAGTGACCTAGATAGCATAGTAATGTTTTACATTGAAACCGAATACTTGGATTTTTTTCCTACTCAATTAAATGTTATCATTGCTTTTTTTCTTCTGATTAAAAACAGCTGGGCATGGTGATGAGCCCTGTAATCCCAGCACTTGGGAGACTGAGGCAGGAGGATTGCCATGAGTTTAAGGCCAACGTAGGCTACATAGTAAATTCAAAGCCAGTCTGAACTACATAATAAGACCCTGTCCCAAAATGAAAAACTAAAACAGGGTAAGGATTGTTGCTCAGTTCAGAAGCCTTAGGTTCAATCCTCAGTACTGCAAAAAATAAAAAGACTGAGAATGTAGCCAAGTACAAAGGCTTTGAGTTCAATTCCCAATACATATACACGCGCACACACTTCTTATATGTAAAGGAGAGTATTACAAGTATAGTGTATTTCATCTGATACTGAGCACACTTCATATTTTTTGCTATACTAAATGTATATTATGAAAAAGGTCTGAAAAAGCAACAAAATGAATATAAAAATGGGGATTAAAACTGAGCAAATTCTCAAATACTATGAAGAATTAAAGGGTATCACTTACTTTGAAATGTATCAGTACAAAATAGAAAATGAGTAGCAAGTGAGATAAAATATTAATATTTCGGAGACATGTATGAAAGGTATATGGTAATTTTTGTTACTGTTGAAACTTTTGTAAGTCTAAAAATCTTTTAAAATGTGGAAAGATGTAAAATGTGATCTTGAAGGTGAACCTGCACAGATAGGAGTTAACATAACAATATTTAAATCATGGCTTAACATGTGACCAGCTGTGTGATTAACATGTAACCAACTGAGAGCTAGAGATTTAGCTCAGTGGCATAAGCGCCTGCCTGGCAAGCGTGAGGTCATAAGTTTGATCCCTGGTAGCAAAACAAAATAAACCAAACATGTAACCAACTGTTGAGTGTTGCTCAGGCTCTCAGCGTCAGAGCAGTAATTACTAAAATGGAGATGACCCTACTACCTCTGCTTCTTGTTCATTTGAAATACCTAAAGTGTGAGCCTTTATTACATTTAGGAAGAAACAAAAACAAGGAAAACTTTTAACATACCTAATCTGAGATCAGTTTTGGACAGGGCTTCTCTCCTCCCCCCCC